>QEPC01008296.1:62639-89986 GCA_003113815.1 Sphenodon punctatus | reverse complement strand
TCATAATTTGACAAGGAACAATTGTGTCAGAGTAATTTAAGTCTGTTTCTACATAACTTCATTGTGTACAACAAATTGTATAACGTCTACACTCACATTCTTTACTTCATTGTATGAACTGTACACAATTTGTATACATGTAAATAACAGACTTAAATTACTCTGACACAATTGTTCCTTGTCAAATTATGATAATAAATTATTTTCATAATTGTAAAATGTGCACGTTTAGTTATTGATAAAAATGAATTATTTATGGTAAGGAATTTAGTACATATATTAAATGTATGTTGATGATAAAATATTAAATAGTGCTCTAATTGTGAATTAATTTCTATGTTTTTTGGCGTTCACGTTTTGTTGCAATGTATAGAGTGGAAGGTGTTTTGAATTGTAATTGTACTGAATTTTTGTGTGTGTGTAATTTAAGAAAACTCTTGTACATTTAAATTTATTTCTAAACAGTTAATTTTTTTGCTTTGGTTTGTATATATAGATAGTTATTAGATAGATACTTACTAAATAGATATACATAGTAGTTAGCTTAGTTACAGAGATAGATAGAGATACAGTGTGTTTGTAGGACAAGGCCTTTGTAGTTAATTATTAGGATATTCCATTTAGTTCACTAGGTTTTAGAATAGTTATTAGCAGGTAGATTTAGGTTACAGATAGATAGATATATAAAAAAGAAACAGCCACTCTAGCCCCAGGACCCACCATCTGGGGCCATCATTCCTCGCACAAAGAGTCAGGGTTCTGGGGCCAAGTTACTGGCAGGGAGGGCTGTGGCCAATACCTAGAAGCTGCCACTCTAGCCCCAGGACTCACCATCATGGGTCTGGGGCCATCATTCCTCGCACAAAGAGCTGATTTTCCAAAGCATCAAGAAACAACCACTTCAGCCCCAGGACCCGTCGCCAGGGTTCTGGGGCCAAATTATAGGCAGGGAGGGCTGTGGCCGATATCCAGAAGCTGCCACTCTAGCCCCAGGACCCAGCATCATGGGTCCAGAGCCATAATTCCTCACATGGAGGCGATGTCTTTCCACTGCATCAAGAAACAGCCACTCCAGCCCCAGAACCCGCTGCCAGGGTTCTGGGACCAAGTTACTGGCAGGGAGGGCGGTGATGAATATCCAGAGGCTGCCACTCTAGCCCCAGAACCCACCATCATGGGTCTCGGGCCATCATTCCTCACACAGAGGCGATGTCATTCCAAAGCATCAAGAAACAGCCACTCCAGCCCCAGGACCCACCACCAGGGTTCTGGGGCCAAGTTACAGGTAGGGGGGTGGCTGTGGCCAATACCTAGAAGCTGACAACTTAGCCCCAGGACCCAGCATCATGGGTCTGGGGCCATCATTCCTCACACAGAGAGACAATTTCCCAAAGCATCAAGAAACAGCCACTCCACCCCCAGGACCTGTCGCCAGGGTTCTGGGGTCAAGTTACAGGCAGGGAGGGTGTATCCAATGTCCAGTAGCTTCCACTCTTGCCCCAGGACCCAGCATCATGGGTCCGGGGCCATCATTCCTCACACAGATAGATAGATAGATATTTTATTTGTGGCATTAGCTTTCGCCATAGCCAACACCAATACAAATACATAACCAATAACAAGGTCCACTCCATAAAACATATAAGTATACAACCATACTTGTAATTTCATAAAACTGAAGGAGGCAGGCTAAATACCACTCATTTGTATAACACAATAATCCTCCTTCCCACTAAAAAAATCCAACAAATAAAGTATATAAAATATTGGGCCGTGGCCCATAAACATTACCTCCAGTATATTTCCTCTGAAAATCTAATCCAAGGTGTCTAGCCTTGGGTTAACGTACGAGAGATAACTGACCCCACTAGAAGATCAACTATTCGGACACTGGTTTCCCTGCTAAGCTGGGAGTATTGTATTCTACCAGCAAATCACATCCATTACTAACGTGCACTCTGCTCGTCCTGCTCAATTGCCAGTGAATCTACCACACGTCTCTCGAGCCACCCTAACCTGCTTATTTTCAACAAAAGCCTAGCTCTTCTACAGGGCGTACCTTGGCAAAGCTTAACCCCTGGAATGCCCCCTCACATTGGGTGAGCCATCTCATCCATAATCCTAGCCCCATAGGCCGCAACTGCTCTAGAGCGACTTGAACCCTCCCCATTTAATAGTAGCTGTAACCTCAACTCATCCCCCACAAAGCTGGGTAGGGCTGTTATATGTTTTTTCAGGAGATCCCTTCTTAGAGTATTATACCTGAGACAGTATAACAAAATATGCTCCATTGAGTCTACGACTACTCCATCACATTTCCCTCACAATCTGAGATTTTGGGGGATTTTGAGGTATCTCCCCTCCACTAGCGCCGATGGAAAAAGATTGCATCTTAACGTCAGCACTCGCCGTTGACGGGCCTGAGGCCAGGCTATATATTCTGGGCAAGACGTGTTCAGGCTGGGATGGGAGTACACTGAAGCTATTCCCTGAGCATGTAGAGTCGCTGCTTCCAGTTGAACCTCCTGGTCCATGAGCCTCTGCCTGATTTCGACTACTCCTTGTCTAAACTCCAGGGAACTTAACTGATCTTTTGCCAAGCCCAGCATAGCATATGCCTACTCAATGGGTTGTGACCACAGAACCATAGATCTTTCTTCTGATATGAAGGATAGAAGTGATTGAGGCATCAGTGGAAAACAGCGACTCTAAGCCAGAATTTGAATAATATTAATGACGCCTGCATTCTTATAGTTCTCATAGCTGTCTCAGCCCTCAGAATCACTTGTGGGGCACACTTAGGCAAACCCAGAATAGTACGTAGGAAACTATTCTGGGGAGATTTTAGTCTATCCAGCAGCTCACTGCCCCACACCGGCAGGGCATATAACAGCTGCGTGATCACTTTAGTCTTAAAAAGGCAAAGAGCCGGGCCAATTAATTTCCCTCCCTGAAAAAGATAGAATTTTACCAGAGCCTTGGTTGCACTCCGGGCTTGCTGCATCGTAGCCTTATAGTGGTATTTTATGTGTTTTAGACTGTTTTATATTGTTGTTTTATGATTGGAAGCCACCCCGAGCTGTGTTCAGGAGGGGTGGGGTAGAAATGCAATAAATAAATAAAATAATATATAAATAAATAGTGGGGCTTCCAACTCCCTGATGCATCAAAAATGATTCCCAGGTATTTGAATAATCTAATCTATTCAATAACCTTATCATTAATGAACCAACGGTACTGGTTTTTTTACCTGCCCACCACTAAGACCTTAGTCTTTTTTTAGTTAATATTTAGATTTTCCTGGCTACAGTAATGGGCAAGCCTCTGCATACCCTGTCTTAGACCTACCTGAGACATAGATAACAGCACCGTATCATCTGCGTACAGTAACAAGGCCAGCCACTTTGTGCCCAACTTAGGAGCATGTAAATCTGCTTTATCCATAAATGGTACCAAATAATTCAAATAAAAATTGAATAGGGCTGGAGCAAGGAGGCAGCCCTGTTGGACGCCCCTTTCCACATTAATGACCTTAGTTAACGGGCGACCCCTGCCAACTCTAACCTGTAAGATATTGTTGTTATGTAGCTTTATTATTAAAAAAAGCAAGCGCCCATCAATCGAGGTCCATCCGAGTTTGGTCCATAGACGCTCTCTGTTGATAGAATTGAAAGCGGCCCGCAGGTCCACAAAACAGCAAAAAAGGGAGGGGGACTTTGCATGCACCCCGGCATATTTAGCAAACAAAAGTTTGAGGATGAACGCTTGATCCACTGTCGAGTGACCCGCTCTGAAGCCAGCTTGCTCTGGGTGAATAATTCCCTTTCCATCAAGCCATGCCCTAAACTTGCCCAGAGGAACTTAGTATAGAGTTTCCCAATAATGGATAACAGGCTGATAGGCCTAAAATTGACCAGATCCAGGGGGTCTCCCTTTTTGAAAATGTGGACCACTATACTTTGGAGCCAATGCCTCGGAATCATACCCGTAGCATTTACTGACGTAAAGAGAGGTGCCAAAAGCCCCGCCCACCACTCTGGTTTGAGCCTTAACAGCTCCGGGGGGATGAAATCACTGCCCTGGGTCTTTCCTTCCTTAAGGGAAAGAATCAGCTCCCAAACTTCATCAGATGAAACTGGCGGCCACTCCGGGAATCTCTCAGCTGGTTGGATCTCGAGTGGTGTAACACATGAGTTTAATCGCGAAAAGAGAGCTGTAAAATGAAGCTTCCACTTAGCTGATGGAGGTGATATCTCCGGATTTGATCTTTTACTGCCCAAGGCACCAGCAATCAATCCCCAAAATTTCCTACTATCTTTGACTTGTACCGCCTGTTGTAGCAGGGTCCATTGTGCCTCATAGTAGTCAATTTTTTTCTTACGTAGAAATTGTTTATATTGTTTTCTTTCAAGACCAACCATATATCTGCTGGCCTTAAATGGGACCTTTTTCATCATCCCGACAGCCCACCGGAGAGACTTCCTTGCTCTAACACATGAACCGTCAAACCAGACTTCTTGGGGTTTACAAAGGACCCTGCCCACAGGAAGATAAGCCAAAGACTGCCTGAACGCCTCAGTCAAAGCTTCAAAAGCTGACATATCCCCCTTGGGCAGGCACGCTACTAATTCTTTTAGGTCTCGTCCCAGAGCAGAAACCATAAACTTTAAACAACTGCTACAAACTTCTGGGGACCATTTCTTCCATACCCTGTCCTGTGGGTTTTTAGCTAACAGTTGTTCATGGGTACCTTGGTCTAGGCCTCCCATATCTGTACGGAAGCCGCTAATCTTAAGTGCCAAGGGCGAGTGTTCAGTTTCCACTGAGGCAAGGATCCTAAGTTCGAGGTCATCTTTTACAAAACTTTGTTATGACATAAAATAGTCTATCACACTCACCCCACGTGTTGAGAAAAAAGTAAAATCCCCATCGGGATCCCCAAGTACCCTCCCATTCAAGATTTCCAAACCCAGCTTCCTAAAGAACTGGCAAAGAATCGGTGCTCTAGAGCATAAAATCTTATCCCTCGAGTGCCAGATGTTATTAAACGGGAGGATTATCGTGGTATCTAAACACCCCATACTTCCCACCATTGCAGGATTACCCATCCGCGTATTCAGATCGCCACCATAGATCATCATTACCCCAGGGAATCTAATATATGCAACCTGGATGGCTTCCATCATTCGCTCCCAGAGGTCGGGCGAGTAGTATGCTGAAGCAGCGGGGGGAATATATGCATTGGCCAGGAGTATCTCCTTACCCTCCAGAGTTACACAATACCACAAACTGAATTGAGAATCCACTGATGCAAGCACTTCCACTTTTGTAAATAGTGGGACACGGAGCAAAAGAGCTAATCCTCAGCTAATCCTCCCCTTGTTCTTGAATGATCTAGCTGGGGAGACATATACCTCAAATCCTTGCCATCAGATTGGGAAATCTACCTATGTTTCCTGCAAGAGCAGGATGTCACAACTCCCAGTCAAGACCTTAACATCTAGGCCATACTGATGCTCCTTCCAACCTGAGATATTCCAGCTCAGAATCCTCAGGGTGGATGCATCAGTCTCCCGCAGTCACTTGACCTGGAGGAAAAAAATCTCCTCCGATTCTAAGCTTTCCTTAGCTGCACCCATGCCTCCACTATGGCACTGCTCCTGCAACGATCCCACAGAAATTTGCTCCATGCCATTTATCTCCAGGTGTGGTACCAAGCCAAGGGAGATTTCATTCACCCTCATGCTCCTCTGGGCCAGGCCCTGAAAATTCTGGGTGCTTAAATTATCCAGAGCAGGACCCACAGTTCCCCTACCAACACTACTCCCCCTTCTGGAAAAACATATCGCATAGATGATGCTGTTAAAAGTACATGGTCGGCCAAGCAAGATATAACAGAACCAGGATTAGCTACCTGCGGGGGCTCCAAAGAAAAAGAAGAATCATCCGATCTGTCCAGCATATTACTAGGAATGGAAGAGCGTTGAAACTCCACCGGCATCATGCTTGCATAAGATGTACTAACAGGCGGATAGGGAGGGCAACATGTGGGAAGCAAGGAGCCAGAGCTTTAGACAATGGAGGGGTCAAGAAAGTTTCAATTTTCCGCTGCTTGGAGTTTTTTAACTGAGTGGCCGATCCCCTAGCCCCCTCAACTCTCACATGCTTCATTGCCGACATTTCATAAAAATAAAAACAAAATTGGCAATTGGCAAGGGAGAGAATACCAGTGGCGAGGGTAACCACTAACTCTACCGAGGGAGAGCGGCCCCCCACGGCCATCGCCTAAAGCTGCGTGCACAAGTGTGTGCCCTTGTGCGCACTGCCCGTAGGCGCGCTGGCCACAGTGCGCGCTACAGCACGGCCGTAGGCTCTGCCACACATTTAAAGGTCCTGCTCCTGCTCATGTGGTCCCTCTGCTCCACTCAGCGCCTGTCAGGAAGCACAGTCTGTCACCAATTAGCAGCTCGTCATTCTCTCTGGTACAGCAGCTAACCACTTCCTCTCCCCTCACACCACTCGGCTCTCCTCCTCGCACAGAGATCCAATTTCCCAAAGCATCAAGAAACAGCCACTCCAGCCCCAGGACCCGCTGCCAGGGTTCAGCCACTCCAGCCCCAGGACCCGCCGCCAGGGTTCTAGGGCCAAGTTACAGGCAGGGAGGGCTGTGGTCAATATCTACAAGCTGCCACTCTTCTAGCCCCAGGACCCACCATCATGGGTCTGGGGCCCTCATTCCTCGCACCAAGAGACTTCATTCAATCGCACCAAGAAACAGCCACTCCATCCCCAGGACCTGCTGCCAGGGTTCTGGGGCCATGTTACAGGCAGTGACGTCTGTGGCCAATATCCAGAAGCTGCCATTCTATTCCCAGGACCCAGCATCACAGGTCTGGGGCCATCATTCCTCGCACAGAGAGACAATTTTCCAAAGCATCAAGAAACAGCCACTCCAGCCCCAGGACCTGCCGCCAGGATTTTGGGGCCAAGTTACAGGCAGGCAGGGCTGTGACCAATATCTTTAAGCTGTCACTCTAGTCCCAGGACCCGGCCATCATTTCTTGTACAGATAGCCTTTTTACGAACAGCCGAACCGAACACGACCGAACCAAATGGCCGAATCCGAACATGGCGAACAGACCGAACAGCCAAACCGAACGGGTGAACCAAACTGGACTGAATGGCCAAACCCGTACCGTGACCTGTTCGCCCATCCCTAATTTATAGCTCAGTTTCCTCACACACCCTTTTTATAGTCTCATCTTCCCTTCTTCATAGCCTTGTATTTTCTTGTTCACTTATTGCAACATCTCTTCTCTTGACTCATAGTGCCTAGTTGTGCTCCCTGATCATAATCTTGGTTTCCCCAGCCCCGGTTTAGAGTCTAGGCCTTCTTTGCTCCTGTTCCTATAGTTGTGCCTGCCTACTTTCCCTGTTCTCAGTCTTGCTCTCAACCTGGACTTCTTTGGTTCCCACTTCCCCTTTTCACTCCCTGTTCCTTGTCTCGCCCTTCTGTATATAGTCTGGCTTCTCCAGTTATAGCTTGGACTCTCCTCGCTCATAGTTTTGGAGTTTTTTTTTTTTCTGTGTCCCCTGCCCTCCATTTTGTCCTTGTATCTGGTTCCTTACCCCGAACTCTCACTCCTTGCCCCGTGGTCCTTGTTCCACATCTGAATCCTTGTTCCTACCTTGTGACCTCGATGACGAGCTGTAAGCCCGCATAGTCTGGGCGTCTCAACTCCCATGCTGAGATCTCCATCCTCTGGTAGCGGGGAATGGCTAAGAGGTTTCCTATTCCATCTGTGGGACTTCCTCGATTCTCTTCAGCCCTTTCCCCTTCTATCTGCCCTTATCTTACCCCCTTACCTGGCTCCTGACCCTGGAGCCATGACACTAACGTGGCAAATTTGGAGAGCTGAAATTTCACAGTATTCATTAAAGTTTCAATATAGACAAACATTTCAACTCAGTTGTGATTTTAACATTAAGCAACAGTGGTCTTAGTAGAGAACACCACCACCCTTCTGCTAAACTTTTGCCAAAAAGGAGATTGAACAATTATCCCTAGCTCTTTGTTTTATCTCTTATCTGCTCTTTGATCCATTCTGTGACCAGGTAGTCTCTTGGCTGGCCTTTTGTGTGAATATTTTGTCAACTGCTTTATGATGGTTATAGAGCTGCAGCAGTGGCTCTAGTTAAGGCACGTGGGATCTCCCATGGAATGCCAGCTCTTGGAGTTTTGAGGCATTTTACTTCTTGGTTGGCAACCCCTTTTGTTGCAGGGCTGCTCTCAGTTTTGGGAGGGTGTATGTTGCTGTGACTGTCATGAAAAATGAAAGGAGAGTGTGCATTAAGGTTTGGTGGGTTCTACTGTTTTGTTACTGTGATATATTAGGAAGTATATGCCCTATGGGGAGATAGTTATGATGAACATTTTGAGGCATGTGAATGAATGAATAAAAGTTTATTTAGGCTGGCCGCCTCCATTTAGCCAAGAAGTATAAAAGAATATATATACATATAAAAGTATGACATAATAGAGCTAATAAACATCCGATAATCCGGTTTATAAAAATGATAAAAACGATCAAGAATACAAATCTTAAACTCTCTCCCGGAGGGGGACAGCCACCAGATTTTGCCTCTCCTCCCCAATAACTAGTCTGTTTGACTATTTCCCCTCCTCTTTGCAGCCAAATGAGTATAGATTGCAACTGCACAAATAACCTCTTCATCTTGAGCTGCAAGCAATTTCCCAAGTCTTACTTCTTTGGGCAGATACTGATCATCCCCTTTCCAAAGGGGAATCAGCCATGCATGCCTCAGAACTTCATAGCAGCAGCAGTTGAAGAGAATATGATAGCCATCCTCAACCTCGAACAAACCGCAGCGACATAATGATATCGGTCTGATGTTACTAACGATTTAAACAACTGCATGCGCAGGAGAGTATAGGCTCTGTGCAAGTCTTTCTTGCCACTAAGGTCCAAGTATTTCTCAAAGACATGGACCTTTTTTATCTGCTGAAAGTATGGAGCTATCTTCCAATTTGCTATCTCAGCAATATCCTCTTGCTTGGCCGCATCCCTGAGAGTGGTTTTTATGACAAATTTCTGTTGTCCAGGGGGTTTACCCAGCACTAACTCAGGGGAGAGGCCCATGCTATTCAGCGCTCGAATAACCTCCCTTATTCATGGATAAGTGGGCGGGCAGGTCTGGTTCATTTCCTCCTGCAAACACAGGGGGGTCAAGCAGGATTCTGGCTGGATGCATACTTTAACCCAATACAGGAGATTTTGAAGGCGCAATATACTTGCAACTAACAATCCCAGACTCCGCCCTGACAATTGCACTGGGAACCACCTGAGCGATTCCCAGGAGGCTTCGCAAAAACTTGTTTTGCACAATCTCCAATTCCCTATCTTGTATCCCTACTTGAAAGACTTCAGCCACATAAGTGAGAGTATTTTGTGCCTTTGCTGAAAACACCTTCAAGATGTGAGATAAAGGGGTATTCTTAAACTTGCTTGCCAAACCCAGGATGCCCTTGGCTCCTGCACTGGCTTTGAGGGCGCGATAATGCTTGTGCTGCTTCCAATTAGATTGGTTAGAGAAGCACATCCTCAGATATACAAAACTTCCCACCTGTGACAACTCCTTATTCCCTATCAGCCAGGTATATTCCTTCTTCGCCTTACCCAACACCATAACCTTGGACTTCTTGCAATTTACTTCCAGTCCCTTCTTCCTACAGTACCGTAGAAACTATTCTAGCTGTGTCTCCAATCCCTTCTTTGTTTGAGCTAGCAAAACCACATCATTTTGAGGCATGTAATGGTGGTTGGAGGGATGCAGTGGTGTGGGGGACTGGACATTTCAGTGGGTGCAACAGAAGAGGGGGGGCCAGGATCATTTTAACATGGTTTCGTTCTCCAGCGGAATCTGCCCCGGGATGCACAGGGACTGTGAATCGGCACCGAAGTCCCTTTTCCCACCTGTATGCTCCTGGATCCAGGCAGCTCAGAGGGAGTGAAGTGCTCCCCAGCAGGGCTGTCACTGAACGCCTGTGACTGCAGCCTCCCTGGAGAGGCGATTGGGGCCGCCCACTCTCCAGTCTCCTTTTCCCCAGGAGGCTGGGGGAGATTTAAATGTCCACCACTGCTTAACCGCCCCAGGTAGCAGAAGAGAAGAGAAAAGGAGAACAGAGACAAAGGCTGCTGCAATCACCTCTTCATGGAGGCTGCAGCCAGAGTCTTTGAAAGACAGCCCTGCCGGGAACCACTTTCCGGGCCCCCAGCTGCCTTGAACCAGCAGGGAGCATATGGAGAGGGGGGAAAGGCCACCAACCTGCCCCCAGGTCCTTGCCACACTGTGGCCTGGGCCCCACAGCCCCCCACAGCCCAGCCTGAGCCACCTGCTCCAGCGCTCTCTAGTCAGGCCAGATGCTGTTGGTTCAAAGCCCCTCTTCTTACTGCCCTCTTTTCTACAGCTGCATGGCTGCTCTCTCTCTCTCTCTCTCTCTCTCTGAGTGACAGAGAGAGAGAGAGAGAGAGAGAGAGAAAGAAGGGTTGGGGAGGGTGTGTGTGCAAGAGACAGAGGTTGGTTAGGGTGTGAGTGTGTGTGAGAGAGAGGGGGGGTTGGGATAGGGTGCATGTGCATGTGACCTTAAGACAGGTTTTGGTAGGGTGTGTGTGTGAGAGAGAGATATCAGAAGAGGTTTGTAGGGTGTGCGTGTGTGTGTGTGTGTGTGTGAGAGAGAGAGAGAGAGAGAGCGAGAGAGCTCTCCAGAGAGGTTTCTTTGGGTAGGCTGTGAGTGTGTGTGTGTCAGAGAGATATAATATAAGCAATACAATTGCAAGGAATTGCAATACAATATAAGCAATACAATACAAGCAATACAAATAACCAAAGCAATAGGTTCACAAGTTTAATATTTCAAAATACCAATAGTTCAAGACACTGAAATTTACTTTAAATTTGAGTAAAACTCAACTCCTTCACAGTACTAAGTGGAATCCTACAATAGTGCATCTTAGCTTGACATTATAGATGAAAACAATATTATTTAGTATTGAAACGTATTTCCATAGGAAACAACCATTATGTACAGAGAATACAGGAGACAAAATATTGCAGAATGGAGTCAATTTTTAAAGTCCGCAAATTAAATAGCTCACAATCGAGCTTTTTAATTCACAGACTTTAAAAATACGCAACTGCCATAATATGCACATAACAACCCACTTCCGTCTCATCTAATTACATCATGCGGACATTTCAAAATATGCGCAATTGCGATGCGCAATCGGGCGCCACTCGTCTAAAAGCGGCCTTAGACTGACAGCCCCACCAGGTACTGCCTCCCTGCCCCTCAACTGCCTGGATTGTGTGACAGCCTTACAGGTTTTGGATTGAGTGGACACATGCTGGCGGGAGGGGCCAACACCCAGCCTGGACCCCTATCCCACTGCCAGCCAAAACACCCACCCACCCTTCATCCAGGCATGTTCATCTGGCATGCGGGTATTGGGTTGAATCCATAGACACACTGGTGCATACCTCCGACAGGGAACTATGGGGGTTTCAACCTACCTGGATGAGCGGCGGGTGGGTGTGTTGGCAGGCAGTGGGGCAGGGACCTGAAGCTGGTGGGTGGCCTTTGCCTCTCCCCATGTATGCTCCCTGCTGGATTCAGCCAGCTAAGGGGTAGTGATCCAGGCCATGCCGGGGCTGCTACAGAAAGGCTTTGGCTTCAGCCTCCCTGGAGAGGTGATCGGAACAGGCCTTCTCTCTGTCCCGCTTTATACCAATCTCCTGTTCACTGGACCTGGTAACTAGAGAGGGTGGTGAGTGAATGGGGGTTAGGGAAAGAAGAGGGTAGAGCTGAGTGTTATCAGCATACTGATGGCACTTCACCCCAAGCCTCTGAATGACCTCGCCCAGCGGCCTCATGTACACACTGAACAAGAGGGGAGACAGAATAGAACCATGCGGGTATCCGGGGGGGGGGCATGAAAGTAAGACGAGCAATTGCCCATAATCACTTTCTGTGACCTCCCCAACAGGAAGGAGCAGAACCACCCAAATAGAGTCCCACACCCCCCTCCTGGGTCCAGTAGTCATGTCAACAACAACAGCTTGAGAGTAACAGTATCAAAGGCCACCAAAAGTTCTGATAAGGGTAGAATCTCCCGTGTCAATCTCTAGGCACAGGTCATTGACCAAGGCCACAAGCGCAGTCTCCATGCTATACCCAGGATGAAAGTCTGACTGAAGCAGGTTCAGGAATCCGATGACATCGAGGTGAGCTGGAACTGTTGGGCAACCACCTATTCAATAACCATCCCTAAAAAGGAAGATTAGAGAAAGGCCGATAGCTGTTCAGAGAGTCAGCGTCCAAAGATGGCTTCTTAAGCAGGGTCTGGACAATTGCAATTTTAAGGACATCTGACACCCTACCCTCCTGAGGGGAGGTGTTGAGAACCCCAGCCAACAATGTCCCCAATGTCTTCCTGCTGGCTTCACCAGACAGGATGGGGAAGAGTCTCATTCACAACAACTGGTTTCCCTCAATGCCCCAAGCACTCCCCTGCACCTCCTTCTCTGGGTGAAACCAATTGAAACTGATCCAAATGAACAGGACAGGACTAAGCTTGCATAACTCCAAACTTTGATTCTGAAGATGAAATTGTAGCACCCAAGTCCTGGTGAATTTTGTCTGTGAAATAATTAATAAAAATGACACAGTGGACTTTAGATGACTCCAGTTCTGGGCAGAGAGAGACTGGATTAACGAGGCCCCTCACCACTCAGAAAAGCTCTGCCAGATGAGACTTTTCAGATGCTATGATAGCAGAGAAGAAAACTTTCTTTGCTACCATCACAGCCATGGCATAATAATTTTAAAATGATCGATTCCTCAATCGGTTGGCTTCAGCGTGAGTTGAGCACCACCAGTGCTCTAAACACCTACCATCCTGCTTCAGCCGCCTCATGTCCTACATATACCAGAGGAACCCATGCTGCTGCAGCGATAGGAGTAGATGTCTGGGTGCAACCATGTCGATGACCATGGTCAAGATTCCACAAAATGGCCAGGTCATCAACAGAGTAACTGAAAATGTCAGTAGGTAAATCCCTCAGAGAATTCTGGAAACCAATTGGATCTATTAGCCTCCAGGGGTGGACCAACCAAACTGCTCCACCACCCAATAGGAGGGCCAGAATCTGGGCTTCCAGAAGGTAATAGTCCAACCACTACAAGGTTTTATAACAACATCCCCGATAATGGAGATCTTGAGGGTAATTTTACCTTTCATTCATTTTCCTGCTCAAGTCTGATAGATTATTTTTTAGTGGCTTGAGTCTTTTTTGAAAGAATCAGTTTTCTGCAAGTCCTCCCGAGACCAGATATAAGTCACCTCCTGCTGGAACTAGGGGTGGGCACCCCTCTGGGAAGAACAGGGTGTGTGGGGACTGCGCACTCTCCCTCCAGCTTAGTGGGTATGTCATTAGTGAAATTGAAGCCCCAGGAGGAAATGATAACGATATTTGAGAAATTTATGGATCTTCCGGTGGTCAGGCAGTATTGTGAGGAAGCTGTGCAGATGGCTTCCGGTGGGCTGGGATGGTTTGAGGAGCTATTGAGACTCCTGGAGCAGGAACTGCCCTATGTGGTTCGAGGTGGTAATAGCGGTTTGACACAAAGAAGAGGGTGGTTCAACGCTGAGTGTAGGTCAGCTAGGTCCCTTCTGAGAGCTGTGGCAAAAAATCATGTGAAGTGCCCAAGTGAAGATTCCCAGGTCCAGCTCCAGGTTCAGCAGAGAGTTTATCGGGAACTCTTAAAGGCAAAGCGGCTGGCATTCCACTAAGTATTATGGTCTGAGCTGCTTATGGCTGCTCAGGGAAATAACAGCACTGCTTTCTGGAAAGTGGTCCGTTCGCTCTACAGGCTGATGGCATAGTTGGTACTCAGCTAATCTCCCCCTGGGAGTGGGTAATATTTTATAAAAATTTGTACACGCGTATCCCAGCGAATGTGGATTCATTGCAAATAGCCCAAGGGGATAGATTCCAAAGTTGGCCACCAGTCACGGAGGAGGAGGTTAAGACTCTGATAACCTCCCTCAAGAGCAGGAAGGCGCCGGGCCCAGATAGAGTGCCAGTAGAAATCCTGAAGACATATCCAGTTTGGTGGGCCAGAGTTTTAGCCCCCCCTTTTCTCACATAATAACAATACAGGGGAGATTCCGGCTTCCTGGCTTAAGAGCATTCTGGTGCTGATCTATAAAAAGGGTGATCCCTCCCTCCCGGGTAATTATTGGCCAATCAGTTTGCTCAGTACTATTGGGAAACTATACTCCAAGCTGCTGTTGGCCAGATTGAAGCAATGGATACATGAGTCGCAAGCCTTAGAGCCGGAACAAGCAGGGTTATGTGAGGGAAGGGCCACTATGGACCATATCTTGGTGCTCGCTGCTCTGTTGAAGAAATATGTGGGAACCCAGAGGAAATTATACCTCTGTTTTGTGGACCTGGAAAAGGCCCTCGCTCCGGTCAGCAGAGAGTGGCTGTGGACCAAATTGAGGGTCTCCTCTATTGACCCGAGACTACTCTATTTGTTGATAAAGCTTCATACGGGGAACAAGCTTCAGGTAAGATGCGGAGCTAGTGGGCCACTATCAGAGGCGATTGAGGTAACACGTGGGGTAAGGCAGGGGTGTCTGCTGGCCCCTGCCCTTTTTAATTTATATCTGAACAATGTAGTGCCGTACATGAAAAAGGGTGATACCCATGCCCCCAGGATTGGAGATAAATCTTTGCCAATTTTACTCTATGCGGATGATACCATACTAATATCTCAAACAAAGGTGGGGCTTATGAGGCAGCTGGTGCTTTTTGGAGAGTTCTGTCGGGTGGAATTACTAAATATCAACTACCCCAAAACCAAAATCCTTGTGGTTAAGCCAAGGAAAGTCTTAGATAGTCACTCTTGACGTATGGCAGGGGAATCCATCGAGCAGGTTAGTTCCTTCAAATACCTGGGGGTAACAGTCTCATCCTCGCCGGGATGGAAAACCTATGTGGAACGGGTAAAACTACAAGCCAGGAAAAGATCAGCGGCCATATCTAGGTTCTACTTTGGTCAGGGGGGAGGTTGATAAAGCCAGAATTGAGACTGTTTTGGGCTAAAGTCCTGCACCAGTCACTCTATGCAACTCCTATATGGGGCCTTGACTTTCTGGATAAGTTAGAACCCATTCAAAACAGCTTTTTGGCCGCGGTACTGCGTCTCCCAAAAAGCACCCCTCAGGTGCCTTTGAGAGCGGACTTTGGTATGCCAACAGTGAGAAGGACCCTCACACATTCCTTGGCAAATTATTGGGTGAAAGTGGTATCTCCATTGATAGTCGATAACCCATTACTGGCCCTGATGCGGAGGACTGGATTGCTAGACCCTTGGTTAAAGGCAACAGAGGAGGTGGGGCTAAACCCTTTAGGGTCCTGGTCCAGAGAAGCCTGAGGGATCAGTATCTGCAGATGGAGAGGGCTCTTATGGAGTCACAGAAGGTGGCCCATGATTACTCCCCCTATAACGATCTCCGGTTAGATCCATTTTTCCTATTCGCCTGGACTGACCATTGACTGAGAGGGGGGTTTACGCATTTGAGGTGTAACTTCTTTCTGTCGGCCTACTTGGAGGGTCATTTTAGGGGTACCCCTCATGACCAGAGAACTTGTGCTTTATGCAGTGAGGCCCCTTATGCCATATCTCATATCTTGTTGCATTGTTAAACTCTGGAAGCCCTTAGATGTAAATATCTAGGACGCCTGCTGCTTCAGCTACAGATTGACTCAGAATCTAACTTGTTACGGAGGCTCCTGAACCCAGTAGACTCAGTCTGCTCTAGAAAGGTGACTGCCTATGCAAGTAGGGTTATACTCCTAAGGCAGAGGATAGTGCAGGGAAATATCTAGGTCATGTGGTGGGATATTCCCCAGTCCCCGAGAGAGGGGTGAGATCAGACGGTGAACTGGCGGTTATGGGTTTGGGGGCTAGGGGGTTGGAAGCGTGCGGTACATTGCCAAGGTTCTGAGGGGTTTGGCTAAGGTGATTTTACCCTGTCCCCCTCTTGGGGCCGATTGCACAGGATGTTTAAGAAAGAAACTGGGAGGGTGGAAGCCCCCTACAGGTGGATAGCACATAGTTGTGGTTCCAGGGACTAACTGTGCTGATTTGAAGAGTGAGGTAGAGTCCTTCTAGGGGTTAAGTTCTCCCATCACCCAGCCCCGAGAGGAGCGAGGCAGAGACTCTTCAGGGGCCAAGCTTTGCCGACAGCCAGCTCTGAGAAGAGTGAGGCAGAGACTCTCCAGGGGCTAAGCTCTGCCGATAACCAGCTTTGAGAAGAGCAAGGCAGAGATTCTCTAGGGGCCAAGCTTTGCCGACATCCAGCTCTGAGAAGAGGGGGATAGAGATTATTCAGGGGCTAAGCTGTGCCGACAGTCAGCTCCGAGGAGAGCAAGGCAGAGTTTTTAAGGGGTTAACCCTCATTGGAAGCTTGCCCTGAGAAGAGACTTCCCAAGGGCTAAGCTTTGTCGATAGCTAGTCCTGGGAAGGTTGAGGTAGAGATTCCTCAATGGCTAAGCCCTGCTGGTTCCCAGTCCCTTGTAGAACGAGGGTTCTCAGCCCCTTGCCAACTCGCTCTGAGTGAGGTAGAAACTTCGTATGGGCTAAGCTTTATTGATAGCCAGCTTTAGGAAGAGTGAGGCAGAGATGTCGCAGAGGTCAAGCTCTGCTAAAAGCTAGCCCCGAGAAGAGTGAGGTAGAGTCTTTTGTGGGACTAGGGTATGTGCCAGATGTATTTTATATTTATGTGATGATTGTTGGTCATGGTTGATATATTCTCATTGTTTGTACCTGAGGGGGTGAGCATTTTTAAATTTACCCTTTGTAATAATATTTGGGTTGCTTTGTAGAATTATCTGTATTTTGTGTGTGTATTGTGTACAGATTGGGGTAATGACTTACCGTCACACCAAATATATATATATATATATATATATATATATATATGCATCCCCAATAATTGGAACCTCTGTATTCAGGCTTGTGCAAAACACCAAGTCCAACGTGTGCCCCGCCTCATGTGTTGGGCCAGATATTATCTGCAATAGGCCCATGGTTGTCATGGCAGCTATGAACTGTTCTGCTCCTGAAAGGCAGCCTCAATGTGTATGTTGAAATCACCCAAGACAATAATTCTGGATGACCTCAACAACACTACCTCCAAGACCAGATCAGCTACAGCAGTTAGGGAATCAGTCATGCAGTGGCGTGGTCAGTAATTCAAGAGAATTCCCAGTCTATCCCCCGCCAAATCCAACACGAGGTGGACACACTGCATATTGGATGAGTCAAGCACCAGATACCTTCGAAAGACCAAGATGCCTTTACAGATCACCACCACCCTGCCCCCCATCCCCAAGTCCTAGACTGATGCTGCACTGAGTACCTGGCTGGCACAGTCTGTGTCTGGGGTGGTCAATGCCTCCTTACAGGAGAGTAGGCTACCAGACTGTCTCAAGGGGGCTGTGGTCCGGCCCCTTCTCATGAAATCATAGCTTGATGTGGATGCCCTGGCGAGTGACTGGCTTGTCTCTAATCTTTCCTTTTTATTGGTTATTGAGCGGCTGGTGGTCCATCAGCTGCAGGTGCATCTGGATTGCATTGGTTTACTTGATCTCTCTCACACTGGCTTTTGTCTGGGTTATGGCATGGAGACTGCACTTGTGGTCTCCTGGTAGAACTAGATAAGGGTCATATGACCCTCTGGTTCTACTACTGGATCTATCAGCAGCTTTTGATACCATGAATCATGAGATGCTGGTGTCTCTCCTGCGGGACTTGGCTGTGGTGAACAGTACCGTTTTACAGTGGTTCTGGTCCTGCCTAGCAAAGAGATCTCAATGGGTGGTGCCAGGGGACTGTACATCGTCTCGAAGGCCTTCCATGTGGGGTCCCACAGGGTTCCATCCTGTCCCTTTTCTTATTCAATGTGTAAATGCAGCTGCTTGGGGATGTCGTTTGCAGCTGAGGGGGTCCGCTGTCACCAGTATGCTAATGACACCCAACTGTACCTTTCTTTTTCAACTGACCCAGGTCCTACAGTTTCATTGCTGTCCCAGTGTCTTGCCGCTGTAGGGAATTGGATGAAGTCTAGTTGATTGAAGCTCAATCCCAACAAGACAGAAGTGATGCTTGTTGGTGGGGTGGGCAGTCCGGGGGAGGGGGAAACTCCTATTATTGAGAGGGGTCTGTCCTCCACTGATTTCTCATGTGCAGAGCCTTGGGGTACTCCTGGATGTGCAGCTTAGAGCTGAAGTGCCAACTCCTTTTTCTGCTCCACTATTTCATTCTGCCATTTTGGAATTGCCTGTCAACACAGTCAAATTGTTTTCAGCAGCACAATTAGTAGTACAAACGTGTCCTTTGTTGCAGAAGTGCCAGGGAGGTGGAGGTCTTTCTGTGATGCTTGCTGACTCCAGACTGTCAGGACAATAGGAGGTTTTGAAGTTTAGAAGTCAGTTCTATTTATAAAAAGGCTGCAAAAACATCCAAAATGGAGGCCATTGGAAGGCTCTCCTGAGATGGATCAGAATGCATTCACATTAAGCTTGTGTAATATGTATAAGTACATCTCTGTAGTTTATGCCCATTCTGTAAATACCATCGGAATTCTGCAAGTAGCGGAATGAGAGTAGCGGAATGGCAGAAGTAGCGGAATCAAAGTTGTGGAATGAACTTCTCTATCGTACCATGCCACTCATTGTGGCAGAGACTGGCCATTTCAGCCCTAGTGCAGCTGCACCTGTATTTGCAGGTGTCAGCTGTGGCCAGGGGCACTTTTGCCAGTTACATCTGGTGAAACGGCTCCATCCATATGTCTCAGGCTCTGATGTCGCCACCTCAACTCGTCACCTCAAGACTGGGCTACTATAATTAGGGACCTGAGTTGACTGCGTTGCTGCAATTTGCAGTGATTTTCACAGAATCAGCCAATCCTCGCAGAATCAGCCAATCCTGACCATAACCCGAGGGTAAATAGGGCCCTGGGAGATGAATTGTGGGTGAGTGGGGTCTGAAGGTCCTATGTTTGCGTGAGAGGGTTCTGAAATTCCAGAGGATTTGAGTTGTGTTTGATTAGCAAAGTTGTGATTCTATGTCAAACCTATTGCATATTTGCTTCCCAGCATGCATAGTTATGCAAATCAAGTTAATTATGCAAATATTAATGCTCATGGTGAATTTGCAGAATTTGGCTTCACTGGTTGCAGAATTTAAGATTTTGGTCAGGAGACTTCAGCTGTTGAAGAACATGGCGGTCGGCCTGCTTACTGAGACGGGCTTGCAGGAACATATTACACAAGTGCTCCGAGTGCTGCATTGGCTACTTATAGTCTCCCAGGCCCAATTCTAGGGGATCGTTTTGACCTTTAAAGCACTACATGGTTTGGGCCCCACCTACCTGAGGGACTGCCTCTCTCTCTGGACCCCTGGGAAGCCCCTGCAGTTGTCAGGGAGTGCTCTTCTAGAGGTCCTATAAAATTGGTGAATTCGGACTGACAGGCGGACATTCTTGGTGGCCACTCCATCACTGTGGAATAACCTTTCACCAACAATGTAAAACGGCCTTTCCACCAGGCGTTTGGTGTTGGGGTGGGATAGGTGTGGTGGATTTGTGTGTTGGGGTGAAGTATGTGTTTTTATTACTTATGGATTCATTCTAGTTATTGTTATTATTGTTTTATATTGTAAATGATTGTTAGCTGCCTCGACTCACTGTTGGTGAGAGGGGAGGGATATAAATATATTTTATTTATTTATTTATTTATTTATTTCCTTATATTTATATGCCGCCCCCATGCCTACAGCATCTTGGGGTGGCTTCCAACATAATATAAAACAATTTTTTAACATAAAAAGTCTACAACATCTTAATTAAAACAAATTTTAAAAACCCCCCATAGAAATTAACACCCACACATCCACACTCCCCTCCGAAGGCCTGGGCGAACAGCCAAGTCTTACAAATACATCGAAAGGCCAACAGGCCCAGGGCCAAGCGAGCCTCCTCCGGGAGGGAGTTCCACAACCGCGGCCCAGCCACCAAGAACGCCCTCTCCATTGTGGCCCCCCGTCTTACATTGTGGCCCCCCCGTGGACCGAAGGGATCACTCTGAGCCGCGGAGGGCGAGGAGGTTCCCGAGATATGAGGGGCCCAGACCATGCAGGGCTTTGTAAATCAATACTAACACCTTGAATCTGGCTGCAGCCAGTGCAGAGCGTGGAGCACCGGTGTTATGTGCTCATGCCATCCTGTCCCCGTCAGGAGATGGGCTGCTGCATTCTGCACTAGCTGCAGCCTCCGAACCAGAAACAAGGGAAGCCCCACGTAGAGCGCGTTGCAGTAGTCTAGCCTCGAGGTAATGAAGGCATGGACGAGAGTGGCCAGATTGGGCCCGGAGAGGTAAGGTCGAAGCCCCCATACCAGATACAACTGGCGAAAGCCAGCTTTAGCCACCGCCTCCACCTGCCGATCCACATGGAGGCCTGAATCCAACCCCCCCCAGACTCGAAACCTGAAGAGCAACAGGTTGGCGAACCCCCCCTATCAGGGGGGCCAGCACCTCCCCTGCCCTTCCCACCACCATCACCTCTGTCTTATCGGGACTAGGGCTGATGCGGCAGCAGCTTTTACCGCGCCGTGATTCCGTTCCGCCATTTCGGAACTGCCCGCGCCACACCGTGACTTTTCTGCGGATATTCCGCTAATTCCGCCGGAATTCTGCAAATCGTGGAATTGCGGAAAAATTGCGGAAATCGCGTAAAACCGCTATTCCGCTATTTTTTGGCACTGGCGGAATTGCAGAAATAGCAAAAATGTCATGTTTCCACGATTCCACTAAGTTGCGGAATTAAATAAGCGGAACCGCGGAACCGCGGAATGAAACCGTGGAATGAAAGCCTCTGCCATGCCGTTCCACTAATTGCGGAAACACTGTTTCCGCCGGAACTAGCTACCGCTGCGATATTCCGCTACAGCCCTAATCGGGACTGAGCTTCAGTCTGCTCTGCTGCATCCAATCCACCACAGCCTCCAAGCACTGGGAGAGTAACGAGACAGCAGGACCTGGATCAGTTGAAAATGAGAGGTACAGCTGAGTATCATCAACATATTGGTGACATCACACCCTGAACCCTCTCACGATCTCTCCCAGGGGCTGCATATACATGTTGAACAACAGTGGAGATAGAATCGAACCCTGCGGAACGCCGCAGGTCAAGGCCCAGACGCTAGATGTTTCAGCCCCCAGCACCACCCGCTGGCTTCTACCTGAGAGGAATGAGCGGAACCATTCAAGGACAGTCCCGTCCAGACCTCCCATGTCTCACAGCCATCTCAACAGCAGCCCATGGTCCATGGTATCAAATGCGGCCGAGAGATCTAGCAGGATCACAAAGGTCGAACATCCTGCATCCAACTCCCAGCGGAGATCATCCACCAAGGCCACCAACACCATCTCAGTACCGTAGCCGGGGTGGAACCCAGATTGAAAAGGGTCAAGGAAACGATGCTGTCCAAATGCACCTGGAGCTGCAGTGCCACTGCCCATTCAATAACCTTCCCTAAAAAGGGAAGATTAGAGACGGGTCGGTAGCTGGTGATTGCGTCCACATCCAAAGATGGCTTCTTCAGCAGGGTGCGCATCACAGCCTCCTTGAGACTGGGTGACAATCTCGCCTGCCGAAGGGACGTGTTCACTACCCTTGCCAGCACTGTCCCCAAGGTCAACCTGGAGGCTTTCACCAACCAGGACGGGCACAGATCTAGTTCACAACTAGTGATTCTGACAGACCCCAGGACATTCACCACATCATCCGGCGTCACTTCCTGAAACTCATCCCAGAAAGATCGACCAGATGGTGCCTCCATAACCTCGTGCCCCTCGCTTACTGCTTCAAATTTTATTTATTTATTTACTTAATAAATAAATATCGGCCCAGATGCCTCATTCACCCAGGTCTCCGTAATGCATTTGGGGTGAGCTGCCTCATCCTGAATAAGATCAAAGATGGTAAATGTTGTATTTACCACTGACCTTGCATTAATCAGCATCAGCTTCAGATCAGGGGCCCTACTGGTCTTGGCCCCCAAATAACCTGAGACAAGAGGGGATCAGGACACCAGAACAGACACAAGGTGTCTCTCCCGATGTCCCCAATAGTATTCTTCCCCTCCCTGCCATCCCTCCCCATGCCCAACATGAACCCAATTGGTCCAAAAGCTGCCCCAATCTCTATGTTCCCAAAGAGCCCCCCCTCTGGCTCCTGATGACCAATCCCCAAGAACAATCACCCACACAGGATAAACAAAGCTCCAGGGAGAGGGGGGGCAGAGAGTATGCCCCAAGCCTGGAATCCCCAAAGACACATCAACAGCAAATGCAGGTGCAGAAACCTCACATGACCTCATAATCCATCATGCCCAAGCTCCCCCTCTCACTGGAGTGGGGGGGTTCATGGCACCACTTAATGGCCACCTAAAGGCACCGGACTTCAGTAGTTGCCTTCAGGCAGACACTGGCAGGCCAGGGATCTCCTCTTATAAGGAAGCTGCAAGCCCAGATGCAGGTGGTAATTAGGGAAGCCAGGAGACAATGAGTGATTTCAGATGTTACGCCATCCCGATTCATCCCAGTGAATCCCCAGCGGGGGTGAATGAAATAACCACCCCCCACTGTCAAAAAATGGCCCGAATAGACCACGGCTGATCCCTGCGGGGAATCGGGGAGGGGTGGCGCAATGTACAGATGCACGGCCCCGTCCCCCCATGCTCCCCCACCGTCCGCTCTCTGGTGAGACAGGCGGGCACCACGGCCAATGTGGCCACAGTGTCCAGCCGCTTTGACCACGACCCGGAATCCTGCCAGGGATTCTGGGCCGTGATCGCTGGCCAGACATTACTTTTTATTGCTTCCCACCGGGAATCACTTTGACCACGCTTTCGGAGCTCGGTCTGCGGGGAGCCCGGGAAGCATGGTTGAAATTGACCCCATGTGGGAATCGGCCATGGTGAACATCTGGCAGCTGCCAAACAGACGTTCAGGGCGCTTTGGCCCCACAGCGAAATTGACCATGGTTCACTGTGGTTGACTGTGATCTCGTGGCGTCTGAAAATACCCAATGTCTTTAGTGCTTAAATGGCATGGGCGTTAAGGCAGGAGCCATGCTTTTGGTTGTATGATCGAATTTGTAACCGCATTAACTTCTTCCTTAAACCAACAGGTATTTATTTGTAAATATAAATTAATTATATCAACTGTTTCTCCTTTATTGACATATCCAGTAGAGAGCTATTGTTCCCCCCCTCCCCCTTGTGGAATCTGTGCTGGGTTGAGCCTATCCTGCCCATTTTATTAACTTCCTCTGCCACCCTATGTTGCACTTTTGTTATTTTAACTGGTTTTTTGAAGCTTGGGCTTTATCAGAAATAATAAAAATCTTGACTTTTAATGTGTTATTTAAAAAATAAAATCTAACCCTCATGGTTGCAGAGGAGAGCATATCATTTTGAGAGCAGTTTCTGAAGAGACTGAGAAAAAAAATTAAAGAAAGAATTCAACATTTAATATTCTTAAGCCCATCTCACAATGTTCTGGGAGTTGGCTCACGATTGAACATTGGGGATCACCAACCCTACCCGAAATACAACCACCACTGGGATGCCACCAGTGAGCTGATTCCTCCACCTAAGTAGGTACGCAACTTGCTACAGAACTGAACCACTGTCAGCATTTATTTGTATTATTACGTTCAATGTTTGGATAACTGAGAGAGAATTTTCAAGCTATCACACAGTCTAATGATCTCTAAAGTGTTGTGCCTTTGCCCAGCAGAGAATATATTATATTAGTACAAAGAAGTCACATCAAGGGCACGGTCATCACCTTGCTTTAAATCTCTGAAGAGAGAAAATGTCAGCTGTTGTGATCAGGTGAACCGGTCGCTTGGAAATAAAGGGTTAACCCTGGCTTGCCCCTGTGACAATTTAAAGAGAAAAATCCAAACAACTGCTAACCCAGATTTCCATTTGATGCTGCAGCTCTTGACCTCAGGCAATTGAAACTCTGACACATTCAGAGATACCTTGGGAAATAAACTGTTAGTCTTGGGAAGTGAGGGGGAAATGTGTTGGTTTTGGCTTTCAGTGTCTTGGAAATAAAGCTATTTGAAGCAGACCTGGTTCAGATAATCTTTCAAACCCTACTATTGATGATTTTGACCTAAAGGAAGGTCTATGCGAGTTCTTAGAATGTTGTAAGGAGGGCCGACATCTAGCTCCCTGTGGATGGGTTTCCTCATACTTCACTGCAGAGTTTCTTGTAGTGACTCCAGCTAAAGTTACCCAGTACTGTGTAATAAATCACAGTTAAGCACTAGGACCATTTAGAGTTTTGTTTGATAGGAATGGAGGATAAATTAGGGGAAAAATATATGGCATATATTAATCATCCTTCTGTACCAAGAACATTTTTTGGGGGGGCGGGCGGGGTAGGGAAGAAGTTATTTGATGCATCACTTGTAGTAATGGCTTAATCTCAGAAAAGGGTAATCAGTTTGAAAGTCCAAAATACAAACATCGCTCAGGAGCCTGATCACGTAGAACAGCCGTTCTCCAAATTGAGGACAAGTTCTATAACTTGGGAAATGATGGGGGGCATGAGAAGAGACACATCGGCCAAATTTCCAAAATGGCGATAGCCATGCCTATTGCTGCAACTATTATTTTTTTTTCTGACTAGAATTCTGACTGGTGTTGCAACCACCAACTGAAATTTGATTCTAGAGGTGGGCAAGCTGGTGCTATTTTGGAAATCTTCTCAGTTAGATTGCTGTCTTGGGGACCAATCCAAGGTATGCACACACACCAAACACAGATTGTGCATGAACCAAGAGCGCATCGTGTGCACACCAAGTGCAAGATGGACACATGTGGTGTGTCTAATGCACAACACATGCATACCAGGTACTTGGTGTGCACACATCTTGCCCTTGGTTCACACGCAGCAAGCATTTGCGGTACACGCGCACTGCATGCATGTGCTTGGTACATGGGCATACCTTGGATTGGTCCCTTGGTGCAGAGTATGCAAACTTCATGACAGGGGATGTAGGAATGGTAGAGTCTCAAAATCCCTAGTAAAATTAATGACTGGATGAAAAGTCATTTTTATGTTTTATGTTTTATTTATTTTATTGTAAGCTGCCCCAGGCAAGAGGGGGCATGGTAGAAGTATTTGTATAAATAAATAAATAAATAAATAAATAAAGAGGAGCTAAAGAAAAAAGAAGTGTCCTACTCACAAATATACTTTCAGCTTTCCATTGCTTTGAAATGGTTCCTTCCACATTGCGAATTGCATCAAAACTCCTTTCCCATTTATTATTCCCTGCATCTCTCTCATGCACACTATTCACTTTTTAATAGCCTTCTCTTCACAAGTCCTTTCAAAACACTCACACCTTGTTCTAAATTTGGGAATTGTTTATTTCTCCCATGGTAGATTTCTGCTGGGTCGACTCTGTTTTATGTGCAGGTCAGCTGATGAAATAAATGTGCCTAGGAAATAAAACAGTATGGATTTCAATCTCGTGGGAGTAAATAACGCAAAAGTATCAGGAGAAAAGTGAAGTAATTTTGCACATTATAACCACAATGATTTTCATTCCAGAGTAACAGAACGCATGTTCCTTTTTTGCATTGTATTTACTTTTCTGTAATACTATGTAGTCCTCTCAAGCTAAGTATAGTATTGAGCTCTCTCTTGCTTATCTATTATTAGTTAGGTGATGGTAGTACACAAAAATGACCCCCTAGTTATATTTTTGCCCCCTAGACACAAGGTAACAATAAAGCCACACAGGCTGGTTTCATTTTTGTTTTCCTTTAAAAATAATAATTAAAAAAATTGGACTCAATGAGGGAGGCTATATGAGGTTGGAAGCAAAGATGAACACTCCCTCCCCTGTGTCCCATCATGATTCCTCGGGTCAGTTGGGAATGCCCTCTTGCAAATACAATTAGGGTGTCAAGTTTGTACAAGAACAGTGCATAGAGAGGTCTTCTTGGTGTCTGTTGCATAATTGTGAAACTCCTTCTCCCTGAAGATTCATCAAAGCCTGAATCTGATCTTCTTCCAGATGTAACAGTGACCCGCTGTGGCCCAGGACCTACCAGCACATTTGTTTACATGCTGCCAGATGTTAGCACGGGATTACCCCGGGGCAGGCATGGGCGTGGATGCAGCCTAGTCTAAGGGCCATCCATGCTCGCCAACATGGGCTAGCACGTACGTTTAGCCCCAGCATCCCTGCCTCAGGGTCGTGGCCGCCATGGTCGATCACATTGGCTGTTCGCCATGGCTATTCATCATGGTGGAGGTGGGGCACTGGGAGCAGGCGTGTTTATTTAGCTGCCCACCCTACCCAGACTGTGTGAGCGGCAGAACTACTACCAATACCTGTACTACTTATTTCTATAGCTCTGCTAGTCATACGTAACGCTGTACAGATACACAAAACATAAAGGCAGTCCCTGCTTCATGGAGCTTACAATCTAATCAAGAAACAAAGACATCAGGTGCTTTTACACACACATTTCTCCTGCATGTTTGCTGTTACATCCTGAACTTTCTGTGTGTCTAAATCATTCATACAGATCTTAAACATCAGGCTCTTTGACCTTCTGCATATAACTTCTCCCAGAACTTTTGTGTGTAAAAGATTCTTTTGGTAAACTGCTTTGCTCCAGGCAACTGTGGTCACTTGGTTTTCATGGCAGACCCTCATGTCTACAGCTGCAGCTACTTTAGGCTACCTCAGGGCGGTGTTTGTGTGAAGAATGCATCCAGGAATTGCCTCAGGGCAGTGTGTGGATGACGAATGCATCTGGAACTTACTTGTGGACTTGTAAACCCAGAAGAATGAAATACCAGCACTTTAAGGTGTGTGTAAAAATTAGGGATGGGCGAACGCGGTTCGGAAGTTCGGAGTTCGGCCCGAACTCGAACTGTTTGGATGACCGAACTCGAACCCGAATGCGAACATACCGAACAAACCGTACACCAAACAGCGAAATGGCCGAACAGTTCAGTCAGTTCGGATCGCGTTTGGATGAGTTCGGGTGGCAAAAAAAGGTTCACTGGAAGGTCAAACATGACAGGGAGGTGTCAGTCACTGAGGAGCAGACTTCCAGGCACCAGGGGTGGAGAGGCTTGCAAGAAAC
>QEPC01008296.1:50183-62165 GCA_003113815.1 Sphenodon punctatus | reverse complement strand
TGTTTGTAGGAGTAGGTCTGTGTACTTATTAGATAATCCATTTACTTCATAGCATTTAGAATAGTTAATAGCGGTTAGATTTAGTGTAGACAGATATATATAATATTAGATTAAAAAAAATAAGAAAACCCCATATAAAAACCAAAAAACCAAATAAAGAACAAAAGAAAACCCATAACAACACTTGCCGAACGGCCGAATGGAACAGCCGAATGGCCTAACCGAACAGCCTGTTCGGACGAACAAACCGAACAGCCGAACCTAAACTCGGCAAATGAACTGAACGAACGAACCGAACGCATCCGAACCGAACGAACAAACCGAACGGACGAACCGAACGCAGCCGAACTGAATGGCCGAACCCGAACCGCGATCTGTTCGCCCATCCCTAGTAAAAATGCCCATAGACAACTACAAATAAGAGTCTTCCTATGAATAATGGACTACAGGATGCAGGTATTCAGTAAATTTATTTCAGTTAACATGGTTGAAACCAACAAGGCTATGATATGGATAGGACCTGGGACCATAATTTAAAAGTGATCTTGAAGAAGTGGGCCTTTAGGAGGGACTTGAATATGGACATTCTGCACAAGCTCCTGGTCTTCACTTTCAAGGGTCTTCATGGTCTTGCTCTGCCTTATTTCTCCATTCCTGTATCCCACCACTATCCTGCCTGTGAGCTTATCTCCTCCTCTGCCCCCACCCTCGCCTGCTCATGACCCCCTTGCTCCTCTAAATGTCTTTGCCCCTTCTCTCTTGCTGCCCTTCATGCCTGGAACTCTCTCCCTGGATAAGTTCGTTCTGCTCTCTCCCTTCCAACATTCAAATCCACCCTGAAAAACTACCTCTTCCATCAGGCCTTCCCTAGTTTGTCATGAGTGAAATTGTGTCCTCTTCCTCCTTACTCAGAATCTTGTTCCCTGCAACTAAAGCCATTTTTAGATGAGGCACTCCTAAGTTGCGCGTTGAGAAGCTGTGCCGTGCTGCCAGAAGTAACTTGCTCCCCGTTGCCGGCAACGGCTGCGGCTGGAGACGCGGCGCTTTGCAGAGGCGTGTTCTAGAGACCTGAAAATTGAGGTCTCTAGAACGCGTCTGTGAAAAGTGTCGCATCTCCAGCCGCTGCCGTTGCCGGCAACGGGGAGCACGTCACTTCTGGCAGCGTGACGCGGCTTCTCTCTTAATGTGCGGCTCAGGAGGCACTTTTCAGAGCCTCGTCTAAAAGCGGTGTAAGTGAAGCACATGCACCTGCAACTTCTCAATCTCATGAATGTACCCTTGTCTCTCCCAATGTTCACCTCTCCCTTGTCTCCTCCTCCCTCGTCTCTTAGATTGTAATCCCCTTGGTAGTAGGGACCTGTCTATAACTATTGATTGTACGGTGCCAGCTAGACTGCTGGTGCTGTATAGATAATAATAATTAATACACACCGTTTTATGTTATAGATTTTAAATTTTATATTATATTACAAAATATACATTTTATATTATACAATTATAAAAGGATATACAATTTTAGTCCTGTAAGATAGAGACAGTCCTGTGGCCTACTTCCATCATTTGAATGCTACACTTTATTCTCTTTGGAAACTTGGAGCCGAACTTTAGAGCTAAGCTCTTCATGTCAGGTGAAATTCTCCTTCTGCATAGAACCAACTCAAGATGTCTACACTGCACAGATCTTTGGAGATAAGTGAGATATAAATGCCATAAAGGTCCGGGTATAAGAGCATAATAATATAAAAACAGTCATACTGGGCCAGTCCATTGATTCATCACCCCCAACCTCTTGTCTCTGACCCATGGTGGCTATTTTTGGTCTCTCTGGAGGAGTACCCAAACAGGTCATAATGGCGCTATCCATTCCCTGCCATTCACTTCCAGCTCCCAACAGTCAGAGGTTATGTTTCCCAACTTACTTGGTCAATTAACTGTTAATGCGCCTATCGTCCAAGAACTTTTTCAATCCTTTTTAAAATCCTAATGACTTTGACCACACCCTCAGGCAAAAAGTTCCACAAGTTAATTGTGTACTAAGTGAAAATAGCCTACTTTCTTTTGTTTTACATCTGCTGCCATTTAGTTTCACGAAGTGTCCCCTCGTTCTAGTACAGTTCAAGAGGATAAATAATAACAACTCCTTACTTGTTCTATGAGTTTGGTTGCCATCTGAAAGGAATAGCTTTGTGTTGCAGGACAATTTACCTGAAAAAGTGTTTTTAAGCTTACAAGCATATTGAACATATTCTGTAAGAGGGACAAATTTCAACCAAAGATGTAAACAAGCCAAACATTTAACACATCTCTGCCTGCCAGAAAAGGTACAGATTTCAGAAATCAAATGGAAATAGGATGCTTAATTAGCAGAACAACTATGTTGATCCCTTAATGAGCTGTTTCCTGTGAAATGAATGAAAATGGGTGAAGGTATTTTAGAGATACTTAAATGTAAAAAGAGGCAATAGAGATGGAACTCTCTCTGTTTCAAGTGTTCTGTCTTTGATAGTTTAAAATAGATGATCCAGAAAAATGTCTCATTCATAGTGGGGAAAAATGTCTTTTTTGAACACAAATGAAAGTCATCTTGAGCAGGACAAAAATATTTCTGTCTGTGAGCAAGAGATAAAACAGCCTGAATATATATTAAAAAAAGAAAAGAAAAAAAAGAAAAGAAACAAAGAAAGAAAAGTTCCCTGCTAAGTTCTAACATACAGTATATAACTATATATGATAAAGCAGGATTACAAACAGACTTTATTTGATGGTTTTTAACCCTTTGTGACTAAGGGTAAAAACAGACATACGGCCAATGGGACTGCTCCCTGGGCCACCCCAGGTTGGAAAATTGCTGGCAACTTGACCCAGATCAGGTGACTGAATGGATGTGCCCATGTCTGGGGATTTGTCCTACCACCAGCACGAGTAGAACCAGGAGCATAACAAATGTGTGCAGCAGGGATGGGCCCACCTGCACCCTGCGCCCAGCGCCTGACACCCTGCCATGATGGGCAGCTATGGCATTCAATGAGGCACTAACATGGTGGCCAACCATGGTGGACCCTGGCCCAGGGCGGGTGTGCAGTGAGGAAACAGACATGTTATTCTGCTCTGGACTGCACTGACCTACTTTGGTCAGGTCAGGTGGGCTGGAGACTGGGCTGTGATCTTGGAGATTTGCTGAAGTCACAGCTCGGGCTAGCCACCAACACAGCCTGGGGCAATCCTGGGCCAACATCTAGCGGCACCTACACACATGTAAAGGTGGGTCTTGGACTATAGTGGGTCAAAGCAGCCATGGCATGCCAAGGTCATGTCTGTTTTTACCCTACTGTTCCAATGTATGGAGGTCATGGTGGATTGGTTATGGCAGAGCAGACTGAAGCTCAATCCTGATAAGATGGAGGTGATGGTGGTGGGTAGGGTGAGGGAGGTGTCAGCTCCCCTCATAGAGGGGGTCCGCCCTCCTGTAGCCCAGCAGGTTCGGAGTCTGGGGGTATTGTTGGACTCAGATCTCCACCTAGATCGGCAGGTGGAGGTGGTGGCTATGGCCACCTTCCGCCAGCTGTATCTGGTGTGGAGGCTGCATCCATATGTCTCCAGACCTGACCTGGGCACCATCATCCATGCCTTCATCCCCTCGAGACTGGACTACTGCAACGCGCTCTACGTGGGGCTTCCCTTGACACTGGTTCAGAGGCTGCAGCTACTGCAGAATGCGGCACCTCATCTCCTTATGGGGACGAGCCAGTGGGAGCACATCACCCCCGTGCTCTGCACACTGCACTGGCTGCCTATAGTGTACCGAGCCAGAGTCAAGGTGTTGGTTTTGGCCTATAAGGCCGTACACGACCTTGGCCCTTCATACCTAAGGGACCGCCTCACCTTCCACGCCCCATAATGACCCCTGTGGTCCACCGGGGGTGCCTCCTTGGAGGTCCCCATGTAAAAAGAGGGGCCACATTGAAGAGGGCGTTCTCAGTGGCCATACGCGATTGTGCAACTCCCTCCTGGAGGAAGTCCATCTGGTCCCAAGTTTGTTGGCATTCCGCCGGGCCTGTAAGACTTGCTTTTTTTCCAGGCCTTCGGAGGATGGGAGGGTGGGTTTGGATAATCAAAATGTGTGTGTGTGGGGGGGGGGGGGTTATGGGTCTTTTAAATGGGTTTTTTAATGTTTTTATTTGTTGTGTTTTATTGTCATTTTTATTTTTATGCTGTACGCCGCCCTGAGATTCCATGGGCATGAAGGGGTGGGTAATAAATGTAAATAAATAATTTACTGTAATATTGCAAGATACATTCATTTTTAAAAGAATGAGACAAGGGGAAAAAACAAACAAGACATCTAAAATGGATTTAAAATCTTCTGTTTTATTTGAGCAAACTATTTAAATGGTGTTTTCTGTTTATCCCTATATGAAACTTTCAGATAGCAGCATCTTACTTAGGAGTTTTTAAAGTGTTAAATAGTTTAGAAAAGAAATCCTGTCTTATCGGTAGTTAAGTATATCAGTTTGAAGACTGCATAGTTAATTAATGCTACAGCACAAACTCTTTTCACAAAGCGCAATCTTATCCTAGTAATAGACAAACATATGAATGAGTATGCTGAGTACACATCTGAATAAATCAAAAGCTTTAAAGCAGAGGTCAGGAAACGTTTCCCTCCAAAGGGCCACTTGGAAAGTTGGTACAAACTCTGAGGGACACGTAGAAATTGGGGCAGCGATTTTTAAGAGATGTGCTGAGGAACAGTTCCATTACGTTGGACCAGCCAATATAATGAACAAGCATCATACGCATCCCTTTCAACCTTTGTTTTAAGGGTACTTAAATGAGGCATTCATAATGTATCATGCACAGTGTTTTCTTGGTTAGAACTATTTGAAAGGTTGGTTTTAATGTGAGTAATTTCTAAAAGTTTAGAAATTTTGAATTTTTGAATAGAAATATATTTTTAACTCCGAATCCATTTTTTTTTTGTTCAGCTATGAGACATTTTGGTAACTAAAATCTTAAAATTAAACATACAAAATTAAAATGCCAACATACTTCCACAAATGTGGAAACTTCTGGAACAAACATGTTTCACAAACTATTTTGGGGAAAACAAAAGTAATTTTCATTTGAAATTTTTCATCCAGCCTCTAATTCATTGGCCTATTTGTTCTGGAGGTCAACATGGTTGAACAACCTGATGTTCTGAGTTTTCTTGGACTGTGTCTTCTGATGACACTTCCAAAAAGAAGAATTTGCCAGGGTATTCCAAATGGGGCTCTCTGGGGTTAAAATAGAGTGTGCATTAAGCATTGTGCACAGTATATTAGTCAGTTTGTGCTTTGTGCTCATTTGGGCCAGGTGAGATATAGCTGATTTAATGAGTTTGAGTTTATTTGGAAACCTCTGTTTTGGCTCTAAATGTTACATCTAATTAATTTCATGTCAGAACATGTGATTTACTATCCAGAAGGTCTGCTAAAGTTATTTAAATGAATCTAAAGGGATTTTTGCATGGGAGAACTTTTCCCCGTATTTTAAAAGTTTGGGTTGGAAAAACATCCAAAGTGCCCTGGGTCTGGTTGTGAGGTGTTGAACACGGAAGTGATGATGATGTGTATTATCAGACGTGACGGGGTGGCTTTCGCCTGTCACGGAATCATCCATTTGATTCCCCGCCGGAATCCCACCGTCACGGCCAGCAGATGTGCCAGCCAATCCCGGCGGGGAATCTAGGGTGTGTGTGGCGGGGCTGTGCGGCACAATGTGCAGTCGCACAGCCCCGCCCCCCCACGCTCTCCTGTCCGGCCGCCCTCCGGGAGATGGGCAGGCGCAGTGGCCAATCTGGCCGCTGCATCCAATTCCAACCCATCGTCTGGGCCACGGCCCAGAATCAGCGCCGGTAACAGACATTACCGGCCGCCGATTCCAGTCCATGATTCAACTAACCACACTTTCGGCACTGGTCCCCAGACGAGGGCCGAAAGTGTGGTTATTTTGATTCCCTCCGGAGGTTCACTGTTGTGAACATCTGGCAGGACTCAAACAGACATTACGGAAACATTCCCCACCGCAGGGTATTGTCTGTGGTTGAGCGTGATCTCGTAACATCTCAAAATACCCAATTGATGATGATGATGATTGATGATGAGTTCAATCCCCCAACCTCAAAATGTATGATTATTTGCATGCAGGAATCACATCGATGTGGCAGATCTGTGGGGTTTAGGATCAGCCCCATTGTTTGTTTTATTTTTAAAAATTTGTTATTGATTATTAATTGATGGGAAAATATATTTTGAAAACTTCTATTAAGAATTACAAGAAGGTACGTATCACTGAAGTGCCGGCTACTGTTGAAAATGTATATAGGAAATCAGCAAGTAAATGCAAGTCACCAGATGGTGAGGCGTTGTTGACAATCTATAGTTAAGTCAGCTCACCAATGCTGCTGTTCTCCTTAACTCGCCATCTGCTGTAGTTCCACTATAGTTTTCAAACCGTTAATGCTCCTCTATTACAGCCTCTTTCTCTTCTTGGGAGCTATAGAACCTCCTGTTGCTTATCACCCAGCTCAGCATCATGCTCCCCAGATTCCTTCTCCAAACCAGGAGAATGCTTTTCAAGTTGTAACCTTGCCTTCTTTCTGACCTGGAAGAGCTTAGTGAGTGGGAGGTTCCTCCTTCCACCAACTGGCAGTGGTTAATCAGTTCTAGCATAATAGAAACATTCTTGTTTCTTCCCCTGCATGACAATTCTCCCTGCTGTGCTCTTCCCAAGGCTTCTGTGCAGCTCTAGCAGGTGAGCTCGCTACAGCCCGAATGACAATGAGTCAACACTGATTTTTCCTTCAGTGCCAAAATAAACAAAACAATAAAATAAAATAACAGTCCCCGCCCTTTCATTCCTGCACAATAATTTTTGTGAGCAGAAAATAAAATTTCCATGGGCTGTGATGCTGTTCCTTCGTAGTCAATTTCACATCTTAGGCCCTTTTTCACCCGACCAACATGTGCAACTGGGTGGGCAGGGGGGGCATCTTGCGTGACAGCCAGTGGGGGTGGGGGTGGGTGCGTGCGAACTCTCACGCTCCACCCATCTCCACTGATACCCCACACATAGAGGCATTGGACAACATGGAGGTGCCTCCCTGCGTGGAGATCAGTGGAAGTGGGTGGGGATAGGTGTGCATCCATGTGACGGGCTGCACACCCTTCATGGCGCACACACCCCACATGTGACTCCTCCCAGACTGTTTGAAAAGGGCTTCAGACCCAAATTCCACCTAGTGCTTTTTAGAAAAAGCCATTCCACTTTGCAGAAAAGTTCCACGAAATCGGAATGGCTTGCCAGAATTCCACTTGTCATTCCAACCAAAATAATTTTGGGGGTTGAAATTCCAAATGGATGCTTTTGTGCATGTACAAAATGGTGAACACAATTCTGCACATGTGCAAAACAGTGGCTACCATTTTTCACATGTGCAAAAGGCCAGGTTTTAAAAAAAATATTATTCCGTCTGAATTTCGATTGGACCGAACAAAACATCCATTTCCAACAGAATCAGAGCTGGGCTGGAATTCCTGTTTCACCCCTAATTCGAGCCACAGTGACAAAGGGTAAAAACAGATGTGAGTGTGGCCCCATATGTGGCCTGGGACTCATGGGCACATCTGTTTATACACCACTTGATGTTAGCCTGGGAGTAGATGGCTTTCCCAGATTGCGTCCTCAGAAAATCTCCAAGAACACAGCTCAGGTTAAGATCCACACAGACACACAGGCTATCTTGTGTTCAGATGGCCATCCCCACTTCAGGGTAGAGGCCACCATGAACAAGGGCTATGGCTGTCCATCAGTGGTGTGCTAGCGGCAAGGCGCGGGCAGGGACATCCACCCGCAAGTTTGTTTAGCTCCCTACCCTACCAGGGCCATGCAGGTGGCGAGACAGCTCTCTGGCCATGGGCACGTTTGTTCGGTGTTCCTCCGTGACCCAGGTTGTGCTGGCTATGGTTTCCCACCCCGGGATGGGGAGCTCCCATGCCTCCCACATGTCTGTTTTTACTCAACAATAGCCAAAGAGTGTGTAGTTTTTGTAACAACCCTCCCCAGCACATAAGTGGTTGCTATCATATATAACAGTAGTTTCTAAATGTTTTCAGACTGTGACCCCATTGAGAGACAAAATAATTCCTTTAGTCCCTAGGCTTTGCAAATTCCTATATCTAATTATGTGTGTCTTGTTGGGATCCCATTGAGCAGTTCAGTGAATGATATTACATTGGAGCCCTGTTCTCTAGTTTGGGAATCCCTGATATATAACTTAGACTGCCTTGTTCAGTCTGTAGTTCTGACTTCCACCTATCTGCAGAAAGGCACTGTGTCTGGGAAAACTTGCATGCTATCACCAATAGAAGTTAGCCAGTTCAAAGACACCATCTGATCTACTTTGTCTCCATCTCGATGATGTCCAAGTCACTGATTAACATGATGGAAAATGAGGGGGAAAACTGATGAAGGGTTAGTTTCCAGGATGAAAAATGATAAAGTTGTTTTTAGAATAAGGAATTAAGATCTTGATCTTTTCATCAAATCTGCCAGGGCAGATCTTGGAGTTGACATTGCTGTGATCCACAAAAGCATTTACTCCAGAGTAAATGGTTTGTGGTTTGTGTCCCATGATGTCAAGTGGAACATCATACATGCACACTGGCCTTTGGGTCCTGCCTACTCCGGTCCAGTTGGTGCATACTTTGGGATTTGTCTGGAATTGTTTGGAATGCTAAGCATTTCTGACTGTGTCAAGTTCAACACAGCATGAGCAAAGCAGATAGCATCCATTTAATATGGTGATTTGGTGGGTGTGTCACCGACTAGCATTTCCTTACTTGCTAATTTGATCTCCTCACTCACTCAAATGGTGACCTGCGATATTCCAATTAGTGATCCTGTGACTCGGTTTGGAAGACAATCCCATTTCTTTACACAGCTAAAGATAGTATGTTGGATGAAAATCCAGTAATGCTCTCCAGATGGAAGGATGGATTGTAGCTACTATGGAGCAGGTGCCAAACTCTGAGGGAGCCCTTTGCAAGACACCTCAATGCCACTAGGAAATTTTCAGAAGGGAAGGGAACAGGGCCAGCACAGTAACCCCCATCCACTCTGAAAATGTCCTACCGGCACTCGGGCCTCTTGCCAAGAAGGAATTAATTTTCAGAGTGGGTGGGGTGGAGTGCTGGCCCAACCCCTATCTACTCCTAAAACTTCTTTTCAGGTTGGGCTGCTGCTGCTCTGAGAGGAAAGGGGGAGGGTTGCTGTGTTCATGTCTGCCGTTCCTGGAGACTCCACCTCCTTGCCCTTAGGGGAGGTCATAATTGGAACATGATGCCAGCCCCAGCACACTTTTGCCATGCCACTGAAAGAAACAAACAGGAATAGGGTTTTCAGGAACCTACCCATGGTAGATAAGCAACCCTGTCTATTTATTATTAAGTTAGTTAGTTGGAATTTTATCCTGTCCTTTCCCAAAGGCTCAGGGTGGCTAACATCATTATTAAAATATACCTATAAATTAGAGAGAATAAAACACATAAAAACACAAATAAAGTCCCATAAAAGAACCCACATCTCAAACCTGCCTATTAAATGCCTGACCAAATAGATAAGTCTTATATTCCTAAGTCTATAGCAATATGGTTTACCCTTAGTATATCAAATCTACACGAAAATGGAGAAAATATTTTGTTCTATCAGGGGGCTCATTGTAACGGGGTTTGGCAATATGCAATTAAAATAAATGTTTATTGAAGATGGGACTGACTTATACAGGGGTTCATTATAGGCAGGAGGAGTTATAACGAGGATTGAATGTATATAATTTGTATGTTTTTATAGGTCCTGGAAGGCATTCATATTTTTACTGTTGCTGTCTTTTCAACATGGACCCATGCTTTTGAATGCTGGTAATGCTTAGCCTAACTTTCCCAGGGTTGTTTTATTCATAGCCCAAAATATTTAACTGTGAAAGGACAATAGCACAGTCACATAGATCTTTTTCTTCTTTACCTGTATTCCCCGAAACTGTCGACATCAATACCTAGCAGAGTTGAGTTCAGGAAAAAACAAGGATATGAAAATCAGATTGTTCCCTAACTCTCCTATGTACTGATGGGACTTACTATGGTTTCCTTACTAATTCCTGTCAATTCCAACTGCTTTCTCCTCCCCGCTCTCTTTCCTTTCCTTCCTTTGAGGCTCACTATGGGAGCCTCTACTTCCCCCTCCATCTCCGCATTGCTGTCATCTACCGCTCCCCTGGCTGTCTCTCTTCCTTTCCCTCTGAATTCGAGTCCTGGCTCACTTTCTTCCTCTCCGATGATGCCCCCACTCTCATCCTCAGTGACTTCAACATTCATGTTGATGATCCTTCCCAGTTCTCCATCTCTCGATTCCTCTCACTAGCCTCCTCCTTCAACCTCCACCTTTGGGCCAACTCCCCCACCCATGCTAATGGCCATTTTTTTGACCTTGTCTTCTCTAGGAACTGCTCTGTCTCTGATCTCTCCTTCGATCTTCATCCCATCTCTGAACACTTTCTTGCCTCTAAGGAGTGAGACAGGATGGTAGCTAGAAGGGTCAGAGGGGTCAAGAGTGGATTTTTTGAGGATAGGAGAGAGTGTTGTGCTTGAAGGTGGAGTCGAAGGAGCCAGTAGAGAGGGAGAGGTTGATGGTGTGCAGGAGGAAAGGGGTAAAAGTGGAAGCAACGGAGGTCAGCAGGCGGGAGGGGATGAGGTCAAGGGGGCAAGTGGAAGGGTTGTAGAAGGAGAGCAGGGAGGAGATTTCCTCAAGGTAGGTGGGAGGGAAGGAGGACAAGAGAGAAGGAGGGGGAGGAGGGAGAGGGAGTAGGACAAGGAGAGGTGCAGGAAGTGATGTCGAGGCGGATCTTGTCTATCTTGGAGGTGAAGAAGGAAGCAAGATCTTGAGCAGAAAGAGAAGAGGGAGGAGGAGGACCGGGGGGCTTGAGGAGGGACTCAAAGGTGGAGAACAGGCGGCGAGGGTCCCGAGAACAGGACTCAATGCGGGAGGCATAGTAATGATGTCTAGCGAGGGAGATAGCAGAAGTGAAGGAGGAGAGACAGAATTTGAAGTGAAGGAAGTCAGCATGAAAGTGGGATTTGGGCTATAGGCATTCAGAAGCACGGGTGCAGGAGCGGAGGTGGCGGATACTGGGCATGAGCCAAGGACTAGGGTTGTGGGAGTGGGCAGGGGGGGAGGAGAGGGGGGCAAGGGAGTCAAGGGTGAAGGAGAGAGAGGCATTGAAAGCAGAAATAGCAGAGTCAGGGGAGGAGGAGGAGAAGACTGAGGTGAGAACGGGGGAGAGAGAGGAGGCAAAGTCTTTGGGGTTAATGGTCTGCAGGTCACAGAAGGGCCGTGGAGATGGGGAAGAGTTTTGCTTCCAAGTTTCTTGAACGTGTTGTCTACTCCTTCAGCCTCGACTTCCTCTCCGCCAACTCATCCCTTGACCCCCTACAATCTGACTTTCACCCCTTCATTCTACTGAAACTGCTCTCACTAAGATCATTAGCGATCTTATTGTGGCTAAATCTAATCGCCTCTACTCCATTCTTGTCCTCCTTGACATCTCTGCTGCCTTCAGTGCTGTTGACCACTCACTCTTGCTGAACTCACTTCATTCCCTTGGTTTTGTGGCTCCGTTCTCGAATGGTTCTCCTCCTACCTCTCTGACCGCTCCTTCAATGTCTCTCTTGCCAACTCCACCTCCTCCTCCCTTCCCCTTTCTGTTGGTGTTCCACAAGGCTCTGTCCTTGGCCCTCTCCTCTTCTCTATCTATACCCTGTCCCTAGGCAAACTCATTACCTCCCATGCCTTCCAGTATCACCTCTACGCTGATGACACTTAACTCTATCTCTCTGCTCCCTCTCTCTCTCCATCTATTCAAGCTCGCCTCACCAGCTGTCTCTCTGA
>QEPC01008296.1:27822-40085 GCA_003113815.1 Sphenodon punctatus | reverse complement strand
TGTCACTGTGGTATAAGATTGGTTTGTGATGCCAATTGGCCAGCAGAAATGTCAGCCAAATATCCTCATTATGTGCTGTGACCATCCTAACTTCTCTCCCCCACTTTTTATTGGGAAGTTGGAAGCATCTGTTTAGGAAAGAGCCAATAGAGATTATCTCATGTCCTCTGCCACAATGCTGCAGGATGTGATTGTGATGATAATTGGCCAGCCTGGATGTGTAAACCATGTCTCCTGATTTCTGGGATGCTATTTCCAAAGTCCCAGTCCCTTCTATGCCCACCTCGAAGCCACCACCGATTGGTCTTGTAAAGCTGGAAGCAATGCATGCAGTAATTGGCCAGTGAATGTGTCTGTCAGTCTGTTCGCTTGGTCCCAATTCTCCCTGCTACAGCCTCCCTCCCCCTGCTATGCCAGGTGCCTGCCTCTGACTGGCACTGCATGTGCTGCTATTTATCTGAATAATGGTCTTCTAGGGGACAACTTCAATTGCTTCTAAAACTGGATCCCTTTATCAAATGGTCATGTAGTTTGGCAGAGATGACAGGGAAGGTGTGGGATACATTCCTGCCAAATGCTTTGTAAATAGATTGGAACATAAACATTAGGGGTGGGACTATCGGTATCAGATTAATCCAATAATACTGATAATAGGCTGTATCAGATTAATCCAATGATACTGATAATTGTCGGTATCAGAATATTGGATTTTTAACATCGCTGGTTTTATCGGATTTTTAACATTGCCCACTGAAGTCAATGGCTGCAATGTTAAAGATCCAATAAAACTGGCAATATTAAAAATCCGATATTCCTATACAGATAAATCTGATATCTGGAGATCAGATACCAGTAAATCTGATATTCGATAATCGCCCTGGAGTCCGGGGTCCCACCCTTAAGAAAAATGTTACAGTTGGAAATGCATTTTCAACTGAATGGCTTATTACATTAGGACCCTTTATCCAATCTTTTTGATATTTGGCAGGATTGGTAATTTTGGGGAGTGACATAATCCCAGGTTTCATGTGAATTGGATGGAAGATAAAAAAGTTGTAGCCAGGAATGTGTTTGCAGCTTTTCTTAAAATCACAATATTCAATTGCCTATAAAATTGGTTTCCTTTATCCAGTCTTTCCAAAATTTGGTACGCAGAGTGCCCACTGTTGGGGGTACAGTGTCTTCCAGTTTCAGCAGAATGAATAAGAAACAAAAGATATAGCCAGAAATGCGTATTTCTTCCTCTCCCCCCCCCCACATTATTTTGAAAATGAAAATTCATTTTTGTTTTTGTTTTGTTATTATTATTTGTCATCTTCGTTATTACAATAACTATAAAAAAGAAAATTAAAATTTTCAGTTTCTTTATCATAGTAACAAAAATGAATTGCACAGCTCAGCTCAAAAAGCGATCAAATGACATTGACTCCCTGGCCAGCTATCTGCCAGTCTCCAAACTTCCCTTTTTAGGGAAGGTTATTGAACAGGTGGTGGCTCAGCAGCTTCAGTGTCATCTGGACCATATCAGTTTTCTAGATCCCTTGCAGTCTGGCTTTCATCTGCAATATGACACTGAAACTGCATTTGTGGCCTTGATTGATGAGTTTCACTATGAGATGGATCAAGGACGTTTGACCCTTTTGATCCTGCTAGATCTGTCGTCTGCTTTTGACACGGTTGACCATGAGATGTTGGTGATCTGCGTGTGGGACCTTGCTGGGGTGGGTGGAATTGTTTTTGAAGGGGTCCGCTCCATTCTGGCATGGAGAACTCAGTGTGTGGTATTGGGGGATCATTCCTTTTCCCCCTGGGCTCTCATGTGTGCTGTTCCGCAAGAATCCATTCTATTCCCCTCTCCTGTTCAACGTGTTCAGTGCAGCCTTTGGGCGATGTTGTGAGAGGGTTTGATTGGGCTGTAACTCGGCCTTCAGAAAACTACAGAATTTGGCAAAGATTACAGTATTTGGTTCCGAAAGTCTAAAATCCAAAGTTCCGAGGACCAAGGCCATTCTTTGGGAAACTTTGGAATCCACTGCATGTGTTGGGGGCTGGTGGACAGTTGAGCTTCTTCTGGAAATGAACCTTAGTTCCATATTTGGTAGGATGGGGGTATGGGAGGGGACAGGTGAGTGATGGTAAGTCAGATGGCAAGCTTTTGATTGGATGACAGGACGAAATAAAATTGCCTGCAGTCATTTTCCATTCTCTTTGGTGAATCTGGCTGTATGCTACAGTGCTGAATCTGGAGGTAATTGGCTGGGGGGCGGGGGGTGCCTGGCCTGATCTGGCCTGGCCTAGCCTGGCACGGTATGGTTTGGTCTGGGCTGTTGATAGGGCCAATGATGGGAGATGGGGGTTAAGTTTACTTTTACCATGCCATTCAGGGTGTGTTTGTTTTTAAATTGGGTGACACATTGCTTTTAGTTCTGCCTGCTGCTTGGTTGGCACTTGGCATCATTGTGCCTGGCTCCACTTCCCCTTGACTGGGTGGGCTGGCTGGTTTTTGGTGAGATTTATATTTCATGCAGTTGCACACTGTTTTGCAGGGTTGTGTGTTGTCTAGGCTGTGGCATGGCACAACAAGGCCTAATTGCAAAGTGTAATTTCTACTGTTCTGCCAGATGCTTGGCACTATGAGGCCAGACTGGGATATCTCTGCCTAGCTCAACTTCCCTTTATTTGGTCTGTTCAAGTTACCTACAGTACCTTCAAGTGCTACAGTACCAATGCCATGCCAAGAGGGTGTACCTGGTGTGTGTGTGTGTGTGTGTGTGTGTGTGTGTGTGTGTGTGTGTGAATGTCTGATTTCTTGATTTTGTGATTTCTGGACTTGCTGGCTTTTGGTGAGATTTATTTCTCCATGCAGTTGCAAATGCAGACTGCTTTGCAGGGTTGTTGTACTCTTCTTGAGTGAATGTCCCATACTTGCTAGCCTGCATTTTTGTGCACTGCTTGGTTGGCATAATGATTAATGTGGGTGCACTCACAATTGCACTTTTGTGGGGTTGTCTTTTCGAGTGATTGTCTCACTCTTGCTAACCTGCTTTTCTGAGTAGTGTTTTGGCTGTGGGTTCAAGAACTTTGCCAAGATGTGACCATCTGGGGCACTGGGGGAATACTTTCTAGTTTCTTAATGGTTAATATGGTGGGAGGGAGGGAGGAAGGAAGGGCTGCATGAGTTGTTGTGCACCCTGATTAGCTAGGCAATGAAGGGGAGCTAGGCTATGAAGCTAGGCAATGAAGGGGAGAGGGATGGAGGAAAGGGTGGATGTGCTATTGTGCACACTGATTGTTTAGGCAATTAAACAGCTGCAGTGGTTGCAGATTGCAACAGCTGCTGAGATGCCGAAGTTTTCCGAGGTCCAGAATTCCGATACTTTGGAAACAGTGCCGATGGGCCGCCGAGTACTCGGGCTGATTACTCAGAACTTCAGAATTTGGCCCAAGTACACGGAAGTACTATTCAGTACAGCCCTAGGTTTGCTGTTCGGTGTCTCATTTTCAGCTGACCCACGCTCAGCAGTCTCGTTGCTTACCTAGTGTTTGGTGACTGTGGGGGACTGGATGAGGGTGAGCTGTCTGAAGCTGAATCCTGACAAGATGGAGGTAATGCTGGTGGGGAGGGCCGGGAGTTGGAGGCCCCCATCATTGATGGCATCCATCCCTCCTTGGTTCTTCAGTTTCGTAATCTGGGGGTGTTCCTCGATTCACAGCTCTGCTTGAATGTTCAGGTGGCAGCTGTAGCGAGGAGTGCTTTTTGCCAATTACGTCTGGTCTGACAGCTTCAACTCTATATCTCAGACTCCGACCTTGCCACCATCATCCATGCCTTCAATACCTCAAGACTGGACTACTGTAATGAGCTCTACATGGGGCTACCTTTGATGATGGTTCGGTGATGACTGAAGCTAATGCAGAATCTGGCTGCCCTTCTCCTTGTGGGGACCAGATTCTGTGAGCATATGAGATCAGTGCTCCAGTCACTGCACTGGCTGCCTATAGTCTTCCAGACCCAATTCAAGGTGTTGGTTCTCACCTATAAATCTCTATATGGTCTAGGTCCCACTTACCTGTGGGACTGCCTCCCTGCCTGGGTCCTGGAGTGGCCTCTGCAGTCAGCTGGGAGCACCCTTCTTGAGGACCCCTCTGTTTCTCTGCTGGGGTCTTCGGAGAGGGTGTTCTAAGTAGTGACACCGCGGTTGTGAAACTCCCTCCCAGCTGAAGTTCGCCTATCCTCGGACCTGCCTTCTTTTTTGCGTCAATGTAAAACCTAGCTGTTTCGTCAGGCTTTTGGTGAGGGAGATGGGTAGGGAAGGGTTGAGTTGGTGGGGGTGGTTTTTTTTTTTAACTCAGGGACTTCTATTTATGATGTTTTATGCATTTTTTAGATTTTATATGTAAGATTTTATTGTTCTTGATTTTATGATTATTTTTGTAAAATGTAAGTTGTTCTGAGCTGCCGAAGGTAGGAGAGGGTGAGGTGAAGAAGTAACAGTAATAAATAAATAAATAATAAAACTGAAATCACATGCATGTATAACTCGAGATGATTAATGCTATCAGCCTTCTATTGTCTCCTTTTCATCAGATTCATCACAAGAACTGCACTCATGGATAAGACCAATGGTCCATCTAGCCCCGTATCCTGTCTCTGGCATTGGCCAACTTTACCCACTACCTGTTTCAGTTGTATATTACTGGAATATTTTATTAACCAATGTTAATAAAATGTTCTGACATTTCAGGGAAGTCTTCAACTCCATATACGGATAAACTCCGCAAAGGCCTTTTAAGGATATATTGACTAATGTCCTTGCACAAGCCTGAAAGTGCAGCTCCCTATTCAAAGTGTCCTTGGGCACTTCCCTGGCTTGAGATGCAGATCCTATTCACACTTCTCAAGGAGCTAAAAGTTAATCAACACTCTTGACTCTCTGTATAAGACATTCTTACTTTGTATAGTGTCTCAGAATCATCTTGGCTAGCTAGAAGGGTCTGTGTTGTTGGTTCTCCTGGTCAGGGACTGGTCTGGATCAACTGTCCCTGTTCCAGTCCCTAAGCAATAAAGCCTAGTGACCCAATCCCGAGAGCGTGGTGTCTACCTCATTCATTGCGCGTGTACTGCAGCAACCCTTAAACCCCCTCAACGGAAGAGACTAAAGCCATAAATGCTTTGCTGCTGCTCAGGGCACAAGACTGTATGCACAATATCTGATGCCTGGTTTGTCTCAGGCCAAATGCCATTTTGACTCTTCCCTGTGATTTCCACAATCTGTTGGGCTGCATTGGTGGTGCAGTTTGTATACTGGAGAGAAAATAAAGTCGCAGTGAGCCTAGTGTGTCATGGGTCAGATTCTACTCTTGAGTTACCTTCTATGTGATCCTTTTATCTCCCTGGAGCTTCATCGGATATATATGAGCCAGCATAGAAATTAGCCTTACGGGTTGATATTGGGCTGTATATTGTGTGTTACTTACTAGCTAGAGCTGTGGATGCATAAAAAACTCACCTGATCTACAACCCAGCTCTCCAGGCTAATGATCTTTTTAGCAAAAGCCAAAAGAGAGGGTAAAAATTTAACAACAAGGAAAGGAAGAAAAGCACTTCTTGTAAACATGCTCTTCTTACTCTGTACTGACAAAGTTGCTCTCTTTATTTACTGGCTGGTAAATCACAATTTCCAAGTATAAATTCATTAGATTTGACAGCTATTTACTGTTTCAGCTTCACCACTCCCGGACACCTGGCCGAACATTGCAATTATTTCCAAATGTGCCATGGAAGGTGGGTGGCAGTGAAGGCTAGATGTTCCTCAAGCATTGGGTTCTCTCGTAAATTCTTCTCACCGCTACTCTGTTACTCGTTGGTGCAGTCTACAGTGTTGTGATAGCAGGATGTAAGTCATTGATTGACTGAAACAAAACTTGCTGTTGTCCGTGTTTCCAATGGAAACAATAACTTTTGTTTAACATGGGCTGATACAAGCTGTCATGCACGATCTTGCAAATGACCCTGTCCAAGCCTCTGCTTGCCACTAGCTGTTACAAGGGAACTTTGGGGCTTGAGTAATTGCTTCGTCTATATATAACACAGTGCACAAAAATATGAACGGCTGAAAAGCCACTTGCTCTGAAATAGTTTCATTGCCTACAGTGGGAGTAAATGGTTTGAGGAATGAGGCTGATATTTTAATGTAAGAGGGTGAGGCTTGCCAGGCATAAGTCTTCTCAGGATTGGGCCCCAAATAACGTAGTCTCCTAGGGAATTAGTTTTCAATACAGTCTTTACTTCTCCACACAATCTTTATTCTAAATATAGTGTCACAAATCAGCTCTTTCAGATCAACACACTTTCCAAATAGTCACTGCTAGTGCTTACTCACATCCCTCTCAAAGTTCTCCAGCTCAAGTCCCAGTGCTCTGACCCTCTCAGGTTAGAGACAGAGCGCTCCTAGAGTTCCTATCTCTTCAGCAGCTCCCGATCAGGCTTTCCCAGCTCTGACCTCCCCTCACCCCCAGCAGCTTCCCTCTACTGAACTGCCTTCAAGCTTAGCTTCCTAGGGCTGGCCAGTGCCACGTTCTAACACAGCTGCAGTCTCAATTAGGTGCCGTCCTGCCCCTATTAGAGCACCTGCAGCTCAGCTTGCATCACCTCTGCACTGGCGCTAACCTTCTTAAAGGTCCAGTTACCCAAAAGTACTCTGGCCTGCCACATATACATCACAAAAAAGACCCCAAACCCTCCTGGATGTTTATTTGGAATTTGTCATATTTGAAAAGTGGAACATTCTACCTTTTTGTACTCTTAATCTATTCCATTGGTTCTTGGCGTGTAAGTGATGGGGAAAAACAAACAAACAAGCTACTCGCTAAACCTAGTTAAAATTCATATAGTTCATAGGTATTTAATCAAAGTATGCAATATAAAAACAAATAATAAATATATCTTATAAAAACTATATAATCCACTAGCACCCAATAACCCAATAACCCAACACCTTTCAGGTGACAGAACACCCTTCTTCAGAGGTATAATTGGCAGTAGTACCTGATGACAAAAAATATAATAAGATAATGAAAAGATTATACAATATCAATAATTGTAAATACATGGTATCTGACTAACACCAAAATATAGTAACAAAAATGAAACTAAAAACAATATGTTCTTATATAACCACATGGCTCTAGATATACTACTCATGTGGGTTGATTTAGATGATTTACTTTCAGCCTTGGAGGAAGACTATTATCGGACCACATTTTGATCATGGCAGATTTCAATGCTAGGATAGGGGCTAATGTGCAGGCAATTTTAAGATCTCTACAACTTCCTGAGTGGATGGACCCTTATCTCCTTAATAAGGATAGATTCTCTAAAGATTCTATCATCAATAAGGTGGGTTGTACCCTATATAAGTTAGTTCTAGTCCAAAATTAATGATTATGAATGGTAAGGAGATATTCCTGGGAACTTTACGTTTAATAACAAATGAGGAGGGAGCATCCCGGGCAATGGACTGATCTCCTGGTCACTAGAGGATGGTGCGATGTACCTTACAGTTTGTCCTCAAACAGATTGTGACCACTTTCCCTTTAGATTGGGGATAAATGTTGGTCATGGGATTGTTGTGGTGGTACCCCGGGGAACGGTGGAACTTCAAGGGAAGTTGCGCATTAGGTCGATAGCTAACCTTGGCCACAAGTTCAGTGTTTTCTTGCAGTCTGATATGTGCTTGGTTATATATGAGGATTTACTTAATGCTTTGAATATCCACTCTATAATTGATAAGTGGATCTTGCTATTGGACTATCTCATGCCATCATTAACTACTAATAACCCGAGACCTACAATAGAAGCCCATAGAAGGGAAGCTTGATTTGATAAAGAATGTTTATCAGCAAAAAGACAACTTAGAAATATGCTCACCAATTCAAAAAGGGGTTGTGAAAGGATATTGGCGCTTTATATTTTGCCTGTTGCAAATCTTATAAAAAGTTGTTACTGGAGAAGAAATGCCAGCGAGTTGAGGATATGTGGCAGTCACTCCAGGTTTCATTAGAGTATAAGGACACGAAGAAATTTTGGGAGATTATGAATATGGTTATGGCCAAGGCAATGTCTTTAGAGAACCCAAGATCACCCCATCAGTTTGGGAGGAGCATTTATTTGCCCTTTTTAATGACATGCAATCTCATGATAAATCATCACCCCTGTCAGAGCTGTGTAGTGTGCCTGGCTGGGATCTAAGGATGTGCAAACAAGGTTTGGATGTTTGGAGTTCAGGCCGAACTAGGCCTATTCGGACGACTGAACCGAATGTCCGAACCAAACATTCAAACCGCCGAACAGTTCGGAAAAGTTCGGATGAGTTCGGATGACTTTGGGGGTAGGAAAAACGTGACTTTGGGTGGGAAAAACATGTCTGGAAGGGGGTGGCAGCTGAGGAGCAGACTTCCTGGCACCAGGGGTGGAGACCAGGGGTGGTTTCAGGGCCAAATGATACCGATACTGGGGAAAAAAATCAATTTCGATATCGGTATTGGTATCGATAGCGCTACTTTCAGATGTTCGTCCGAGTTCAGTCCAACCGAACTGTGCCCAACCGAACCCAAACTTGGGTTTCGAACCTAACGTCTGAACATCCGAACTGCATTCTGTTTGCACATCCCTACTGGAATCCGGTATCAGTTCAGGAGGTTTGCAAGGTGATGAGTTCTCTGAAAGGGAATAAAGCACCAGGGATTCACTATATTCCAGGAGAGGTATTCAAATTGTTATCTGACTAGTGGGAACAGGTATTATCTTACTTGTTTATTTTAATTAATATCTCTGGAATTGTCCCTGTCTCCTGGAGAACTAGTGTTATTGTCCCCATTTATAAAAAGAGGCAATAGAGCTGATCCTTGAAACTATTGACCGGTTAGTTTCCTATGTATTGTGTCTAAGTTATATACTAATCTACTTTTTGAATAGAATTATGGCTTGGGTGGAGAAAGAGGAGCTATTACTAGAAAAGCAAGCGAGATTCTGCCCTCATAGATCCACCATGGACCAATGTTATGTTTTATCTCATCTAGCTGAGAAATACATAAATCTAAAGTTTACGTTTTTCAGTTTTTATTGATTTTTCATCAGTATTCGATTTAGTCAACAGAGATAGATTATGGGTCAAGCTGAAAGATTTGAGAGATTACTATCTTTAATTAGGTCCTTGTACACACAAACGGATCTCTGGGTCCATCTGGATTTGGAGGGATCTCTCTTCCTCAATATTAATAACAACAAGGGGAGTTCATCAAGGGTGTCTTTTGGCCCTGATTTTATTCAGTGTTTTTGTTAAAAATTTAATTGTCTCTATTTGTAGTAAAGACTTGTATATACCTCCTAAAATCGGGAGTCGGAAAATCCCTATTTTAATATATGCCGATGATTCTGTCCTCCTGTCCTTGTCACGTTTAGGCCTTATTCACTTGTTTTCTGATTTCTTTGTACTTCGTTCGGAAGAGGGCTTGAATATCAATTATGAGGAAACTAAAATGTTGGTGTTTAAACCCCTTTTTCTGAAGTACACTTGGACCATCAATTAATCTAGTCTAGAACAAGTTAGGTTTTTTGAATATTTAGGGTTCCTGTTTTCTGCTACGGGGACTGGGTCAACATATCAAATATCTGACAAAATTGGGCTATTTCATCCCCCCACTCTATTTTAAGATTCTTTCATTTGAATCGATGTGATCTGTTTAGACCAGCCCTTAATTTTATCTCAGCTTTTTTCAGTGCTCCTATCCGGGGAGGAGGACATTATATCCTTGGAGACTCCCCAGAATAAATTTTTGAGATCATTGTTGTGGGTACCTCCATCTACCCCAGTGGCCCTACTGTATTTAGAAATGGGGAGATCTGTGGCTACTACCTCTGTTTCTCCAGGTGTTTGGTGAGGGGAATGGGTAGTAGGTGGGTTTTTTTTTGCTTTTGTTTGTTGTTTTTGTAAGGAGATTGGGCCCGGACCTTTTTTACTGGGGATTGAATGTAATTTTATTATGTGTTTTATATTTTTATATTTGATATGTACACCACACTGTTACGCACCTCACTCCGAAGGGGCACATGGAAAGAAGTGGTGGGACCCCATGTGGAAAGGCAGAGGGAGAGCAAAAATAAGTCAAGCTGGCCTCATAGAAATTCCCTTCAGAAAACCAGCCTCATGTAAAACACCCAGCCTAAGAAAGAAACAGGAGGAGCTGGTACTTAAAAGATATGGAGAAATTGAGATACCTGGCAACTTTCCCCTTTGTGTAATCTCCAGAGATAGGATCCTCCCTCCTAGCAATGTGCCCTGGGAAACAGTCTGCCCTTGACCCTTTCAGTGAAAATCCCCTCAAGATAAGGGCATACCAATGTACTTGATTCTCCTGCCCCTCCATCCATCCAGACATGTGCATAACTGTTATGACCCCAAAACCTCTTTCTCCCTGTTTGGCAATACCCCAATTCAATTCCCATTGCAAGCCTCTGTCTAGTTCTAGGCTTCCAAGCACCCACCCAGGAAGCCTCTTTCTAGTGACTGTTACCCCAAAACATTCTCCTCCCTGTCTAGAAGGATCTCATTCAACTTCCATTGTGAGTCTTTGTCTAGTCCTAAGCTCCCAAGCACCCACCCCCGGTAGCTTCTTTCTAGCATCCCAAGCACCCATTGTGAGTTTTGGTGTGTCTTTGTCCCCTGGTCCTTGGTGCGGAACCCCTGGTCAGTGCAGCTTTGACCTGAACTTCCCATTGTAGAGTTGAGTTGCTTTTGGATGTGGATGTGCATGGGTCTCCAGTGAAAATCTGCCCCAAGGGTCTCATAGGCCTAGGTCTGTCCCCCTCCCCTTTCCGACTCATCACAGGATCACTGGGGCTTACCTGTCCCCTTCACAATGGGCAAAGGAGAGGTAACCCATTGTCTGCCTTCTTTGCATTCTCTCTCTCTCCACTTCAAACTGAGGCTTGGAATTTCACCCCCCCCCTCCTTCGAAGACTTCTTTGCCACACTCCTAACTCCTAACCTCTCTCTCTCTCTCTCTCTCTCTCTCTCTCTCTCTCTCTCTCTCGTCTTTGACCTTGGGCAGACCAGCCTACTTTCTGTCCTCCATGACCTGTAGTTTCCCTCCACACCACTTAAGTTAACCCTGTAATCACCAGTCCAGACTAGGCAGCGCTGTTTGTATGTGTCTTATCGTTCTGTATCCTGTTAACCCTGATAAATAAACATCCCCTCTTTCTTTGGAATATTCCTTGTTTCTGTCACGTCCTTTTGGGGAAAAAGAGGGTAGGCCAATGGACTGCAGCGTGCCACAACCTCAGACTGAATCCCTAACGCGTGGGAACCATAGGCAACTGAAAAGACTAATTCCCTAAAATTTGAGCTCTTGCCTGGTCACAGGGACCTTCCCCCCTCCAGGACCCCCATGTTCACACATGGAGAAAGGGTCACTTGGTAACAACCTGGGCTGCCATTGGGCAGGGGAGGTGGGATAAAAATATTATAAATAAATAAATAAATAAATAAATAAATAAACAAAATTGCAGGTTAATTTTTGTTGTTGTTGTTGTTGTTGCTGCTGAAACTGATTTATTTGCCCCCTACTTCATTATCTGCTCTTTGTTTCTGAGAAAAGCTATCTAACCCAAACAGGGATAGATACTCTTGGTAGTAATGCCTGAAGAAGAATGTTAGATTACCGGGCTTCTCCTTAGAAGCTTTGGCTTCTGGACCAGTTAAGGTGGTTAAACATCTGGTGAAGCAACGTATTATGGATAAAGAGCTACAGATTTCTCATGCTTATGCTGCTGGTTCTATGGTTGCCCTCCTATATAAATATTTGTTGTCTAGCTATCCCGGTCTCCCTCGATACTTGACATCTCTTTCTGCTCCAATTCGGAGGAGAGTCTTTAGAGGTTTGAGACTCCAGAGAGTTTAGACTATGGCCATGGAAATGCAAGACTGTTATTGGGGGATCCCTTATGTTGATAGGAAGTGTATTTGTGGTGAGAAAGTGGTAGAAACTCCTTGTATGACCAACCTAAATTTAAATGTAGATAGGCCAGTCAATTAATGATCATTTTATCGAAAGATACCAATGAGTTAATAATGAATTTGGTGGCCTCTTTTGTGGTGTTGGTTGCCAAAATCTGAGCACAGAGATTTAAGATTTTACCAAGTCAGAGAAATGTTTAAAAAAGCTAAACCCTTTCTGTTTAGGTGTTGCTTTTTTAGTGG
>QEPC01008291.1:529208-571545 GCA_003113815.1 Sphenodon punctatus | reverse complement strand
GGGTTAGAGCAGGGGGGGCTGGGAGCCAGGACTCCTGGGTTCACTGGGAGGGAAGTGGGGGCTAGTGGCTTAGAGCAGAGGGTGCTGGGAGCCAGAGCTCCTGGGTTCTCGGGGAGGGGATTGGGGGCTAGTGGGTTAGTGCAGGGGGCACTGTGTGTGGTAAAATTGAGGTTTGGAAATCCTGAGAGAGATGTCCCTGCAAGTCATGCGATTTCAGTTGTGTTCAAAATGCTGGAAATGGGATGTGCGTGGTAAAATTGGACTCAGGCTGTGACTGGGGTGCTTTACAAGGAAATTTATAAACCCAAAACACAGGGACCCATCCTTCAACAATGGGCCTCTGTGTTTTGGGTTTATAAATTATTTATTTTAAGCTTGATGTGCATGTAGACTGTTTTCTCTTCCATCTGATGTTAACCCTGGGAACTCCTTGCTGCTGGGTTATGCCAGTGTTTTGGGTGTTACGCCAGTGTTATGCCAGTGTTTTGGGTGTTTCCCTGTGTTTTGAGTTTACAAATTATTATTTTTTAAGCTTGATGTGCATGTAGACTGTGTTTTCTTCCATCTGATGTTTACCCTGGGAACTCCTTGCTGCTGTGTTTTGCCAGTGTTTTGGGTGTTTCCCTGTGTTTTGGGTTTATAAATTATTTATTTTAAGCTTGATGTACATGTAGACTGTGTTTTATTCCATCCGATGTTATCCCTGGGATCTCCTTGCTGCTGTGTTTTGTCAGTGTTTTGGGTGTTTCCCTGTGTTTGGGGTTTATACATTATTTATTTTAAGCTTGATGTGCATATAGACTGTGTTTTCTTCCATATGATGTTAACCCTGGAAACTCCTTGTTGCTGGGTTATGCCATGCCACTGGCCTACTGTCCCCCTGGCTCTGCCTACCGTCCCCCTGGCCCCACCCCTTAGGCCCACCGGCCTTACTGCCCCAGTGCCCTCCAACATCAAAACCCACCAGCCACCCCTGGTCTGAACAGGAACTCAAATCCCAATATTCTTTTTTAAAATAAATAAAATAATTTTAAAGATGTTTTTATTTGCGAAATAAAAACAAGAAACAACAAACAAATGGGAAATTAAAAGAATTACAATTACACTGATATATTAAACCAAATATTTATTAAAATGAGCAATTAAATAGAAAAGATTTACTATCTTCTCTAATAGTTTTAACCTGCAGTATATTAATACAGGGAGACTATCTACTGAGTAAGTTCTGATGTACATCTCTAAGTTCCATCACAGTCTTCCATCATAAATACCACAGGCGATTAATCCAGTCTGTGATGGAAAGATCCAACTCAATTTCCAATTCTGCGCAATTACATATACCAACACCATTTTCATAATTTTACAGATTGCCTGTTGCCAATAATTTAACAGAGATTCGGGATACAACCCTAAAAGGGCTATTTCAGGACAAAAAGGTATAATCCTTTTGCATATAATCCCAAACTTTGTGCCAAAAAAACCCCATTATCTTACTACAGGACCACCAATAATGAATATAAGTACCCCTTTCTCCACAATTACACCAACATAATCCCATTTCACTTTTGATACCATATTTCAACTGGACGAGGGTAAAATAATATCATAAAACCAACTTAACCTGTGGTTCTTTAACTTCCATAGCACTAGTGAATTGTTTCATATTATGCTAAATTTGATGAGTTTGAGTCTCATATAATATTCTACCTAAATAGAGCCAGTGTGATGTAATGGCTAAGTGCGCAGTACTTGGACTGGGAGATGGGGGTGTGGAGGGGGACAGGGAGAGACCCTGGTTCAAGTGTCGCCTTAGCCAGAAACTCACTGAATGACTTTGGGCCAATCACAATATTCTCTCAGTCTAACCTGCCTCACAGGGTTGTTGTGAGGATTACTAGTTGTGTTATATGTAAAGCGCTCTGAGTGCTGTGGCAGGGGGGGCACTATATAAAGATTATTTATTATTAAATCAATCTTCCATTTCTTAATATAAGAACCACAGTCTTTATACTCTAAGTTAATCAATTCCCAATAAATTCTAGCCGTAAGTCTCTTATTTAAACCACAGTTAAAAAGCAATTTTTCAACCGTATATATTGCTTACCCATATCTGGGTGTGTAAAAAAACTTTTAATTTGATTATATTGCAAGAAATCTCCATTATACTGTATGAGCTGTGTCATTTCTTTATACTCAAAGAATTTAAGCTTGATCCCCTTCTGAGGGCTGTACTTGAGGGGAAAACAGATGCCAACCAATCTTCAATCAGGAGCCACAGCCCACAGGCAACCGAATCCCTTTCCAATACAGTATAGTACTCCAGTGCATAAGGGAAGCTATACACGAAGGAGAAAATGTGGCTACAGTGGAGACCGGAATCAAGTCCATAATACTGGGGCGGGGAGGAGCTTGCTGTGCCCAGCTTCATTGCTGCCCTCAACCTATAGAGGAAGAGGATTAGGACTGAAAGACCAAGGCAAAATGTGGGTACAAGTGTGCCAGATAAATGCCTCCATTCTCCACAGCACATCTAGGTGGAGCTGGAAGCACTAGTTGCTGGATAACAGCAGGAAGGACCATCCGTTTTAGTTTAGAGCTGTTTTTAATTGGGCTGAAATAATAGTAACCGACAGGGCAAAGCACACAGTCTTCTCTGTCTTCACAAATAACTTAAAACTGATCAACTAATCACTCTAATCACAGCAAGTCGCCAATTTTAAATATTTGGGGCTTTATTTCCAGAAGAGGGGGAAATGGGCAGACCATGTGAAAAAAGCAATAAGTGCCACCAAGGGACCCGCTTTGGCACTAACCAGGTTTTTCCATAAAACGGATAAAAAGGCAATAAATATAGCAATACAGGTTCTAAATGCCAAGGTGAGGGCAGCCCTTTTCTATGGGGCTGAAATATGGAAACCTTTAAATAGTTATTCCCAGGCTAGGATTCAGTTTGCCTATTTACAAAGGCTGCTTAGAGTCCCAAGGGGTACACCGGCGGCAGCCATTAGGCTGGAGGTAGGACAACAAGATTGGGATTCACTAGCATGGGAATCTGTCCTGAAGTTTTGGTTCTCTAGCAGTAAGGCCGCCCAGAGTGGGAAGGGATTGGATGCTCTTTTGAGCAAAGATGGATTCAGGGACACTTGGTCGGCTAGTATAGAAGATTACTTGGGGAAGCTGGGATTTTCCTTGTTGTATATACAAGGGAAATATCCAGAATGCGCTTTGCGAGAGGTGCTGTCTCGCATTAAAGATGTGGCTAGGCAGCAGGATTTTGCGGCAGTAAATGCAACCCTTCACCTTCGTGATTACCAGCTGTGGGGCCCAGAGGTGGGGTGTATGGCAGAATATCTGGTTGCTGATATATCTCCGAGGGCAAAGTATCTAATTATGTGTACAAGATTAAATGCCCTCCCTACTCGTGTGTATGAAGGAAGATTGGAGGGATTACCCTTTGTAGAAAGGATATGCCCCTTCGATGGTATAAGTGTGGAGACCGCCCAGCATGTGATATTTGAATGCCACCTATATGATGGATTGAGGGAAAAATATCTGTGTACCATCTTAAAAGAGTATCCGGGTAGGTCCTCCCATGGTCTATTAACTCAAGTGATCACTAATGTTACTCATTTATATCCAGTGGCAAAATTCCTAGTACAAGCGTTTGTTATGAGGCAGTCTTTTATTGATTATCGAACTAAGTAGTTTTTGGGTGATCCAGGGTGGGTTATTAGATTTATGGAAACCCAGTATATATGTCTGTATTAGGGTAGTAGATGTGCCTGTTCTTATATTTTTTTGATGGGAAAGTATTTGGGGATTTTTGTAGATTTGTTTGTCTGTATGTTTATTTGTGCTATAGCCTTTCGTTTGGCTTAATAAAATTTGATTTGATTTGATTTGACTAATCACTCTTGTAAACTTCAAGGCTTCTGTGCTGTGCTTCAAATGGGCCATAATATGGAAATTAAGGTAAACTCATGTTTAATTACATGGCTGAACTGTTGCTAACATGCTGCTTTCCTGGCAGGTTCCCTGCCAAGGTGCTGCTGCTACTTGTGTGCTTGTCTACGCTGCACTACTCTGAGTTATTGCAAAACTACTGGCACCATTTTGGGGAATAGGAGACAGACAGGGCATCCTCCATTATTAAAGACAGTGGGAGTTTTTGACATTGACTTCAGTGGGTAGACTATTGTAGTCTAAAGCTGCATTCACCCATCCCCACAGCCCCAAAGAGAAGCTCTCAAGAGTGCGACCCACTGTGGAAAACTCTTAATATATCACTGGGACTCCCAGGAGGAAGTAGCATGAATTTTGTTCCAAGTGCTTTTCCTGGCTCCATGGCACCTCCTAAATGGAGCCAGGAGGTCATTTGTTCAGATACTATAACGTGCCTGTTGCTGTGTTAATGCTGCAGCCTACTGGAGGAAATCAGAACAGCTCTAGGGCATGTCACAGGCCTTACATGGCTCACACAGATTCTTCTCTCGGGGACAAGAGCATCCGAGTTTTATCCAAGGTGTGTTGATTTAAATCAGGGTTGGGGAAACTTTTCTGTCCCTGGGGCCACTTTCAAAATTAGTACAAACTCCAAAGGAGGGGGTGCTTAAGTCTTCTATCCTTGTGTGCATACCCTCATCTTTGCTCCCTCACCCTCAGGTCACTTTTTCAGGGCTTGGAGGTAGGAACTGGATCTTCCGCCAGATCCAGGAACTGGAAAGGGGCACATAAAAACTTGCAGCAGGTAGGGCTGACACCTTTGGTTGTTTTTTTACCTGACACTTCCGTTTTGGCCTATGGGAGCATTAGGTAAAAAAAACCCACCACAGGTGGCAATCCTACCAGTGGGCCACATTTGGCCCCCAGGCCTGAGGTTTCCCATGCCTGATTTAAATGATCAATTTTAATATTCTTTTCCATTTGTAATTCAGGAAGTGCTTTCCCACTGGATGATAAATAATTAAAACAAGATCAGGAATATCTTTTTGCTCCTTTGGAAGGTACGCTATAGTTTAGGGGTTCCCAACGGTTGGGTCCCTGGGTGGGGGGTCGCACCCAGAGGTTATGATCATAATTGGTATCTGACATTCTTTGCATGTTGAGGGTTATGGAATTATACTGAAGGCTCAAAATGGGGGCACAGGCAACATGTTTGGGAGCCACTACTATAAATATTTACAGTTATTTAAGCAATTATATAGCTTAGTACCTGTGTAATAATTGTACATTAATTATTATTATTATTATTATTATTATTATTATTGTGTTAAAAATAGTGGATGATATTGTTTATTTTAATTAACTTTTTATTCATTCTTTGTGTTGCGTTGCACTAGGATGGTAACTGGGATTAAACACACAAAACAGTATATCTGATTTAATTTGATTAAACCAAACAATTTTAATTAACTGAATCACAATCAGTGTTTTTTCATGGGTTAGAAAGTAATTTTCCATAATGGGATGTAGAGTCAAAAGTATTCATAATCTGAGGAGTGAGCCAATCAGAGTTAAAGTAGGGAAGTGAGAAGCTATGAGACCACCCAGGTGGGCTCAGTGGAAGATCCTGATGAGATGCATGATTATTATTTATATAGCACCAGTGAGATGCCTGGCACTAAACAGTCATGAATTGAGCGCGATCCCTGCCCCAATGGGCTTACAATCTAGATATTTTTTATTTTTTTGGAGACAGAGGGAACTCCTAACACCTGCGATGCTGCTGCCATTCTTTTTACAGAATCAAACTGTGCATGACACATTTATATTAATGTTTTATTATTTCCCCCCCCCCATTCTTTATATAGAAAAGTTGCCTTTAATTAAAGGTTCTTGATAGAGGGTCAGAGATTCAGCATATTTAACAAACTTTGTATTAAGTTCAAATTTAATTTTAAGCAGGCTTTTAAAAAGAGAAACTTATTTTAAATCAGAAATAAAAAAATCTGATTTAAATTTAAACTCCATCATAAATCTCCAGAGGCCCATAGATCCCATATAACCTATAACCCTCCAGATGGGTGATTACCTACAGGATCAGATCCATTAATTGCCCATTGCTGGATCAACCAACACCTGCACTGTACAGTGCTTTATCTATAATACAAGATACCATACAGATAGGGTTGCCAACTTCAGTTGTTTTTTCCTGACACTTCCATTTTGGCCTATGGGAGTGTCAGGTAAAAAACCACCACAATACAGGTGGGCCCTTGAGGCTGTTTTCTAGGATTAGCAGGCCCCCTGTGCTATCTCCTTGAAGAGGCCCCTTCATCCCTAGCTCTTGGGGGGGGGGGGGGTATCCACTCTCCCCTGGGCAAGCCTTTGGCATTATCCTGGATACTACTTCACTGGTCTCCTGAAGGCTCTGTCTCTTTCCTCCAGCCTCCCTTTTTTCAGCACTTCCTGTTTCTCAAATACCCTTAATGGGGCTAGCATCTCCTTAATCTCCTGTGCTAGTGGCTGGCCCAGAAGTTAATCCTGCTTACTCCTGGCCACCACCCTGACCCTCAGAGCCCCAAAGAACAGATAGCTTCATAGTGTCCCCTTTTAAAAAAAATTGATCTGGCTACCCTACCTCTGTCCCCAAACTAGGGTTCCCACCTGTGGTGGTGTTTTACCTGAAACTCTCATAGCTCAAAATGGAAGTGACAGGTAAAAAACGACCAAAGGTGGCAACCCTGCCCCAAACTATCAACGTGCTCCTGCCCTGACGCATCTTCAAAAAGCAAATCACTCTAAATGTTCAGTGCAGTGAAATACTCAAGCTCTTACCTACAAACAACATTTGAGAAACAGTCCTAATCCTGTGGGCACATTCAGGAAAGCAGGCTTATAAGTGCTATAGACTGCACACAAAATAACCTGAAAATACAAAACATGGGTACATCTGCTTACAGGCTCAGAGTTGCACCCCTGAAGTGGGAAGCTGGATTGAAATGGTTTTTTTTAAATGGAGTCTGTGAGTATATGGCAAACTAGAGGAGAGAAAGCTCTGAAAGCAGACAGACACCGCATGGCTGTTTTTCTCAGGCGAGTCCTTGAGGCTGTCTTCTAGGATTAGCTTGCTGTTGCTATCTTTCTGTAAATGGCCACCAGGGAGTCCACAATCTCTGCAAAAAAGAATCCGGAATTGTGTTTGGAATAAAATAGCTTTTGTGGAATTTCCTCTTAGCAGGATCATTGTTACTTAGAGATAAATAGAAGCTTCTAGAGAGCCAGTGTGATTTAGTGGATACGGTACTGGACTTGGACCTGGGAGACCAGGGTTTGAATCTCACCATTATTAATTATTATTAGCAAACATTTATATAGCGCCAGCAATGTACCTGGCGCTTTACAAAGTAATTGAATAGACATGGTCTCTGCCCTAGGGCTTACAATCTGAGAGAAGGGGGTGGGGGGAGACGAGGAATGGGGAACAGAGGAAGAGACAAGGAGTGTAACATTCACGAGGATGTGAGATCCCAGGTGCACACGCTTGGCTTGGTTACATCGAGAATGATGGCTGGTTGGTCCATGTAGTGAGGAAATGAGCACACAGACCTTAGGTAACAGATTGTACTGGATGGAGGGTATCAGCAGGAGTTAGGTGAGGGGAGCAAGGAGTCGGGGAGGGCAGAGAGGAAGAGGGGGGGCTTGAGGAAGGGATTGAAGGGAGGTGGCGAGGTGGATGTGGGCAGGGAGGGAGCTCCAGGCGTGGGGGGCAGCTAGGGAGAAGGGACGAAGGCGGTTAGGGGAGCAGGGGAGGCATGGGAAGGCGAGAGAGGGGACAGAGGAGGAGCTGAGTTCACGGACTGAAGTACGGAGGGAAATTGGTGCAGAGAGGTAGCGGGGAGCAAGGTTGTGAAGAGCTTTATAGGTGAAGACTAGGAGCTTGTGCAGGATTCGTTCAGGAAGGGGGATCCAGTGAAGAGAGGAGAGGAGGAGCTGCACGTGGTCGAAGCGATGGGCGAGGTGGATGACCCTGGCAGCCGAGTGTTGGACGGAGATAAGGGAAGAAAGGTGAGAGCAGGGGAGGCCAGTGAGAAGATTACAGTAATCGAGACGAGAGATGACCAGGGCACGAACAAGATTTTTGGCACAGGAGACAGAGAAAAGGGTGAATCTTAGCAATGTTATGGAGGGAGATGCGACAGGATTTGGCAACAGAGTCGATGTAGGGTTTAAAAGAAAGGGATGAGTCAAAGATGAAGCCTAAGCTACAGGCTTGGGGGACGGGAAGGATGGTGACCTCATTGATGAGGATTGACAGGGAAGAGGGAGAGGAAGGATGAGGGGGAAGATAAGGAGTTCAGTTTTAGCCCTGTTGAGTCTGAGTTGACGTTGAGACGTTCAGGTAGAGATGTCAGAGAGACAACTGGTGAGGCAAGCTTGAATAGATGGAGAGAGGGAGTAGAGAGAGAGAGTTCAGTGTCATCAGCGTAGAGGTAATATTGGAAGCCATGAGAGGCAATGAGTTTTCCTAGGGACAGGGTATAGATAGAGAAGAGGAGAGGGCCAAGGACAGTGTCTTGGGGAACACCAACTGAGAGTGGAAGGGAGGTGGAGTTGGCAAGAGACACATCGAAGGAGCTGTCAGAGAGGTAGGAGAACCAGTCGAGGACGGAGCCATGGAAGCCAAGGGAGTGAAGTGAATCCAGCAAGAGTGAGTGGTCAACAGTATTGAACTCAGTCGGTGGCCCTGGACAAGTCACAATGTAACAGTGCCAAGTCCCTGTGAGCAACTGGCCCTTTAAAGAGTAGCGCCAGCCTTTGGACTTTGCTAATAAGGCTGCAGGTACTGGTTGTTAAAAGAGGACAGTGCCTGATTAAAAGTCACTGTTGGACCAAGCTAGCCCAACTGTGGAAAACTGGGCCAGAGCTCAATCTACAGGAAGCTGCTGACCAGTGGGGAGCTCATGATGAAAGCTACTTGGTTACCCAGAGAGAGTGAGTAGCTTGGCTAAGACTGAGAAATGACTGGTTATGCTAAGGCTTGCTAAAGTCAGAGACTGAAGACCTACGGTAAAGGGACTAAGAATGGATATGGACTATGTATAATGTTGAAACATTATGTAATAATGTGGAAAACTGAGATTAAAGAGCACTTGAGTTGAATTCTCTAAGAGGCAGTGATTTGTGGGTACCAATTCTGATAACACTTGCCCCAAGACAAACCTAACCCTGCCACATACAAACTCTCGCCTTCAGGTTCCCATCTGTAAAATGGGAATGTGTGTGTGTGTCTGTATTTCCCTGTGTGTGGCAACCTGAATCCTTGTCCCTCTTAAATTGTACCACTTTCCTTTGAATGTGTTATAACTGTTTCCCTTCCAGGGGAGCTTAGTTTGTAACATAGGGTGATTTCAGACGTGACGTTAACACGGTGAACCACGGTGAATACCCACCTGTGGTCACCGTGTCCCGTACGTCTGTTCACGGCGCGCCAGATGTTGGCCACGGTCAATACCCACATGGGGTTCGTTTGAACCACGCTTCCCGGGCTAGCCGGGGGAAGGTCCCGGGAAGCGTGGTCAAACGGACCCCGGGCCGTGGCCAAGGAAAAGTAACGTCTGGCCGCGTGCCACGGCCCGGGATCCCCGGTGGGATCCCGGGCCGTGGCACGATCGGCCGGACGCGGCGGCCGCATTGGCCCCGCCGCCCGCCCGTCTCCTCGGAGGGCGGGCGGCGGGGTGCGTGGAGGGGGCGGGGCCGTGCGGCCGCACGTTGCGCCGCGCGGCCCCGGCCCCTCCCACTTTCCCCGCCGGGATCCCCCCGGCACGTCTGTTGTGCCGTTACGGGGTGACCCCGGCGGGGAACGAAGCCGGTGGTGCCGGTACGGGGCCAAAGGGCCCCGTATCATCTGAAAGTACCCATACACACTTTGCATACTTTCACCAACATCTCCTCCCAGCCCCAGGCAGCTTTAGTCAGACTGTGTTTAGCCATGTTACCTGAACAGAAATATACAATTTCCCAGGGTTCCCTGCGCCAGGATCATTGCCTATTTCTACTCCTCTGTCTTTGTCAGCAGTGCTATGGCTTATTTTCCCCTTGCCCCAGATTCTCTCTTGATGAATTGCCCTCTTCAGGGCGGTCCTGAACCCTTTCTTTCTCCTCATTTCAGTAGCTGCATTCATATTCATCTGTCTCACCTGAGCTGTAGCTCCTCTTTATAAAGGGCTCAGTCCCATCAGGCTGACTTCTCCAGGTGGCTGGCGTGCCAATTAGGCAGACTGGCTGAGGGTAGCTCTCTCCTCTAACCGTCTCACAGGATGCTATTAATGGTAGATAGTGCTGCTGTAGATAAAAGATACGCAAGATGGGGAATCTCTTACCTTCAGTTGTGGGGCGATTGGAAGGCTGGTAGTCCCGGCACTGACTGATGATGTCCCGCAGGTCAGAGGGACAGTCTTCCCCCAGTGGGTCTTGGTAATGTTGCTCGCAGACTTTCTGATAGATCTCCTGGGATGTGCAGCCTAATGCAGCACAGAGACACTGGGAGGTTAGGGAGAACTGGCTCCTTTTGGGTCAGAGGAGAAAGTATTTGATAGGATGTGGAGCAAGTAAAAGGGGAGCTGTTGTGTATCCTTTCCCAAAATATTAAAATGAGGGGATGCCTGATGAAATTAACTGGCAGCAAGTTTAATACTAATGCACAATTAATTGGCATGGGATGTTATGAAGACCAGTAGCACAACTGGGTTAAAAAGGATTGGATGTTATTTGAGGAAATGTCATAAGTGGCTATTAGTCAAGTTGGTTGGGGAATGAGACCTTTGATTTTCTGGAGCTGGGAGTGAATATCAGCAAATGGACTGCTCCATTTATGACTTGTTTGAAGAAACTGAAGCTGGCCACTGCCAGAGACAGGAAACTGCCTTGATGGACCATTGGTCTGACCTAGTCTAGAAGTTCTAAAGCACATAGAGAGCCTCCCTGTGGCCTGCCAAGCTGCTGGTTGAGAAGAACCAGGAATGAAATTCCTTTACATGGTCGGTACAATTCTCCAACAGAATAGTATGCGTGCTAGCAATCGGCATGGCACAAGTCCCATTCACTTTGATAGAACTCACAACTGAACTAATTGCTAGTGTACATTCTCATCCTGGAATGCCAGACAGTCCTCACTTTGGGTCGTTCCCCCTTTTGACCAGCAGGAGGCAGAACATCTTTTCTGGAGCATGCTCACGGGGACGATCCTCCCCTTCTCTCCAGTTTCTTTTCTGCCTCAGGACCTAGCAGAAGCAGATTCATCAGCTCCCCACAGAGGAGCCTTTCTCTGTTCCAGGGAAACAGAAGGTTGCTACCTTGTAAACAAGGTTCTTCGAGATGGCTTCGAACATTCTCACAAATGGGTTTGCGCATGCGCACCCTTCTGGTACCGGCAGTTACCAAGCTCACTAGTTTAAAAAAACATGTGATATTCACGCGCCCCCACACTATATAAGGTACCTTCCCGCCTAAACCCAACAGTTCCTTCCAACCCCTAGTGTGCGTAAAGAAAATTAAATGCGGGGATGGAAGGGTGGGCATTTGTGAGAATGTTCAGAGCCATCTCGAAGAACCTTGTTTACAAGGTAGCAACCGTCTGTTCTTCTTCGAGTGGTTCCTCCCATTCTCACAGATGGGAGAGTACCAAGCCTAGAGAAAGGCGGTGGGAGAATTTTCCATTTACAAATAAAGGTTCTTACACTGTGTATCAAAGTTAAAGTATGCTTTATGTATATAATTAAAGGAATAACAGTAAATACTGGTAAGTATTAGCATAAGTTAAGATAATTACATCAAGGTTTACTCTTGGTTGAACACAGAGGAAAGAATAGCTTGACCCAGATCATTGTGTGACTGAGATATTAGGTGAACAGCATAATGTTTTATGAACGTATTGGGAGAGGTCCATGTGGCAGCTCTACATATTTCCTGAGGTGAGATATTAGCAAAAGCTGCCGTGGAAGCCCCAGTGGCTCTTATAGAATGAGCTCTAATATTGGTAGGTAGGTCCACTCTGCTATGCTTGTAAGCTAGCGTTATAACCTGTACCAACCACTTTGAGATGGTCTGCGAAGAGATCTTTTGTCCCAACTTCTGGGGAGAGGGGGATACAAATAAATTATCTGACTTTCTGAAGGTACTAGTCCTGTTTAGGTATGTAAGGACTGTTCTCTTTACATCTAGAGTGTGAGCTCTTGAAAGAGTCTCTGAATTATGAGGTGGTGGACAAAATACTGGGAGTATGATCTTTTGGGACAAATGAAAATGAGAAACTGATTTAGGAATAAATGAAGGATGTGTAGAAATTTCTAATCTATCTGGGAACACCTGTAAGTATGGTTCCTTTATATGAATGGCTACCACCTCACTGACTCTCCTAAGTGATGTAATAGGGTGATTTCAGACGTAACGGGGCCTGTTGGCCCCATACCAAAATCACCCTAGTCATTCCCCGCCGGGGTCACCCCGTCACGCTGCAACAGACGTGCCGGGGGGATCCCAGCGGGGAATCTGGGAGCGGGCGGGGCCATGCAGCGCAACGTGCGGCCGCATGGCCCCGCCCCCTCCATGCTCCCGCCGCCCGCCCTCCGGGGAGACGGGCGGGCGGCGGGGCCAATGAGGCCGCCGCGTCGGGCCGGATTCGTCACGGCTCGGGGTCCCGCCGGTGATCCCGGGCCGTGGCGCCCGACCAGACGTGACCCCGGGGTTCACCCCGGCATGGGATTGCATTCGACATGCGGTGGCCTCCGGTCCCCCCGCTTCGGCTGCTCACGTGTCGAATGCAATCCCCAGCCGTGGTAACATCTGGGGGGAAACATCCGTTTCCCCCAACAGACGTGACGCTATCACAGCCACCACACGGAATTGAGCGTGGTTCACTGTGATATCGTCACGTCTGAAATCACCCATAGATACAAGAAAACACGTCTTAATAGTTAAGTGCCACAAGTCTGCTAGATCTAGTGGTTCAAAAGGGGTTTCAGTTAAATGATCTAACACTAGAGTAAGATCCCACTGCGAAGTTGGGGTCTTATGGGGGGGAAAAACATTAAGAACACCCTTAAGAAAACTTTTAACTAAGGGATGGGAGAATAAAGAATGAGAAGTATTCAACTTTAAATTTCTAGCTATTGCAGCAAGGTGCACTCTCAAAGAAGAGTGGGATAAATCTCTTTCCACTAACTGCAATAAATAAGCTAGGATCATTTGTATAGATAAATTTGAAACCTCCAGGGAATTATCATTTAACCAAAAACAAAATCTTTCCACTTAGAAATATAAGATTTAGCTGTAGATGGTTTAATATCACTTTGGAGTATCAGGGCTAATCTGTCCTGTACAAAGTGTGAATTCTCCACGCTCGGAGGTTGAGTCGATCGATGTCTGGGTGTAGAATCTGTCCCTGGTTTAAGGACAGTAATTTCTGTACTCTCGGCAAGGGTAGAGAGTCTATGGCAAGGGATTGAAGGTTGGAAAACCACATCTGTCTTGGCCAATACGGAGCTATGAGAATGATATTTGTTCTTCCGGTTTGAATCTTGGTAATAACCCTGGATAACAGGGGAATCGGTGGGAATGCATACACTAGATTGTGCTTCCAATTTAGAGTGAATGAATCCCCGATTGATAAGGGATCGTGTCCCGCTCGAGAGCAAAACCGGGGGCACTTTGAATTTGTGGCTGTGGCGAACAGGTCTATCTGTGGAGTGCCCCACTGGTTGATTAGTAGCTGGTACACCTCTGGAGCAAGCTCCCATTCATGGTGTTCCTGAGATAGACGGCTGAGAATGTCTGTCCTGGAGTTTTCCTTTCCTGCAACATGCACCGCGAAAAGGAAAATCTCTTGTTTGATTGCATAATGCCATATCTCCATGGCAATATGACATATCTGCGGGGATCTGGTGCCCCCCTGCTTGTTGATATACCAAACTGCAGTCATGTTGTCGCATGCTACTGTCACTACTGATCCCCAAAGCTGACGAGAGAAAGAGTGTAGGGCCTTTTGAATAGCTATGATCTCCAAAATGTTTATATGCTGGTGCCTCAGATTGTGGTTCCATGAACCTGATATTTGTAGATCTTTCAGATGAGCACCCCAACCTGTCAATGAAGCATCAGTGGTTAACATAGCATTAGAATTAGGTTTAAGAAAAGGCTTTCCAGCCAGGACAAACTCTCTATCTGTCCAAGGAGCTAGAGAATCTAAAATCTTTCTTGTAACCCTTAGCGGTTTGTTAGGGGAGTCCAATAAAGGATTGAATAATCCCAAGAACCAAAGCTGAAGCGGTCTCATAAAGAGCCTGGCGAAAGGGGTGGTGGCTGTGGTGGATGCCATTAGCCCTAGAAGACGCTGGAACCTCTTAGCTGGTTGCTTTCTGTGTAAGGTGAGAGATCTAACTAACGAGGTGATGTTATTAAATCTTTCCTCTGGAGCAAAATTTTTTCCTCGTATGGAATCTAAAATAGCCCCTATGTAGGGGATACTTTGTGAGGGTATAAGGTTAAATTTGTGCATATTTACAGTAAGTTCTAAACTATGACAAAGATTCAATGTAAACACAATACTGTGTTTGAGGGAGTCTGGATCATTTGCGATAAGCAGCCAATCGTCCAAATAAGGGTACACTCTGAAACCCTGTTTCCTAATATGTGCTATGACAGGTGCAATGACTTTAGTAAAGATCCTAGGTGCTGAAGAAAGTCCAAAAGGTAAGGAACAAAACGGGAAAATCCCATATGTATGGGAGAATCTAAAAAAATTTCTGGAGGAAGGGTGCAGAGTCACATGAAAGTATGCGTCTTTCAGATCTATCACCGCATACCATTGTCCCTTCCTTAAGTAATTACTTAAGGTGTCAAGGGTAATCATCTTAAATTTCTTATATGTGACAAACCTATTTAAAGCTCTTAGATCAAGAATAGGTCTGACTCCACCACCCTTTTTATCAATGAGAAAATAGTTGGAATAGAAACTGCTGTTTAGTTCATGTTGAGGAACCAGTTCTATAACTCCCTTGAAATATAATTCCAGAACTTCTTTATTTAACATAGAAACCTTATCTTGAGAAGGGATAACAGGGGAAACAGGTCTGTAAAAAAGAGGTACAGAATTGAACTGAACTCTATAACCTGAAACACTCACTTGGATCACCCACAAGTCCGTTGTGATGGACTCCCATGCATGTAATGCATTAACCAAAGAGAACTGAAAATCGAGTTTAACAACAGAAACTTCAGAGGCCTCTAGTGGTGCTGACTGTAATTGTCAGCGTCTACCTCTCGATACTGAAGGCGGGAAATACTGCCTGCTATTACCCCTCTGCTTAACAGAGGAGTAAGGGTATCTAGGCTTGCCCTGGTAGTTATACGAAGAGGAAGAGGATGGTTGATACCTCTTATTATATTGTACTGGCTGATAATACTGCCTCTGAGGGCGTTGAAAAGAAGAGTGCTGGTGGAATGGCTGAGATTGGTATTGGGTGGGAGTGTCCTTATGTGCTATTTTCATTTTCTAAGCAGTCGCCCTCGACTTCTGAATTTTGTCTAGGACTTCATCGGTGTCCTTTGCAAATAGCCCAGATTGGTCAAATGCTAGATTCTCAATCCTAGACCTGTGGTGGTATTCAAGCCTAGTACCACGTAGCCAGGCAAACCGTCTGGTTACAACTGTGTTTGCTACTGCTCTGGCAGCTGTCTCTGAAGAGTGTCTAGCAGCCTGAAGTTGGAACTTGGCTGTAGATGCTCCCTCAAGACACAAAGATTTTAAAGCCCTCTGCCTATCCTTAGGGAGAGCAGGGACTATCTTCTGGATCTCTTCCCACAAATAGTGTTGGAAAGAGGCCATGCCTGCCGCGTAGTTTGATGTATGCATCAGCATGGTACTGGAGGCAAAAGCCTTCCTTCCAAAAACGTCAATGCGTCTGCTGTCTCTATCAGCAGGCGAGGTCTCTTGTATGTTCCTCTGGAATTTCTCAGCTGCAGCTGAAACAATCAGGGAATTGGGGAGAGGATGTTTGACAAGCATCGAGCTTTGCTCTGGTGGAAATAAATAAAATGATATGCTGCAGAAACTGGCTGGATTGTCGCTGGAGTAGCCCACAGCCTCTCTACCTCAGCAGAGTGTTTCTTGAACAATGGGAGGGTTAATTTTGCAGCCACCAGTTTCTCTACAGAAGAGTAAGCCGGATCTGATTCTTGTTTCGAAATGGGAATAGTCTTGAGGTTAAGAGCCTCAGAAAATCTTTTTAGTAAACATTGGAAATCTTTGTGCTCTTGTGAAGAGCCAGAAATAAATTGGCCCTGTATGTCATCCGAAGGAGGTGGAGAAAGTCTCTCGACCTCAGTAGGCTTGGCTTCCTCAATCACTGGACCCTCTAGGGTAGGTTGTTCAGTGGGATCAATTTGGGGAGGTGTCTCATCTTCCTCTGACTGTGGCCTAATATCCTCCTGATATTCTAGGGACCGAAGTAGTTGTCTCCTATAATTTTTCCTTAAAGCAAGCTTTCTTTAGAGTTTTGTCGCCCTTTGCTGGAAAGCGGCTGCCGCTTGCAAAGCAAAAACTTCCAGATCTATTTTCGACGTCGCCGTGCTGGTTGTCGACGTCGATGATGGAACAGCCGCCGACATTGAAGGAGGAGTTGGTGATGTCGATGGTGGAACAGCTGCTGACGTTGAAGGAGGAGCTGTCGACATGGATGTATTATTTCTTCAATGATGCTTTGCTTTTGTCGACATCGACGTCGACGCTTGCTGTTGTAGGGAAACTGAAGGTGCTGCCTCGACGTCGTGGGAGGCTTGAGTAGATCTTTCTACTGTGACATTTATAAGCTTCTCCAGGCAACAAACTATAAGTTTAGTATCTTGCCTTCTGGCTTCTTCCTGACGCTTGAACAGCTCTGATAGAATGTTCTGAGGTGGTGTCGGCATATTTTGAATGGGTCTAGGCGTGGCAACCCACTGCAAATGAGGAGGCTGATAAGGGGAGCCCTGAAACTTCGGGTCCACCGACTCCTCTGCATTATAAATAGGGGAGGTGATCCTTAATGGAGAAATATGAGACATTGGAGAAAACAATGACTCTCCTAAAATCTCTTCCTCATCCGAGGAAATCATTTGGGGAAAAGAGCGATCCACCAATGCGGCAGGCTCTGGTTCAAGAATTTGTCTCTCTCTCTTAGGAGGAGGAGATTCCTCCTCAAGATATGAGGTAGCAGAGGTAGTAGGTGCATCTGTAACAGTCACCTCAGCTCCAACTGAGGGGATTGAGGGAGACGGAGAACATGATAAGCATTCTCTCTGAGACTTACGCTTTTGTTCATGTTTATCCTCCAGTTCTTTGAGGAGGGCTGGCAAATGAATAACCCGCTCCCTCCAGGTCTTAGGCTTAAAAAGCCCACATTCTTCACACTCTGTTGGATCAAGTTGTGTGCCAAGACACACCAAGCATTGCCCATGCGGGTCCTTAGTCGTCATCTTACGCCCGCAGGCAAAACACTTTTTAAAACCCTGTTTAGTAGTCATGGTGAACTAGCGAGCAAAATAACCTAGGTACGCCACGAAGCGGTTGGAAGGAACTGTTAGGTTTAGGCGGGATGGTACCTTATATAGTGTGGGGGCGCGTGAATATCACGTGTTTGTTTAAACTAGTGAGCTTGGTAACTGCCAGTACGAGAAGGGCATGCATGCGCAACCCATTTGTGAGAATGGGAGGATCCACTTGAAGAAGAACTGTTTCCCTCAGGAGAACACAGTCGGCCAACAGCAGCCCGACCATAGGGCAGGCCACATCAGACAGTGAGTCAGAGCCTGCACAACAGCTCTCCGTTGCCTGTGGGCCCAGCAGAGCAGGGAGTTCTCGGTATTGGCTGAGGGTCACGAGATTGGCCCGCTCCTCCCCCCCTTCCAGCTGACTGAGTTCGGACCCGGTCCTGCAGCTCTTACCGCAGGTTGGTGAGATGCTTCCCATGCTCCTGCCCAGGAACTGGACAAAGAGGATGGCACCGAGTAAGTTCCGTACCCCCCCAAAGAGCAGACTAGGGAACAACCCAGAGAGTAGCCCAGGGTGCCTGCCAGAGAGCAGGCCAGTGAAAGGATGGAAGAGGCAGAGGAGCATGCCTCCGCCTAAGCCCTCAAGATTGTCCCTGGGGGTGGCGAAGTCCTAGGGGAAACAAATGTCCTCCATGAACTACCTGTGTGAGGAAGGCAGGGGGTGCCCAAGAGCTAAGAGGAGGCAATCTCCCTCCACTTCCAAGAGCTCATATAAAAAAGGCGGGAAAAGGCAAACAGCCAGCAAAGTCCAGGCCCACAGTGTTGCTAGACTCCCCAGAGGACTGCTCCTAATCAGAAGCGGAGGCTTCCTCAGACAAGGCAGGGAAGGAAGGAGCAGTCGGGGGGGAATGTTACCTCCCGTCCCAAGAGAGTCCCAACCAGGCCCAGGCCATGCAAGAACCCCCCCCCCCCCAATAAGAGATTTCTCAGGGGATGAAGAAGGGGCGGGGGAGTCAGGTGCAAACTCACAAGGGGACTCAGAATCCTCCTTGGAGGAAGGACAGATCCCTAATGATCAGCCCTTCACACTACCCATTGACCAAGACAGGGAATTCCTTATACAATATAGGGGGGAGCTCATGTAGCAAGTGATAAAAACACTGCAGCTAAAAAAGAAAACACAAATGGAGGATTCCTTAGATTTGGAGGAGGACGCTCCCAGAGCCCATATCCCCCAGGTTCACGGAAAGGATAAAGGGGTGCCCCTGGACAGGGCATTTGAAAAACTAATCTCAGAATGGAAGCAACTTAGAAGGGCCTATAGAATGACGAAAACACAAGAGGCGCTCTATGCATTCTCTAGATGTAAGGAAGGGCTATTCCGCACACCCAAAGTGGATGCGGCAGCAGCCTCCCTGGCACAGCAGACAATTTTCCCCACGGAGGGAGACTGCTTCCCTAAAGACGGATTGAATCCACCCTGAGAAGGGAATTTGAAGCGTCAGCCATGGTGCTACGCATGGCCACTATCGCCTCATATGTATCCCGAGCCCTCATCAGCTGATTCCAGGACATACAGGACCCCAATATTTGTGAAAAGAGGTCAAAGATAATGACATCCTGGATTCTGTTAGCCATAGCCTTCATGGCAGACTCCTCTACTGACACTCTCTCCTGGGCCTCCAGAGCTGTGGTTGCTAGCGTAACTGCTAGAAGATGCCTGTGGCTCAGATCCTGACACGGGAATTCAGTTGCCAAAAATCTACTGATCTCCAGCCCCTACCAAGGATCAAAGTTGTTTGGCATATTCCTATATAAGATCCTGGAAGATACCAACGACAAGGCTAAAAGGCAGACCCTACAGCAATTTGGGGCAAAAAAGAAGAGTCCCCCCCGTTACGCAGGGAACTCAGCCGCCTTTAGAAAGGGATATAATCAAACACCGTTCTTTAGGGAGGAGAGATTCAAGCTCAAGTGGCAAGGGAAGAAAAGATTCCCCAACCTTAGCCGTCCCAGAGATCAGAATGGCTCCACTCAATCTAAACAGGACTGATTGTTTAATAAACTCGGGCATAGGGGGCAGGCTCCAAAACTTCTTTCAGGTGTGGGCATGTTCAAACTCAGACACCTGGGTACTGGAAGTAATATCACAAGGCTATGCGATAGAACTGCAAAGTCAGCCTCCAAGCTTCTTTCTCTCCTCCCCTGTTTCTTCCAAGCAGGCCAAACACCAAGCCATGCTGGCAGAAATCAACAGAATCCACACCATAGGAGTGATAGAACCAGTACCGCTAGACGATCAGGGGCAAGGACTGTACTCAATCCTTTTTCTCGTGTCAAAAAAGCTGGGAGAGTGGAGGGCAGTACTAGATCTGAAAAGGCTGAACAGGAGAGTGAGGACCAGGACGTTTCACATGAAAACTCTGAAATCCATTTTCCAGGCCATATCCCAGGGAGACTGGCTGATGTCCCTAGACTTGAAAGAGGCATACCTGCACGTACCTATCAGGCAGGCACACAGGAAGTAGCTACGGTTTGCCTACGCCCAACAACACTGGCAATACTGAGCACTCACTTTCAGCCTAGCGTCATTCTTCCCCCACAGCACATTTACAAAGATTCTGATACCCTTAATAGCGAACTTAAGGCTAGAGGGCATCCATGTCCACCCCTACTTGGATGACCTACTCCTCAGGTCTCCATCCAAACAAAAAGTGGAAAGGGACTTATAGAGAACAGTGGAGTATCTGGAACAACACGGGTTCGTGATAACCACAAAAAGAGTCAGATGACCCCTGTGCAGCGACTAGAACATCTGGGGGTCATCATAGATACCTTCTCAAATGTTGTTTATATTCCTCCCAACAGGCAGGAGAAGATTCAGTCCATGGAACGGACACTCCAGGCGAGCAATCGACTGAGACTAAAAACCCTGGCCAGCCTCCTGGGTTTACTAGTATCCTGAACACAACAGCTGAGTTGGGCCCAATTCCACCTCCGGCCACTACAACAGCTGCTAATTCCATTACAGCTGGAGATGAGAGGTCTGAATCGGTGGGTACACGTCACCCCAAAGGTAAAGAGGGCCATGTCCTGGTGGTTACGATGGCACAGATTCACACTGAGTCCCCCTCACAGACCCAAGCGGGGTGACCATCACCACAGATGCCAGCCTGACAGGTTGGGGGGCACACATGGGCACATCAACAGTACAAGGCCAGTGGTCAGAGCAGGAAAGTCGACAGAGCATCAACTGGCTAGAGTTAAAGACCGTGAGGTTGGCTCTATTGCACTTTGCTATATAACAGTGGATTGGCTCAGCAGACGCCAGGTCGATCCAGGGGAATGGACACTATGTGAGGAAGCATTTCACCTGATAGCACACAAGTTCAGCATGTCGTAAATCGATCTATTTGCAGCCCCCAGAAACGAAAAAGTGCCCCACTACATGTCGAAGTTCAGGCATCGAGATGCGATGACCACAGATGCCCTCAATCAAACCAGGCCAACGACTTTGCTCTACACCTTCCTGCCATTCCCTCTAATAGACAGGATTTTAGCGAACGTTCGCAGGAAGCGAGCTCACATAATCCTAGTGGCACATTTTTGGCCAAGGGAGACCCTGGTTCTCAGACCTGGTAGACCTAAATGCCACAAAACCTCTGAGACTCCCCAAATCCCCCAATATACTGAGTATGGGGCCAATCCTTTACGAGGGTTTGGACCTAATCAAGCTGATTGTATGGCAGTTGAATGCCAGGCCCTAAAAGACCTGGGTTATTCAGATGCAGTTCTCAACACCCTCCTGTCCTCTAGGCAAGACTTTATGCATAGGGTATATCAATCCACCTGGAGGGCTTTCAGGAAATGGTGTGGCTCTAGGGTTCTAGATCCTGGGGAGGTGGGGATCCCAGAAATTTTGGAATTCCTTCAATCTGGTTTGGACAAGGGCCTAAAGCCGAACACTCTGGTCAGGCAGGTGACTGCCATTGATTTGGTTTACTTGGCAGCTTAAGGGACTTAAGATTTTGGGATATCCTCATATCAGGAAGTTTTTGTCCGCTGCTAAAATATTGCCCCCTCCTGTGGTACATAGATATTCAACCTGGAATCTAAATCTGGTGTTAGGTCCTCTCAAGGCTCCCTTTGAACCCTTGAAGGAGACTTTCCTATGCTTTCTGTACATTAAGGTAGCCTTTCTAGTAGCAGTGACTTCCGCTCGATGGATGTCCAAACTTGGAGCTCTTTCTATTGAACCCAAGTTCTGCATTTTTCAAAAAGAGGCAGTGGTCCTGAGATTGGATCAGGCCTTTGTTTCCAAAGTTAATTCGGCCTTTCACCGCTCGCAGAAGTTGGTGCTCCCCTCATTCTGTCCACATCCTGTTCATCCAAAAGAAAAATTGTGGCATTGCCTGGATGTGCGCAGGCCTCTTAAAGTCTACCTTAAGAGGACTTTGGGCTTTAGGAGGTCTTTGGTCCTGTTTGTCGCTATCAGGAGAGGCCGGAAGGGTCTTAAGGCTTCCAAGTCAGTAATTTCCAAGTGGATCACTCAATGCATAGTGGAATCCTATAGGGCTACGGGCAAAGCCCCACCAGGGAATATCTGGGTGCATTCTGTGTGCGGAGCAGTGACTTCTACTGCTTTCAGTTCAAGGGCTTCCTATGAGGAGGTGTGCAAGGCAGCTCCTTGGATTTCCTTGCACACTTTCATAAGACACTATAAGATTCACACTTATCAGTCCTCTGAGGCAGCTTTTGGAGGAGACTATTGCAGGCATTGTTGGATTAACTCTGTTTACTCCCTCCCGCTCTTTACTGCTTTAGTACATCCCCAAAGTGAGAACTGTCAGGCATTCCAGGTTGAGAATAGAGAATTTGGTACCTACCCATGTGAATTCTCTTTCTATCCGGGATGCCTGACAGTCCTCCGGCCCACCCGTATAGCAAACAGGAATCAGTGTAAATCCTGAGGAGGGTCTTGGGGACTGTATCTGGATGTCTCAGTTATGCCTTCTGGAGGAAGTTTGTTCCTTGGTTTTCAGGGTTTTTCCTCTGACAATGTTATGAGGCTTGAATTTGTTTAATTAGTTATAGTATCATTATACACAGGGTTCTTTGGCTGTTGGACTTACTGGAGAGAAGGGGAGGATCGTCCACATGAGTGTGCTCCAGAAAAGATGTTCTGCCTCCTTCTGGTCAAAAGGGCGAACGACCCAAAGTGAGGACTGTCAGGCATCCGGGTGTCAGGTAGGACGGGGAAAGGGCCGTAGACCCGGGGGGGCCCTGGGGGGGGCCTGGGCCTACCCTCCCGCCTACCCAATAACCTCACGCACTCGCTCAGGCTCCTGCTGGGAAAGGTTTCTCTCTGGGAATACAAGCCCGTCAGGATAGTGTGTGGGCCGTTCCGTGGGCTTCCGCACCTGGAACTTAGGCCCCTATCATCATAGGGCGCTCGGTGAGGAGCAGGAGCCTGGGCCACAGGAACCCACTCTTTCCCCCGCACGCAACACCCACACTCCAGGAGGGACAGGAAGGAGGCGTGGGGGAAGAAGTGCCTGGTAAGGAGGGGATAGGGCCCAGGAACACAAGGGGGCAAACGGGACTCAGGCACACACAATGAGGGGAGGTCTCTAAGGTCTCTCCAGGAAAGGGAAGGGGGTAAGGGAACAGGTGCCACACTCCCAACACCCACACACACGCACGCACTATCAACGGAAGGGAAGTTGAGGGAGAACAACACACACACACAAATAGGAAGCAGTACTCTAAGTCTCGAGGCTAGCTCGCAGCACTTATCTCAATCAGGGCCGGTCTCCACTGAATCACCAGCGCCGAGTGCTTCTCGGCGCTGGTTCTTATGCTCCTGGCCCCGCCCCTCTGCGTGCCCCTGCAAGCGTGCGGAGCGCCGCAGAGGGGGCGTGGCCTCACGCCGCTTTTGGGGCCTCCCTTCGTTCGCCGCCTCCCTGTCCTGTGGCTCCGCCGGGGTTTCTTGCCTAGGCGGGGGCGCCCCCGCCGCCTGCTGAGGGGAAGCCGGGAGCGGCCCCTCCAGCCCCCCTGGCCCTGCTGGCCTCGGGGCCGGGCCCGCACGCCGCCGACGCCCCCGCCTCCCCCATCGGCCCATGACAGTACCCCCCCCCCGAGGCCCCCGACCAACCCCCCCCAAAGGGGAGGGCTTGGAGGGATGTCGGCGGTGGAAAGCACGCACCAAGACGGGGGCATGGACGGCGGACGCCGGCTCCCAGGAACGGTCCTCGGGGCCATAACCAACCCAGTCGATAAGATATTGGAGCCGCCCATAGTGGCGGCGGGCGTCTAAAATAGCCTGTACTTCGTACTCCGTGTCCGTAGACACGGGACCTGGGGACGACGGGGCAGGGGCCGAATGTGTCTCATGAGCCCTTTTCAACAAGGCCACGTGAAACGTGGGGTGAACGCGAATTTGAGGGGGCAACTGAAGTTTGTACGTTACATCATTTAAACGTTTAAGGACGGGAAAAGGGCCCATGTAACGGACATCAAGTTTCGCAGAGGGTCGGGCAGACGGATACTGGCAACGGTTTACCCAAACTAAGTCACCGGGCTGAAAGACGGGCGCTGGGACCCGATGTTTGTCTGCGGCAGTTTTGTATCGTTGTCGGGCCTGCTGTAGAGTGGTTTGGGCTATCCGTTGGGCCTCTTGAATTCGTTGAATGAGGGCCCCGGCGGCCGGAATAGTGGAGGAGGGAAGGTCAGTGATCCCCATCTGCGGGTGGAAGCCGTGGGAAACGAAGAAGGGAGATTCTCCGATGGAGGCGTTGGGCGCATTGTTGAGTGCAAACTCGGCAAGGGGGAGCCATGCGTACCAATCATCCTGAAGGTATGAGGTGTAGCATCGAAGATACTGTTCTAAGTTCTGGTTTATCCGTTCCACCTGACCGTTGGCAGCCGGATGATATGCAGTAGTAGGCGTCACGGTTACTCGCAGCGCTGCAAACAGTGCCCTCCAAAACCGCGAGGTGAATTGGGTTCCCCTGTCGCTTCGGATCTCTTTCGGGCATCCGTGTAACCGGACAACATGGCGGAGAAACAAAAGCGCTGTTTTGCGGGCCGAAGGAAGTCCCTTGCAGGCTATAAAATGGGAGACCTTGGTGAAGTGGTCTACTGCCACTAGGATCGTGGTGTATAGTCGTGAGGGCGGAAGGTCCACAATAAAATCGAGGCCGACCCGCTGCCAGGGTCCTTGCGGCGGCGTAACTAGCTGGAGGAACCCACAGGGGGCCCTTCTGGGTGTCTTGGTCCGGGCGCAAACTTCACAGCGTTCAATGTGCCGCCGCACATCGGTGATTACTGAGGGCCACCAGAAGTGCCTGCGCAGCATCTGAATCGTACGCTGGGGTCCCGGATGTCCGGCCAAAGGGGCATCGTGATAGGCTTGTATCAGGAGGGCCCTACACGAGGGGGGCACGAGGACTTGCTCCTTCTTCTTCCAGAGGCCATCAAGGCATTGCCAATCGGGTGTAGGGGCCTCCGGGAGTTCTGCTTGAGTAGCAATTTTCAATTGCTCAGCCGTGACGTATGATGCGGCGAATACCTTGGCTGGGAGGATCGTGCCTTGTGATCTCGGAGTCTCGTTTTGACAGTCATGGCAACGGGAGAGGGCGTCCGCGAGGATGTTGAGGTGCCCGGGTCTGTATTGAATGCGGAAATCGAACCGGGCAAAGAAGACCGCCCATCGCGCGTGCCGGGCGTTCTGTATTTGTGCGGTCTGTAGAAAGGTGAGATTCTTGTGATCCGTGATGACCTCTACGGGGTAAGTGGCGCCTTCCAGATAATGGCGCCACGTCTCGAACGCGGCCTTGATGGCCAGCAGCTCTCTATCAAAGATAGAGTAATTTTGTTCGGCCGGTGTGAGTTGCCGAGAATAATAGGCACAAGGCACGGGGTGTTTTGCTGTGGCCTGTTTCTGTAGCAAAACGGCTCCGAGGGCTGTACTGGAGGCGTCGGCTTCGACCCAAAATGGCAACGCAAAGTCAGGGTGATGCAGGAGGGGGGCCTGGGTAAACGCTTGTTTCAGAAGTTCAAAGCTTTTCTGCTGCGGCTCCCCCCACAGATACGGACGATTTTTCTTAAGCAGGCTTGTCAGGGGGGTAGTGATAGCCGCGTATTGCGGAATATAATGTCTGTAATAATTCGTGCTTCCCAAGAAGCGCTGGAGAGGTTTCACGGCTTTCGGGGCCGGCCACAGCTGGATTGCTTCTATTTTCCGGTTGTCCATCTGAATTCCTGCAGGGGAGATAATGAATCCCAAGAACTCTACCGTGGTCAGGTGGAAGGCGCATTTCTCCCCCTTACAGTAAAGTTGGTTGTCCTTCAGTCTTTGGAGGACTTGACGAACATGCGCGTAGTGTTGTTCCCGCGACGTAGAATAAATAAGAATATCATCGAGATATGCTATGACGAAGACATCTAACAAATCTCTAAGAATGTCATTTATGAAGTGTTGGAAGGTCGCGGGGGCGTTGGCTAGGCCGAACGGCATTACTTGATATTCATAGTGTCCGTATCGAGTCCGGAAGGCGGTCTTCCACTCGTCCCCCGCCCTTACTCGCAACAGGTTGTAAGCCCCCCGAAGGTCTAGCTTACTATAAATAGTAGCTCCTTGCAGTCGATTCAGTAGTTCTGGGATCAGGGGGAGAGGGTACCTATTTTTGACGGTAATGGCGTTCAGGCCACGATAGTCGACGCAGGGGCGAAGCCCCCCGTCCTTCTTGGATACGAAAAATATAGGAGCCCCCGCCGGGGAACAAGAATGGCGAATAAACCCACTCTGCAGGCTATCGTCCAAATATCGGCGCAGAACCTTCAATTCTGGCGCCGATAAGGCGTAAATTCGGCCAAACGGGGGTTCGGTCTGCGGGAGGAGATCAATAGGGCAGTCGTAGGCCCGGTGCGGGGGCAATTCTGTGGCTTGCACCTTGCTAAATACCTCTATAAAGTCGGTATATTCCGGGGGCAACTGAAATTCCCTGGTGGAGGCCGACTCCTGGGTTCCGGCCACAACCTGAGGAACGAGGGGGGGTGCCTGGACACACCTCTCCTTACAATGGGGGGAGACGAATCGCACTTGTCGGGCGGCCCAGTCCACCTGGGGATTGTGAAGGGACAACCAGGGTAACCCCAGGACTACGCGAAATAGGGGAGTGCACACCAAGTCCAAGGAGAGTGTCTCCTGGTGAGCCCCTACCGCGCACCGGAGGGGCCGGGTCTGCAATTTTACGGGTCCCGATATCAACGGGGAGCCATCTATGGAATGTACCTGTTCCGGGGTCATCTTAGGGGTCGTGGGAATCGCCTGTTCTCGTAGGAGCCCTTCATCTATGAAGTTTCCGGAGGCCCCGGAGTCCACCATAGCCCAGACAACAAAAGAGCGGTTGACGGATACGGAAATCGTGAGGGGGATCCGCAGATGGGTGCGGAGGTTTGCGAGGGTGGCCGGGGCCACGTTCATGGCCGGGGAGTCCCCGCTCCTTCCCGGCCTCGGGCGTTTCCCGGGCCTCGGCGGTCCGGAGGAATAGACGGGCAGTCTCGAATAAAGTGGCCCGCGTCTCCGCAGTAGAAGCACGCCCGTGACTGGCGTCGTCTCTCCCTTTCTTCTTTGGTCAGCGGGCCCCGCGAGGCCCCAATCTGCATAGGTTCCGATTCGGCGCCTCTACTCGGTCCGGCCGGGGTGAGGGGGACGCCCACAGGACGGGGGAAAAAGCCTCGCCCCTCTTGCTTCCGTTCCCGCCGCCTCTCCGCCAGGCGGTCCTCTATGCGTAAGGCCAGGGTGGCTATGTCTTCCCACGCCTCGGGAAGAGCCGTGAAGGCCAGCTGGTCCTTCACGTCGTCGCCCAACCCCCTACGGAACATAACCCGTAAAACGTCCTTGGGCCAGTGTAATTCTAACGCAAGCTGGCGAAACTGTGTAATGTACTCGAGTAGGCCTCCGCGCCCCTGTTTTAGGGCGAGGATGGCGGTTTCTGCATCCCGAACCCTATGGGGGTGATCAAAGAGGCTCGTGAACTCTCGCATGAAGGCCGGGTAATCCCCCAGTAAGGGGCTATCCCCTTGTAACAGGGTAGTGGCCCACTCCAAGGCAGTACCCCCCAAATTCCCGATGACACAGGCTACCTTAAGGGCGTCGGTGGAATAGGTCTGGGGCTGCATGGAGAAGGTCAGCCGACACAGGGCTGCGAAACCCTGGAAGGCCTTCCGGTCTCCCATGAATTTTTCTATCTGAGGTCCCCGGGGTTCTCGGGGAAGATGCCCCACCGGGTGCTCAGGCCCCTGGGCCGGAGCCGCTGCCTGCTCCCCCACGGCGCCCAGCCCCCCAGGGCCAGCCTGTAGCTGGGCTACCGTTCTCGTAAGGGCTTGTTGGTTTTCGTGCAGGACCCGTACGTCCATAGACACGGCTTGCATGGCCCGGGTCAATTCCTGCATCTCTTTGGCAATATCCATTTGTAGGGACTTTCCCCAGAGGGGGAGAAGGGGAAGGGATTTAAGGCTGGTGATTCTGTCAGGTAGGACGGGGAAAGGGCCGTAGACCCGGGGGGGCCCTGGGGGGGGCCTGGGCCTACCCTCCCGCCTACCCAATAACCTCACGCACTCGCTCAGGCTCCTGCTGGGAAAGGTTTCTCTCTGGGAATACAAGCCCGTCAGGATAGTGTGTGGGCCGTTCCGTGGGCTTCCGCACCTGGAACTTAGGCCCCTATCATCATAGGGCGCTCGGTGAGGAGCAGGAGCCTGGGCCACAGGAACCCACTCTTTCCCCCGCACGCAACGCCCACACTCCAGGAGGGACAGGAAGGAAGCGTGGGGGAAGAAGTGCCTGGTAAGGAGGGGATAGGGCCCAGGAACACAAGGGGGCAGACGGGGACTCAGGCACACACAGGGGGGGGAGGTCTCTGAGGTTTCTCCAGGAAAGGGAAGGGGGTAAGGGAACAGGTGCCACACTCCCGACACCCACACACTCACACACTACCAAAGGAAGGGAAGTTGAGGGAGAACAACACACACACACAAACAATGAAGCAATACTCTAAGTCTCGAGGCTAACAGGACTCGCAACACTTAGCTCAATCAGGGCCGGTCTCCACTGAATCACCAGCGCCGAGTGCTTCTCGGCGCTGGTTCTTATGCTCCTGGCCCCGCCCCTCTGCGTGCCCCCGCAAGCGTGCGGAGCGCCGCAGAGGGGGCGTGGCCTCACGCCGCTTTTGGGGCCTCCCTTCGTTCGCCGCCTCCCTGTCCTGTGGCTCCGCCGGGGTTTCTTGCCTGGGCGGGGGCGCCCCCGCCGCCTGCTGGGGGGAAGCCGGGAGCGGCCCCTCCAGCCCCCCTGGCCCTGCCGGCCTCGGGGCCGGGCCCGCACGCCGCCGTCGCCCCCGCCTCCCCCATCGGCCCATGACACCGGGATAGAAAGAGAATTCACATGGTAAGTACCAGATTCTCTACTCTCTCTTGCACCGTTGTTGAGTAATTCCTTTCCTGAGTCCTGCATGCAGCCTTAAAGCCCTGATTAAGCAAATTACTGAGCTTAAGCACATGCCTTACTTCAGCAAGACTCAAGGACTTTAAGAATTTTACTGAATGGGATTAATCGCATGCTGACAGTTAAGCACATGTGTAAATTTTGTAAAGCAGAGCTTAAATTCCAAGAGAGAAAATGCAGGCCCTCTGCTGGCTGGTCCAGGGACACCACTGCCACATCAGACACTGTATAGTGTAGGTTTGACTCTCTTGACCACCAAGTAGCAACAGGGGATGCTTAGTCTGAAGTCATCAACCAACAGACCAAGGCTGAGCTAGATTACTGGGCTTTTATCCACTGAGCCAGTTCCTTGAAGTTCTGCTCAGGAAACTCCTTGTTCCTCACCTGCAAATGGGATCTTGCTGGTTACAATCTCCCACAGCACGATCCCAAAGCTGAAAAAAGAAAAGTGAGCCTGTTACACTTGTTAATAACCAGCACAATAACCCCCCATGAATGCGTGTTTCCATTGCTGTCTATTAGGTGACCAGGTTCACCAAATATGTGGCCACCAAGCAGTGAGCACTAACCCACCACCCACTAGGGTTGCCACCTGTGGTGGGGTTTTTTTTCACCCGACACTCCCTTAGGCCAAAATGGAAGTGTCAGGTCAAAAGCGGAAGGTGGCAACCCTCATTGTTGGTTCAGATGATGTGGAGCCCGCTGTGTGGGCCTATGTGTTGGTGTACTATCATTTAGGTTGTGGAGGAGTTAGTGTGTGGATGGGGTATAGGATTGCCACCTTTTGGTTGTTTTTTACCTGACACTTCCATTTTGGCCTATGGGAGTGTCAAGAAAAAACCACCACAGATGGCAGCCCTACTTATAGCTGATATTTGACACCTGTTGGGGAGGAAAAGGACAGAAGTCCAAATGCCCAGCATAGCCTTCCTCCCACTCCACTCTCAGGAAATGAATGCATCATCCCCCGCTTTAGACTCTCTGGCCTCCAGTTCACACTTGCCATGGTATTGTAGGCAGCAGAGCCAGCTTCTGCTCCTACTCCATTGGTCAGGCTGTAAAGTCCCTAGGTCTTTATACAGATAACCAGAATATCAAGAGCTAAATGAGCTATTGTCATAGAACCAGTGTAGCTTGGTAGATAAAGTGTTGTGTTTAGACCTGGGAGATCAGCGTTCAAATCCTGTCTTAGCCATGAACTCACTGCAAACAACTATCTTATGGCCTTAGTTCTTCATCTGAAAATTAGGAATAATAATGACCTACCTCACAGGGTTGTTGTGTGGGTGAACTAAATAAAGACTGAAAACTGGGAACACTGAAGGGTGTATAGAAATGAAAAATAATAATTACTAAAGCTACCAAACTCCCTAATTCTTGAGGGCCAAAGCTAGTCTCCAATTATTATGGGTTCAGGCAAAACCTTTATTGAGGCAGATTTGCTTCAAATCTACTGCCAGTTAGTTTCATTGAGTGTCCCCTAGTTCTAGTACTGTTTGAGAGGGTCATCTCTAGTCTGAACCCTTGCATAGCACAGGCCAAGGAATTCCCACCAGTGAAAAGCCCTTCTGCTTCTTACACGATAAGAACCGTCTACATGTGCTGTGCTTAGCCTCTTCACTTCCATTTCCTAGCACTGGGCTGCCGAGCATACAGCCTGCAGGTCATGCATGCAGTCTGTCTCTGAAGCCACTGCAGCTGCTTCCTGCTGGTATATGAACCTCTGGCCATTAACACCTCCATTTCCACTTAGCTCTCCTGAAAGCAGGGAGCAGCCAGGGGTTTCTCCTGTCAGCCCCATGCTAAAATTCACAGCAGCAGAACACCAAGAGCACTTCTAGGTTAGAGCAGGGTGTGTGGGGGTGAAAGTGTGTGTATGTGGACATCTGCTTGACTTTGGCCATGTGCAGGCATTCAATTTCACTTGAAAATTCATGGCATGTAGCTTGGGTGCTTGGTGGGCATTTGATTTGATTTTCCTAGAGCACTTCTGGCCATTAGATTTAGTTTTGACATTTGAAGACCTTTAACTTGGACATCTGAATTAACTTGGACATAGGATGGCATTTGATGTGACTGGCATATTGGGAACTTAATTAAATTTGATCTTTTAATATTAACTTTTGACATGAGGAGACTGAGCACTTCTCCAAACTTAAAGTTCTAGAAAATTCTCCAGCAAACAAGCATCTGGTGTTTCATTCTTCCTTTGCAAAAGGCTCCTCCATTCTTTGGTTTTACATTTCATGTATCATTCACTTGGCTGTTCCTTTAGTGGGGGCTCTTTTCACACATGTAATTCCACTGAGTGACATAAATACTAAATACCACTGTGTCTGTCCTTTAGACAATATGCTCATGCAGAGCTCCCAACAAATAAAGCTCTGTGGCCTCATATTTTATGCCAGTGCTTTTTTCACATGTAATTTTAAATTTATTCATGGAACCCCCATGAACTGGGGGCCTTGTGCAATCACCTTGCCTGGATGCGACCCTGTGCCTTGCTGCTTTCAACTCTTATCGCCTGTGTCCAAAAACTCATGGATTTCAGGTTCCTAAGGAGCCTTGGTGTAGAAGACACTGCCCAGCCAGAGAACATCCACTCCTTTTGGGGTTAGGGCATCATCCCCTGTGAGGAATATATACCTGTATATTTCGCTAGGTATGTCGTACTTGTGGTACAGGGATGCCAGGCCCTGAGGGGAGATGTAGGCTGAAGCGGGGACTTCCATCTGCTTTCTCTCTTTGAAGTTTCGTTTGATGGAGGACTCAGTTTTACACAGCTCAAATCCTGTCAGCTGAGTGTGAGAGAGAGAAAAGTAGTGTGAATGCCACATGCTGTGTTTGGTGCTGGGGGGACTGGGGCTGTCTGAACTGGAGGCGCCTGTTGTCACTCTGCTTCTCCCTCCCCTTTCCCCAGGCAATAACTCCCAGGGCGGGGCCCTGTGGGCGCCAGCCCGAAGGACAACACCTAAAGGGTGTCGGCCGTTGGCTGGGGCTGTTTGCTGAGCCGGGGGCCCTTTGGCCGGACAGACACCACATCTGTCATTGTGTGGCCCATCATTGTGCACTATCGTGTGTGGATTCATTATCTGTGATGGGTGGTGGGAAGTAATGATAGTGGGTAGTTGGATACTGAATTGGTATTGAGAAATGTGGGGAGGGTGATATGTTTGCTGTAATTCTTTTGTATTGTAAGGGGTTTGTTTTGTTTTTATTAAGAATTTATGACATACTGTTGTATTATGTAGTGTATGAAGGGACCCCCTCCTCTTGGTGAGAGCAGGAGGATGGGGGGGGGAGGGGGCCCCCCTGGTGGCAGCAGAGTAGCGGTGGGGAGGTAAATGATGGCAGGTGTTATATATTATGTATAAAATGAATGTATTAGAATATATTTAAATTGTGAGGGGTTGTTGTTTGTTGTGGATTGTATTGATCTTTGTGGACCTTTTTTTTGTATTATTGTATGTTGTAAGCCGCCTCGAGCCGCCTGGCGGGAGAGTGTGGGGTATAAATTAAGATGGAAAAAAAAATGGGAAAAATGATCAGGTCTGTGTAATGACAAATTATCTGTAGCTCCAGAGTTACCCTCCAGTCTCGACAACTGTTCGCTTAATAACCTTGGGCTCTTTGGAACGCTCTGCTGACTGAGGCCATCAACCGGATGGCTCATAGCCATCTGCTCCCTGAATGCTGACAATGCAGGTCCCCCTGGTTCACGGAGGACCTGCAGCGGTTGGAGTGATGGTGGCACTGTGCTCAGGCTGAAGCCAACCGATTGCGGCATAGAATTATTTTATGAACCTATGCTGTGGCTGTGCGGGCAGCAAAGAAGTGGTTCTTTGCTGCTCTCATAGTGTGCACAAAGTCGCATCCAACTGAGCTTTTCCAGGAAATGGCTCAAATTCACCATGATTTCAATGCCATGCTTGCCGCAGTGAGAGAACCAGAGTTAATAGAAACTGCACCTTGTCCTGTTTTATGGGATCAGTTTCAGCAGGTGTCACCCACTGATGCGGGGGATGTCCTTGGGACTGTTAGAGCCACCTGTTGTGAACTGGACTCATGCCCATCCTGGATGGTTAAGGCCAGCTGGGAGATGCGGGGGTCATTGCTGGCTGGGGTGGTCAATGCCTCCCTTAGGGAGGGCAGAGTGCCAGGCTGCCTCAAGGAGGTGGTGGTGCTACCTCTGCTCAAGAAAGCATCCATTGACATTGACTCCCTGGCCAGCTATCAGCCGGTCTCTAACCTTCTCTTTTTAGGTAAGGTTATCGAATGGGTGGTGGCTCAGCAGCTTCAGGGGCATCTAGACCATGTCAGTTTTTTAGATCCCTCGCAGTCTGGCTTTTGTCCAGGTTTTGGCACTGAGATTGCACTTGTGGCCTTGGTTGATGACCTCTGCCATGAGCTGGACCAGGGTCGGTCGACCCTGTTGATCCTGTTAGATCTCGGCTGCAGATCCCTGGTGATCCGCTTGCAGAACCGAGCTGGGACTAGGCGGGACTGTTCTTGAATGGTTCTATTCCTTCTTGGCCAGGAGAACTCAATGCGTGGTGCTGGGTGATTGCTCATCATCTCCCCAGGACCTCAAGTGTGGAGTTCCGCAAGGTTCTATTCTGTCCCCTCTCCTGTTCGTGTACATGCAGCCTTTGGGCGAGGTCATCGGAGGGTTTGGTGTGCAGTGTCATCAGTATGCTGATCAACACCCAACTTTACCTCTCTTTTTCAGCTGACCCAGCACTGGATGAGGGTGAGACGTCTGAAGCTGAATTCTGACAAGACGGAGGTGATGCTGGTGGGAGGGGCTGAGGGAGTGATGGCACCCGTCACTAATGGGGTCCGTCCTCCATTGGTCCTCAGGTTTGTAGTCTGGGGGTGCTCCTCGAGTCACAGCTTCACCTGGATGCCCAGATAGAAGCTGTGGCGAGGGGCGTATTTCGCCAGTTACATCTGTTGCATCAGCCGTACGTCTCGGACTCTGAACTAGCCACCATCATCCATGCTTTCATCACCTCAAGACTGGATGCAACACGCTCTACGTGGGGCTACCCTTGGTGACGGTCCGGAGACTGCAGCTGGTGCAGAATGTGGTGGCCCGCATCCCTACGGGAACGGGTCACCACGAACACATTACACCAGTGCTCCAGTCTCTGCACTGGGATAGTCTTCCAGGCCCAATTCAAGGTGTTGGTTTTGCCCTATAAAGCCCTATGTGGCCTGGGCCCCTTCTACCTGCGGGATCACCTAACCCCCCCTCCCCCCCCAGGTCCTGGATCGGCCCCTGCAGTTGGCTTGGAGCGCCCTCGGGGTCCCCCGAGTTTCTCAGGTGATGACGATGAGGAGGGCAGTCTTGGTGGGCACACTGAGGCTGTTAAACTCCCTCCTGAAGGAGGTCCACTTGACTCCAGACCTTCCCTCTTTCTGAAGACAGTGTAACACCTGGCTGTTCTGCCAAGCTTTTGGCGAGGGAGATGGGTGATGGGTGGGGGGTTAGCTCTCAGCCTTGGCGTATTTTTGTGGCTGTTTTTATATTATTACTTTTAAAAATGTTTATGTTTGTTTATACGTTTTAATATGTTGTGAGCTGCCCCGAGCTGCTATGGCAGGAGGGGGCAGCCAAGAAATCAAAGGAAATAAATAAACAAACTGCCTTTGGCTCCAGGGCAGCCCTGTATAGCGGGCTACAGGACTTCCTTGTTGACAAGCACCTGCACAGGCAGCCTAAGTCATACCAAGGACCTTGCATTTGATTCCCACTCCTGTTAGCTAGAGGGCAATGAGGGTGGTTGGCTCAGTCTTTGGTTGTGGAAGGCAGAAAAACAAGAGGGCTGACGCCATGGCCTACAGGTATCAGCCTTGTCCAGACTGACTTGACCATGGCTGCAGTGCAGGTGTGATTGCAGAGGAGAAACATCAAGCACGTAAACCAGTGGTTCAGAACCCACTGCTGGATCCTAAGTGTCAGGTCCTTGGTCTTGAACCATCACCCCCAGGATTCCTGGAGAAGTGCTTGGGACTGTAATATCACTGCTACACAGCTGATAAGTTCTCATTAAAGACTTTGGGGAAATTCCCCCTCTTACAACTCCTACAGTGGAATTATGCAGTTTCAGTACAAAAAACAAAGATTGAGGCAGTGTAAAATAAAAATTGAAGTTAATATAATAATAATAATAATAATAAATAATAATAAATAAAATAATCAGGCAAGACCTGCTGATTGCACTGTAGGAGAGAGGGTTGAGGTGTGTTACACAACTATGACTGTGTGCTGTCTGTCACAGAATGCCCTGGTACTGCTGCTGCAGAGGCCATAGGCCTATGTTTATAGTTTAACACCGAAGCAACAGCTTGGGGCCGGCATTGGTTTTCTGGAGGCTGTGACATCCATCCATGAAGGAGGAAGCAGATTTCCATGAAAAGTTTTAAACCACTTCGTCTCCCTGAGGCTGACTACAGACAGCTCTCACCTTCACACCGTAACCATCAGTAACCAGGAACTTGCTGCTGTTGATGCACCCATGCACTTTGGGCTTCTCTCCTGTTTTGTGTAGCCTGTTGGAACCAAGAACAGAAAGCATCAGACAAATTTAGGGGTGTGCATTTTGTTTTCATTAACGAAAACAACGAAAATGAAAGAGAGCTCTTGTTTTCGTTATTGAGTAATGAAAATGAATGAAAATAATAATGAAAGATTTTCATTGTTATGATATAATAGAAAAGCACAGAAACATTTTTGGCTATGGCCTTCTTGCTTTTTATTCAATTTTGATGAAACTGGGAGAGACTGTACCCCAAAGAGAGGGCATTATGCTGCCAAATATCAAATCGATTGGATAAAGAGATCTGATTGTATAAGGCAGGGGTGGGGAACCTTTTCAGGCCTGGGGGGCTGCATTTTCAGTCCCTGAATGTGCTGGGGGGGCACATTAAAAAGCAATTATAAATCAATTATAACTAATTATAATTAATTAAGACTAGTGCATTAGGGAAACATTCATTCCCACACGCTCTCCTCTCTCTCTCTCTCTCTCTCTCTCACACACACACTCAAACACACAAATGCACACAGATTCTCTCTCTCTCTCTCTCACACACACACACACACACACACACACACANAAATATTCCTTTTCCAACTGACATCTTTTATACACTCAAACACACACATACACACAGACTCTCTCTCTCACACACACACACACACACACACACACACACACACACACACACACCCTATTCTGACAAACTCGCACTGAGTCACACACACACACTGAATAATTCGAACTTACACACATTGGGGGGGAGCACCCCTTGCCTGCATGTTTGCTACTGCTGCCGCCCAGCCTCAAGCTCTTTGGAGGTCCTGCTCGACCAGCAGTTCCCTGAATCTGGTATGCTAGGATTACATTTCCCAGCATTCCAGATTCAGGAAATAGCTGGTCCCGGTGTGTACACACACCTGGAGAGGCACACAGCGGGACATTTGCAACTGCCGCATTGCTGGTGAATCTGAGGGAAGGGTCTGTGCGGCCCGCGAAAGCCTGCCCAAGCCACAGAGAGCCAGGCACCGGGCCACACATCGAGTCAGGATGGTGTCCCAAAGAAAATCACCGCATGGGCCGGGGGTTCCCCACCCCGGTATAAGCAATCTAATTTTGTAGTTTTAAGAAAAGCTGCATTTCTTGTCGTAACTTCTTTGTCTTCCATCCAATTCGGACAAAACCTGGACAGATTATACCCCTCCGTAAGATTACTGTCTCTGCCACATTTCAGAAAGGGATCTGATGTTATAAACAATTTACTTATAAATACATTTCTGGCTGTAACATCTTTGTATTCCATCTAGTTTACATGAAATTTATCAGGATTGTAATCTCACACCTTCAGGATCATCTTTGTCAGATTTCAGAAAGATTTGATAAAGGGTCTCAGTTTTGTTAAGGGTCCTTCTGCCCCCTCCTGGGGTGTGCTCTGCAAGTTGATGGACACCCCATGCATCTGGAATGCCTGCCCAGACTGAAGCCTGTGTCAAGCAGCAGAGATGACAGATAGGGATGGGCGAACAGAACGCGGTTTGGTCGTTCGGTTTGAAACCCGAGTTCGGGTTCAATGGTTCAGTTCAGCCAAGTTCGGTTTGGCCAAACTTGGCCGAACATTCAAAAATAGCGAAACCGTACCGAAACCGAAACCTAATTTTTGGTCCTGGAAAGACGTTTTTACTGTCCCCAAACTCATCCGAACATGACCAAACTGTTCGGTCGTTCGAGAGTTCAGTTCGGACATCCGGTTCGGACCGAGTTCGGTTTGAACTCCAAACATCCGAACCATGTGCGCCCATCCCTAATGACAGATATCTCCTCTGGCCAATTGGCTTGGCATTTCAAAGACATTCACACCCCTGGGTCAGAAATGTGATTGGTCTCTGTTACTGCATGTGTTGCATTTTTATTGTAAACTCACCTGGCCATGTAAACCTGTTTTTATCTTAGTAACTGTGTACACTGACTTGTGCTGCATTTTGATTGTATTCTCCCCATATCACATGATTGTAAACCTGCGTTTAGATGACTTTAGTAACTATATAACACCTGTTTGTAGCATTAGTAGATTAAATATAAATAGTATTGAATATATGTTAGCCCAAGTGGGAAAAACACTGGTTCATATTATAGAGCATGATGGGTACAAGCTAAAGAACCTACTAGCCAGCTAAACCTCAAACCAAAATCCTCAGGTCACAGTGATACGAAGTTGAGAGCCATGCACAAAGGAGAGGAGAAAGGAATGTTGCTATAAACAAAGCTATAAGTACTGCAAAACAGGAGATAGGCGGCAACACCTAACCAGACAAAGGGGCCTTTTTAGTACTTTGATGCAGAGTGACTGGGTGTCAACGAGAAAAGTAGCCTTGGAGATGCCAGGAGGGGCATGAGTAATACCCCAATCTAAATTACAGAAGGTTTGGCCCTGACTGGAGGGTTGGGGTCTGAATGCTCTGGAAATAGATTGGGGGGAAATAAATAAGCATATCAACTGGGTAAGCCCCAAACCATCAAAAGATTACAAAAGGCTTTGTTCCCAAATATGCTGATACACCTCCTGCCTGAAAGGTCAGTCGAACCCTGCACTCAGTATTTTGACAACATGTCCCCACCCAGAACAGTATAAAAAGCCAAGCAATACTCCAGGTCCTTGTCTCAGCGCTTGGCATCTAACTTGGTGTCCGTGGGCTGATGACCCTTTCTGGAGCTCCTCCATAGGGAGTTCTGCAACACAACAAGGGGCACCTTTCCCGGGTACGGACCCCCGGGCCCCCACCTGTATCAACCTCTCCAAACCAACGCTCGCCACTGTGATCTGCAGGACACGTAAGAAACATATTTTATATGCTAGGCAGGCCAGGCTAGGATCTATCTAAGAACTGTTGCATTGGGTTCATGCTGTACCTGATTGTGTGAGCAGGATAATAAAATAGTGTTGTACCCAATTAAAAATGTCTAATTTGTGGTGTGGGGCTGACTAAGATCCCGACTGGGGAATTGTGCTTGGGAGGGAAATTACTGGATTTTAAATCCTAACACATGCTTCCATCTTTCCAGGACCATTCTCGGGTGGCTCTGAGGAAGACATAGAAGGGACATATCTGGAACTTGAGGCAGCAAGGCAGGGGGAGGGGAAAGCATCCCAAAGCAATCAGGAGACATGGGTCATACATCCAGGCTGGCTAGTTGTCATCACAATCACATCCTGCAGCACACTGACAGAAGACATATTGGCTCTTTCCTAAACAGATGCTTCCAACTTCCAAGCAAGAAGTGCAGAGAGGGGTTGGGGTGCTCACAGCACAGAATGAGGATATATGGTTGACATTTCTGCTGGCCAATTGGCATCACAAACACATCTTGTACCACAGTGACAAGCACGAGAATCCCTGGTATGGGCTCATTCTCTACAGATGCTGAGCAGGCTTATAAAATTTGGACCCTTTATCAGATCTTTCTGAAATTTGGCACAGATGATCCCAAAAGTGTGTGGTACAATCCTTCCAAATTTCATCCAAACTGGATAGAATATAAAGGCATTACAGCCAGAAATGCATTTACAAATAAATTGCTTGTAACCATTTGTCAATATCTCTGGGCAGAGATAGTAACCCTGGGGAGGGGTACAATCTGTCCCAAGTTTCATCCAACATCGATGGAAGACAAAGACATTACAGCTAGAAATGGGTACGTACCTTTCTTAAAATCACAAAATTCAACTGCTTATAAAATCAGATCCCTTTATCTAAACTTTCCAAAATTTGGCATGCATAATGTCCTCCAGTCCATTTAGGGTACAATCTTCTCAAGTGTCATCCAAATTGAATGAGAAATGAAAATGTTACAGCCAAAAACGTGTGTTTCATTGAAACCAATGGAAATCAAAAACAAAAGACTAAACAAAAATGAAAGGAATAACAAAAACGAAAGGAATTTCTATGCACATCCCTATCAGACATGCCCCACCTTCTGCAACATCCACCCCATTGCTATGGATGGACAATTACACATCAGTTAAGTCCTAGAAAACAGGCACCTAGGGCACTCAGTTATGATGGGACAGTCATAAAACATGCCTTTCTAACTGCTATCAAGGAATGTTGTACCTGTTAACCAGAAAGCCAATAAATGCCAGGATAGAAAAAATGCTGGAGATACTGGGGTCATTGGCCAGCACAAGATCACTGGACAGTAACTCTGCTGTTCTGGTGACAGTGTGCAGTAATCATAATTAGGGCTAAGATTCTGTCATGGTATTTTTTCTAAAAAGTCATGACTAGGTCATGGTAGAAAAGATAAAAAGTTACGGAAAAGTCATGGGTAAAAAAAAGTCCCATTTTACCTTTATTCAATGTTTCTTAACATAACATATTATTAGATTTTAAGCCCGGGGCAGGAGGACAGGGGAACACCGCTCCCCTTTTCCTTATTCTCACTTAGAATGAAAGCCCCAGGAAGGAGGAAAGGGAACCCACCCTCACCCCTTTCCATTATCTCTCTGTGAATGAAAGCCCCAGGCAGAGCAAAAGAAAACCTGTCCTATCCCTTCTCTCTCTCAGAATGAAACCCCCGGGAAGGAACCTGGAAGAGCAAGGCGCAAGGAAAGGCAGAAGAAATGCTGCCATCTCTTCCAAGATGCCTTTTCTAGCTCTGACCCCACCCTCTGTCTCTAGTCACACCATGCTCAGAAGGGGAGAGGTTTGGAGCAACAAGTGAGCATGGCAGCCAGCGCTGAGTGTGGTATCCACGCTGCTCTTCACGGCAGCTCTTCTCAAGCTCTGCCCACCACACCATGGTCTGAAGGGTGTGTTTTTTAGGCAAAAGTCATGGAAAAGCTGTAAAAGTCAGAGTGAGGGGGAAAATTAACTAAAAATGTGACCTCCATCACTACCATGACTAAATCTTAGCCCTAATCATAATGCTCTGACTTGTGGCTATTCTCATGGTATTCCCAGGAGCAGGAATACCAGATAGTTCAGGTGCAGTGCTTTTCTCAGTAGGCATATCAGGCAGATTTGCATGCTGGGGTATCTACAGAACACATGAGTTTTCAGGTAGTTCCTTATCCAGGCTCAGCTCCCATTACTTTTCCTACCACCTGTTTTGATGTCTTGAACTTTGTGGCTTTCCTAAGATGGTGGGGGACATGCCTGTTGCGAAAGTGCTGCTCCTGGGAATACCCTGGCTTCCCTTACTCGTCTCTGGACAAGACCGACTCATGTGTAGCATGCTGCTCTAGGATGAATTCCCTTTTCTCCATCATGCTTGGTACCTGTACAGGCCAATGGATGCGTGTAGTGCCATCTGAGTGCGAATCTTCCAGGTGAGGCTGGGCTCCTTTGTCAGCACGTCCCTCAGGGTTCCCTTTTCACAATACTCCATGATGATGGAAAAACAAGGACTTAGACCTGGAACAGACACTCAGTCACTAGCAGCCTCTGTGGATACCTTCTCCCAGGACACTGCTCACTCAGCTAGTTACTATTAGGAATGCAGAAACCTGGGCCAGTCATTGTCAGGGAGTTTAGACATCAAGATCTTTGGCACCATAACTTTCTACAGCTATGTATTCAGTCCCAAGTGATGTGCAGTGGCTCATCTCATCCCGGGTAGTATCTGGTCTGGTGTCCCCCTTAAGGTTAACATATAACCTCCCTGAGGAGAGCTCAGAAACTCCCACACAGACAATGTTGGGGGAGTTTGAGTTCTGGGAAGCATGATCCTCTGAGACCCTGCAGCAACACTTAGCATAGGCACAAGTCCCATTGAAATTAATGGGACCATGGTTTCCATTTTTTTGCCTACATGATCCTATTCTGAGACTCAGGTGTAATCCTGTGATTTCAGACAGCTAAAGAGATGCAAAGGGTATCAAATATGTCCTTCCAAACTCTTCCACAGATGGTGTTACTCCACTTGGGGCCTTAACTAGAGCTGCAGCGAATAGCACATTTGCAGGGGTGTAGGAATAATAGGGACAGGAGGCGCCATTGTCCTGGGGCCCATAAGCCTAGGGGGCCGCAACATAATGTTGGACTGGACCAGCCAGGCACTCAGAGCAGCCTCTGCATCATGTGAGTCCCTGCAGCAGCCGCCGCCGCTGCTGCCGTTCCAATCCTTTATGCCTCCCACAGCGCTCCCCAGCCCCAATTGAAAGCACCAAATTAACTTTCTGGCTGCGTGAGCGCATGTGACTGAAAAAAACGCCCTTCCCCCAGGGATTCGCTCCCTCCGGCAAGGTGTGGACAGAGGGAGAGGAGAGCAGGGAAGCAGGGTGGGTGACCAGCTGGGGCCCCATGCTTGCCTGGCTAGGCGGCACTGGCAGGCTACAGTCAGCTTCTCCCCCAATAAGTTCTTTTGCCTCCCCTCCATGCAGTGGTGTAGCTGCCCGGGGGCAAGGCCGGTGTGTGTCACATGGTCCCATGGCGAGGCCACCACCCCCGCCCCCAATTTCTTCCCAACCCCAAAGGGATTTCTCTGCCCCCCTTGTTGCTCTGGAGCCCCCTGGGACCCAGCTGGGGTGGACTGATCGGACTCCCGACAGGGAGTGGAGTCCGCCCATATGAAAAGGGACCAAGAAAAAGGCATCTAGTAAGTGCTTTGCAGCCCCCTCCCTTGCTCCGGAGCCACTGGGACCTGGGGCAAGGAGGGGGGGATCCAGGAGTCCTGGCCCAGCCTCCCCCTGCTCTAACCCACTAACCCACCCCCCAGAGAACCCAGGAGTTCTGGCTCCCAACCCCCCTCCTCTAACCCACTAGCCTCCAGTCCCCTCCCAGAGAACCCAGGAGTCCTGGCTCCAAGCCCCTCCTGCTCTAACCCACTA
>QEPC01008291.1:506932-520935 GCA_003113815.1 Sphenodon punctatus | reverse complement strand
GGGAAGGAATGGGATCAAGGGGGCAAGTGGAAGGGTTGGAGGAGGAGAGCAGAGAGGAGATTTCCTTAAGGGAGGCAGGGGGGAAGGAGGACATGAGAGAAGGAGGGGGAGGAGGGAGAGGAGGGGGAGTGGGAAGAGGAGAGGAGTGGGAAGCGATGTCGAGGCGGATCTTGTCTAACTTGGAGGTGAAGAAGGAGGCAAGATCCTGAGCAGAAAGGGAAGAAGGAGTGGGAGGACAGGGAGGCTTGAGGAGGGAGTCAAAGGTAGAGAACAGGCGGCGAGGGCCCTCAATGGGTATTGACTAACTTGCCAGGGCAAGGGGAAGACCCTAATCTCATCATGAAGAACAGAAGGTCCAGCCTCGCCCAGAAGGATGAGGCCTGGATGTTCTGGCAAGATAACGATGTAGATATGCTTAAGAATGTGGTCAACAGAAACCCATGAGATAACAATGTGAGGCCCTGCACCAAGCATACCTGTATAATGCCTTCCTGCCCAGAGGTCACCTGAGCACAGGAACAAGCATCTCAATAGCATTCTCCAGCCCAGAGAGCTATAAAACAGAAGCTTAAACCATGGCAAAATGTCTTCAGCACTACTGGCCACTAGCTTTGCAATGAGCCACTGGGCTGTTGATCCTTATCGTTGCTCTCAAAAGATTCAGATACAAGGGGCACCTCTCCTGGGTATGGACCCCTGGGCCCCCACCTGTGCCAATGTCTCCAAGCAACGCTTGCCAACGTGGTCTGCAGGACACGTAAGATACATGTATTTTATGTGTTGAGTAGACAGGACTAGAACTATCCAAGAACCGTGTTTATGCTATATTACTTGTGTGGTCAAGAATAAAATAGTGTTGTACCCAATTAAAATGTTTGATTGGGGGCTTGGGGGTGACCAAGATCCCGGTTGGGATTTGTGCTTGGGAGGGAAAGCAGGTAAATTCATGACGAACGCTACTTCCGTCTCAGTTTCCATAGATTGAGTCACCATCTGGCCGATACCTCAGGTGTGTAGCCTGGGATTCATCTTTGGTTCCTCCCTTTCCTTCAAGCCTCAGATCCAGACTGTTGCTAAATCCTGTTGATTTGCTCTGTATAATGCTAAAATTCGGCCCTGCCTTAGTGTTGCCACTGCAAAAACCCTAGTCCATGCCTTAGTAATCTCTCACCTTGACTACTGCAACTTCCTCCTTACTAGCCTCCCCTGCTCTGATCTGGCCCCCTCAACTCCATTCAACGCTCTGCAGCCAAAATAATCCACCTAGTCTGTCGCTTTGACCACGTTCAGCTCCTCCTCTCTGCCCTATACTGGCTCCCTCTATGGGAACGCATTCAGCACAAGCTCCTGGTCTTAACCTTTAAGGCTGTTCATGGCCTTGCTCCCCCATATCTCTCTGCTCTTGTATCCTGCAGTCCTGCCCAGGAGCTTCACTCCTCCTCTGCCCCCACCCTTGCCTGCTTACGACCCATTTGCTCCTCTAAACGTCTTCGCCCCTTCTCCCTTGCAGCCCCCCATGCCTAGAATTCCTTCCCTGGATAAGTTTGCTCTGCTCCTTCCCTCCCAACTTTCAAATCCCTCCTGAAAACCCACCTCTGCCATCAGGGCCTTCCCTAGCTTGTCATGAGTGAAACTGCATCCTTTCTCCCCTCACTCAGAATCTAGTTCCTTGTAACTTAAGTGAAGCATGTTGAGTCTGCAACTTCTCAATCTCCTGAATCTACTCTCGTCTCTCCTGATGTTCACCTCTCTCTTGTCTCCCACCCACCCACCCCCTTGTCTCTTAGATTGTAAGCCCCTTGGGGCTTACAGATGTGTCTGTAACTATTGATTGTACAGTGCCAGGTACATCGCTGGTACTATATAAATAATAAAATAATGTGAGTCAAAGACAGTGGTGTTTTTAAACCAGATGCTACTATACATGGCCACCTAGGAGCCATTCACCTGACTGCCCATTTGAAGGTGGTGCGGGGGGGATGCACACTTCCATAAGCCACGCAGCACCCACTCATAGCCACTCATGGAGCTGTCAAGAAATCCAGAGTTCACCATATGGGGCAAGCCAAAAAAGTGCATGGCAATGGGCACTAGGGGTGGGAAACCGGTAGAATCCGGTATCCGATAATGCCGGTATTGGGCGTACCGGCATTATCGGATTCGACCCGGTAATCTGGACCCGGTACCGGATTTCGGGGTACCGGCTTTTTTTACATTGCAGCCATTTAAAAATGGCTGCAATGTAAAAAAAATTAAAGCCCCAGCAAAAAAGTTTTTTTTAAAAAAACCCTCCCCGAGTCCAGGCTGCGCGGGTGGTGCTGGGGGGTGGGCTCGCCTCGCCGTCTTACTCTTTTCTTTTTTAAAACAAAAAGCCAGGCTGGGCAGGGTGGGTGGGGGGTGTCCCCACTTCCACCCGAGTAGCCTGGGAGGGGGAGGGGGAGGGGGAGGAATTTATTTCATTGGTTTCAATGGGGACACAGCGCCCCATTGAAACCAATGAAATAAATCCGGTACCGGCATACCGGATTTAATCTGGGAATCCGGTTTTCGTAGAACCGGTAACCGGTAAATCCGGTAGCTGGTAATGGGCCCGGGGTCCCACCACTAATGGGCACCCACACATCCCCTGCCCATATGAACCATGCCACGTCAGCAGACCGGTCCACCACTCATAGGCACTATACATGGGGGACATGGCCGTTGCAAATCACAGGAACTGGCCACAACCACTGAGGAGCCTGGGTTTCACAGTGCTCATGCTGGGACATGCCATTTTCAAAGGTGTACTTCCCCCTCTCCCATGGTCTGTGGCAGGCACTCTTCTGGGCTTCCCCTCCTCCCGATCTGCCCAGTCAGACTGAGAGCCTGCCCCTGGCCATGACATAGTCACGCAGCACCCATCGCTCACAGTCCCACCGTGGAGCTCACCACATGGCAGACAGAAGGAGCCAGAATTGCTCCACACTGGGCAGCCTTACCTGATGTGGAGTAAGCCTGCCCCACAACTCATCCTCGGAATTTTTCTGAGGACGTTTTGCATAGTAGGCAGGTATTTGCCACACCCTGAGGAAACATCTGGCTGCTGCTGGTCACATAATACACTGCATCGCATGGCCTGGCTGCCCAGGGAAGGGTAAGTCTACCCAAGATGTGGTAGCCTCCTGAGTTTTGTTCTTGTGCGAGTGAACAGTGACAGGAGTCGGAGTTCACAAGTGTTCTGTATACACAGTAGCTTCTCAAATATATTACTGGTAGAAACAAGAGGGAAATGCTAGTTATTCCCAAACTTTCTTCTAAGGGTAACGCAAAAGCTTAACTTTAAACTGAAAGCTCACACAGTCATCACTCATCAAACACAGCTGCTGTCCACTGACACCCAACCACCTACTACCCCGCTGCAGAATGCACCTGAAGCAGAACCAACAAGCACAATGGGGTGGAGACAGTCAATAGGAGTGGAAAGGGGAGATGGGACTGGGTCATGCCACAGCAGGGTGGCCACAGTAAAAACAGGGTGGCCACAGTAAAAATCAGTAAACAGTACAAGGGAAATCATTGGGACTGGAACCATGATAACAACACTGGGTGGCATCAGCAAAAACACTGCCCCCCTCCACTTGCATAATGATCACACTCATGAGGCTGCAGAACTAAAAATGGGAGTGGAAGTTGGGAAACGTGAACTTGGAAACGTATATGGTATTCAATTTGCCATGATAACCCCTTTCCTTTTGTTCACCAGACAGGCTGGAAGCAGACACCCACGAACTCAACAAACAATCTATTGCTGTAGTTAAGGCCCTTTCAGAGACTTATGTCTGAGAATAAAAGTTGTAAACCGCTTCCCCCCCCTTAAAGACCTATTCACAGCTAGTCCAAAAACAAAAGCTGCACCTGACCCCAAGGTCCACCCCACCCCCAAAACCGAAAGAGCAATCCAGTCTGGCTCCTTTCATACCAAATTCTTGCAGCAGAGTTAGGAAAATGGAGGGTGGGGTGGTATTGGGTGCAACTGGCTGAGACTGGCTGTGGAGGATCTCTGCTAGACTCTGGGGTATGACTATGAAAAAAAACACAATGCAACAGGCACACACCTGACCAAAACAGTGGGACTGTGGCCATGGCAAACCAGCAGATCAGGGTGGCAGCAAGCAAAGGAAACGCTTGGGGAAACAGGCATGCACCTTGATTGGAAAGTGAAGCAAGGAAAGCCCCCCCCCCCCCCCACCCCCACCCACTTGGAGAATGAGAAGCAGGGGCGGCTGGTGGCTTTTTAGTTTGGAGGGGCAGTAAGGCCGGCGAGCCGGTGGGCGGAGCCAGGGCAATGGTAGGCGGAGCCAGGGCATAACCCAGCAGCAAGGAATTCCCAGGGTTAACATCAGATGGAAGAAAATGCAGTCTAAAATGCACTTCAAGCTTAACATGAATAACGTATAAACCCCAAGCACAGGGAAAACACTGGCACAACCAGGCGCAGCTAGCCTTCCAGGGCGGTTGGGGTGCTCTGATCACAACATCTTCACATGTTTAGCACTTGTAAATGTGCTCCCAGCTAGAGGTGTGCACCACATAGGCCACAGTTTTGGCTGTCATTCCCAGGCCCAGTGTAGATGGGCTCTTCTAAGTCTAAGGGTATTTTTAAACGTGATGGATGAAAAGCCCACCACACTTAAACCCAGCCTGGGGTGAGCCCTTTCACCCCAGACTGGGGTAAGCTCTGCCACCGAACAAACGTTCAGGTGGCCGGGATTGGGGAGAGGACGGGGGATGTGCAGACATGGGTCCGCATGACCCCACCTCCCGCGCTCCTCAGCACGGCCCCGCCTCCTCCCTGACGAGCAAGTGTGGCAGCCTATCAGGTTGCCGCGCCCCACCCAGAACCTTCCACAGCCATGGGTCGGGTTAGGTGGAGCATGCCATCTGACATGATAGCCCATTCTACCACAGTCTAGGGTTGCCTACCCCAGACCATAGCAGGGCATACCATGGAATGTGTGCTGGACTGGAGTCCAGCGCACATCGTGTGGTAGCCCTGCCACAGTCCAGGGTAAGGTCTGCCCGGCCCATGGTGAACATCTGACAGGGCCGGAGCAGACGTGGCACCCTGACCCATGGCCACGCTGGGGTAAGTGTGACCACGGGCTGGGGTGTCATGTTTGAACATACCCTAAGTCTGTCCTCCACAAGGGGAAGGATTACACCAGAAAAGGGGTGGGGTAAGACATTCTTCTTCCCCTTTGTCATTTGGCCATGCCCCCTAAGGAGCACCATGATGTCACAATGCTTTGTAGGGGGCAGCATTCAGTGTCCATATTATAAAGCATGAACATTCTATTTCTTTTATAAAAGTGACACAATTTATCCTTTTTGCCTGAGGTTCGAAAGGGTGGGTCACTTGGGTGTGGGGTACAACCTCTCCAAACGTCATGCAAATTGTACAAGAGATAAAGTTATAGCAGCTGAAAAGTTTGGCAAAGAAAATTATTTTATTTCTGGGTTTAAAACTTTTTTGTGGGGGTTGTCAGTACTTAACCTGCAGAGGAAGAGGATTGGGGCTAAAAGACAAAGGCAAAGTGTGGATGCATAGAACCTAAGTTGGAAGCGAGTACAATATGAGAGACCGTACAATGTCTTTACTGCTTACATGACATGGAAGTTAAGGCTGTCCTGCCCTCCTGAACCTATATAAAAGCTGCCCCTTGACTCCACTTCTCTGTTTTCTAGCTTCAGTGTTGCTGCCAACCTAAAAAGGGAAAAGGATTGGGAATGAAAGACCAAGGCTAAGTGTAGATATATGAACCCTAAGTTGTAAGGGAGAACAATTTGATAGTGTACATTAGGGGTGGGAAGTTCGGTTCTCCCAAGAACTGAAACAGCCGGTTTTTGCAATACCAGATTTAATCCTGTAATCCGATAAATCTGGCTGTACTGGATCTTTGCGTTGATACCAGTTACTGGATCTTTTAAATGGCTAGAATGTGGCAGTTGGCACAGGTTTTTGTTTTGCAGAGAGTTTGTTTTGACTTGAGTCCCTCCCTGTCCCCTTCCAGAGGTGCAAATGGTTACACTTGGTGCCCTTTTTTACCCTGCCTTGGATTGGTTCACTTTTTTGAAATCAAAAAAGTCATCCAATCCTAAAGGTTTCCTTAGGGATATGGGCACTTGACTGGCTTCTGGGGCTGGCCAATAATCTAGGATTTTTTCTTTCTTTCTGGGGGACCTTCTGGAGCTTGTGCTTGGCCAGCCATTTTTGGAGGCTTGGAGACTGGAAGGATCCACAGACTGCTGGAGGCATGCGTGTGTGCGACTGTTGGTAAGTTTGGGTTCCTTAACTTCTTTTGTGGTTTTATGGGATTAGTACAGGATCCCCCTGGTGCCATTATCAAGGGGGATGGGGAGGGTAGTATGCGGGTACCCTTAGACTCAGTGTTGGGATAGGGATAGTATGGGGGGGTGATGATAGTCTGAAGGACATGTGCTGTGGGGGCTGGGCAGCATGGTGGGCATGCCATGATGAGTTTCCATTGGCACGGGGGTGGGGAACGGTGGCCTTGCCACCATGGTGTGTGACTGTGTGTGGTTTTCTGCTGACTCTTGCCCAGCCTTGTCTTGTTTTGGGGTGTGGGGGTGCCCTGCTTGTGCTTGCATGTGGTGGGTGGCTGATGCTTTTTGGAAGCTCTGCCAGTGTGGGTTGGGGAGAAAGGTGGCTGGCTGTGCCATGATCACTTGCTTGCTTGTGTTGACTTGTTGTGCCTTCAGGTTTGGGGCTGGAGGGGTTCCCCATTGCCAGGCCAATGGTTGTGGCATGTGTGGAGTGGGTGGCTGAGACTTTTTTGAAGCTCAGTCAGTGGGGGAGGGGAAAAAGGTGGCTGGCTGTGCCATGCCCACTTGCTTGCTTGTGTTGACTTGTTGTGCCTTCAGGTTTGGGGCTGGAGGGGTTCCCCAGTTGCCAGGCCAATAGTTGTGGCATGTGTGGAGTGGGTGGCTGAGACTTTTTTGAAGCTCAGCCAGTATGGGAGGGGAGAAAGGTGCCTGGCTGTGTTGATTTGGGGCTTTTTTCTGCAAGGTGTGTTGCTTCTTTGAACTTGCTTGGCGCCATTTGTGCTGCACTGATGATGTCTGTGTGCTTCTGCTCCATAAGGGAATGTGAGGCAATGTTTTTGTACTGTTGTGTCTGTTGGTGTTGATTTTGGGTGCAGTGCCCTGAGGCGTTTTGCTGCAGGATGTCTTTGCGGGTTTTTTTTTTTAAAAAAAATCTGTGTGGCTCACTGCATGTGAGCCTGCCCATAGGTTTTTGTTTTGATGTCATTGACTGGTTTTTCCCTGTTTTGGGCGGGTTGGAGTCCAGTGCAGAGCTGTGCAGTGCACTAAAACATTTGTTTTCTTTTACATCCGCCAGCCACTGGACTGTGTTGCACTGGACAGTTGGCAGCGTCAGACGTCACGTGCGAGTAGCCGGCTGCGGGGTAAGCGTCACTAGCGAGCGAGTAGTCACTCACCTCCACTGCACCACACCTAACCCCCCTTGCTCTACCCCACCTCTACCCACCCCCTTGCCCTACCCCACCTCTACCTCCCCATTTCTCTACCCCACCTCTTCCTCCCCCCTTCCTCTACCCCTCCTCTACCTCACCCCACTCACTCTACCTCACCCTCCTTGCTCTACCAGACCATGAGTGGCAGTGTCAGAAGTGGCAAGAAGCTTCTTCCTCTTAGGCACCTTACTCTGTCTGGCACAGGGACACCGGAGGTAAGGCCACTTGTGCCTCTTCCTCCAGCACACCAGCTTCAAGTGCACCCAAGATGAAGGTCTCTGGACGTACCTTGAAGCCACCGCAGAGGCTGGGATGGGAGGAGGGTGCTTCCTCCTCCTGGTTGCTGCCTAGCAGTAAGAAGGGGGCTCCTTCTTCCTCTGTTAGTGCAGTGGACCATCTGCTGGCTACCTCCTCTGCTGCTGCTCCTGCTCCTAGTGTGCAGCTCTCCTCTGTGCATGCCCTTTCCCTCATGCAGTCGCCAGCTTCCCTGGCCCCATCTGCTTCCAACACGCACACTAGCACGTCTGCATCCCCGCCCTCTCCCCTTGCTGACATGCAGCCTAGCACGCCCGTGCCTCCTCAGGCCCTGCCCTCCACACCCACACATGCTGTGCCAGCTACCACTGCCCCTTCCGCAAGTGTGGCACTGAGCACTACCTTTGAAAGGTTGACTGCCAGTCATGCTGCTCCTGCCCTCCCAGGAACATGCATGAAGAAGATCACATCCTGGGTGTGGTCTCATTTTGACATCTGGGAGGAAGACCACTCAAAGGTAGTGTGTGCACACTGCCATGCCAAGATCAGTCACGGTGGCTCCAATCCCATGAGATGGGGCACCTCTGGTCTTTGAAGTCACTTGAAATGGCACCACGGGCACATCCATGATCCTACAGAGTGCCATTCCAAGCGACTGCGTGGGGAGGTGGCAGTTGTAGAGGTTGTGGGTGATAGTTCCCCAGAGGAGGAGGAGGAGCCCTCTTCCACTCCCGCTGCAACTGCTACCACTGGGCCATCTCATGATGGTGCCAAAACCACCCCCCGGCCCCAGAAGAGGCAGAGGAAGAGTGCTAGCCACTCAACCAAGCCTACCACTTCCCAGTCATCGTCCTCCCAGCATACTGTAACTGCGCTCTGGGAAAGGAAACAGCCATTTGCATCAAGACACCCCCGGGCTGTGGCCATCACCAAGGAAATCAGGGAAGTGATTGCCCTGGATGAGCGGCCGTTCAACCTTGTTGAAGGTGTCGGTTTCAAACGGCTGATGAATTTGCTAGAGCCACGTTACAGTGTCCCTTGCCGCAAAACCTTCAGCTCAAAGGTTATCCCATCTCTGTATGGGAGGGTGAAGTCCCAGCTCCTTGCGGAGTTCTCACGTGCGGAGGGGGCCGTGGTACATTTTACCTCAGACCTGTGGACTAGCCAGAGTGCGGTCCACACCTATTTGTCATTGACCACACACTGGTGGCAGATGTCACCAGTTGCTGTCACCAGCACAGCAAGGAGCAGCAGCAGCAGCACTGGAGGAGCAGTGCACTTTGGAAAACATGCTGGGCATTGCTTCATGCCCAGGTGTTTGACAGGGAGCACACAGTGGACAAAATCCTTGAGATGGTAGAAGTCATGCTGGGTAGGTGGACCCAGTCTGAGGGTTCTACCTTCGAGGTCAGTTACTTTGTAACCGATAATGCCGCTAATATGGTTGCAGCCATCAGTCGTGGTGGCTACATGCACATTTGCTGCAGCACGCACGTTCTGAATCTGGTGGTTCAGAATGCCATCACTGGGACTGAGGCCATCACAGACATCCTTGGACTACCATGAAGATTGCTGGTTTCTTCCACTGGTCAGTTTCAGCCAGCTGGGTGCTGTGAGAGAAGCAGAAGGAGTTGGGCTGATTCAGGATGTCGCCACAAGGTGGAACTCCACCTTTTTTATGCTGCAATGACTCCTGGAGCAGAAGGAGGTGCTGCATGCCCTATGCTTGTCACGGAGCATTGGGGCAATACCACTGTCCGGGGAGGAGTGGACAGTGGTGGAGCAGGTTCTGGAGTCATTTCACATTGGCATGGTGGAGCTCAGCTCAGAGCTTTCCAGTCTGTGCCAGGTGTTACCACTTCATGATCCTGAAGCGATGAATGCAAAGACTTTCTTTCTCGCTCTGACCTCTGTGAGTCTGTGAGGGTGCTGACAGAGGCATTGGTCGATGGACTTAAAAGACGTTTTGACGTCTTGGTAGGAAGTCGGCCACATTTCCTTGCAGGGCTACTTGACCCATGGGTAAAGAGGAAAATTGCTGCACTTGTCATTCCCTTCACGAGCAACAGGGTCGAGCTTGTCAATAAGGTGCTGCAGTATTGCCAAGTGCAGTAGTCCCCGCTGCATGCAGCAAGTGCTCCTGCTCCTGCAGGGGTTGCTAGTGGGGACCAGTCCACCATGACTCTTTCTGGGCTGGGGGAATGGGTGGAGGAGGATGCAGGTCCTGCATGTGAGCCGGAGCAACAAGATATTGCAAACACCTATGTGTCTCAATATCTTGCCGAGCCCCCATGCTCTGTAACCACCAAACCCATGGCCTACTGGTCACAGAAAATGCATGTGTGGCCCCCGTTTGCAAAGGTACCAGTGTGATACATCTCATATCCTCCCACGAGTATATCCTCGGAGCAGGTGTTCAGTGTGGCAGGAGACATCGTGACCACACATCGCGCCAAAATGGACCCAAGGGCAGTGGAAGAGTTGGTCTTTCTCAAGACTAACCTTCCCCTTCTTGGGTTCCTGGAGGGCAATACCTTTGACTGGGGGACCTGATGTGATTGCCCAGCCCCAGGGGATATCCTCTCCGGCTACCTTCACTCCCCTGCACCTGTGCACATCCTGACAAGATTCAGACAATTACATCATCTTGCAGTTTGGTCAGCGGTGTCATTGATGAGCTCAGAGAGGCAGGAGGCCTCAGTTTGCGCAGCCAGCATTGCACCCACAGCATGGCGATGTCCCAGTCCAACCACTCCACCAGGGAAAAGTAGTAGAAAAACTACTACTTAATTCCCATATATTGCCGGCCAACAATTTGCCTCCTTTGATCCCATTCCACCAGGAAGGGCAAGGAGTTATTTTTTGGGGCCAATAATTGCCAGCTCTTGCCAGAGCTGTTTCACCCCACTGGAGTTCCTCTTTGGGAACCTCATCATCACACATACACACACTCTCTCACACACACTCTCTCTCACACACACACTGGAGTGGAGTGCCCCAGCAGGGCTAATCCATTGCACTCTGCCTTTGGTGCCTGGAATGGAATGCCTCAGCAGGGCCCTTCACTCTGACTGGCACACGACATGCCACGCAGTCGCACACCACACACACAGAGTACACATCAGCCCTACATGCATGGGGTGGCCGCCACCGCCCCCAGGAAGACGTGCAGAGGGCTTTGGGAGGGCAGAACGTCTTCCAGGGGCCAGGGGCCACTCCCCAACGACACAGCCCAGCCCAGCCCCCATCCTGGAGCACCCTCCTCATCAACCTCCCACTCTCTCACACACACACACTTGAGTGGAGCACCCCAGCAGGGCTAATCCATTGCACTCCATCCTCGGTGCCTGGAATGGAATGCCCCAGCAGGGCCCTTCACTCTGACTGGCACACGACGTACCATGCAGTCGCACTCCACACACACACAGTACACATTGGCCCTACATGTGTGGGGTGGCCACCCCCGCCCCCAGGAAGATGTGCAGAGGGCTTTGGGAGGGCAGAACATCTTCCGGGGGGCAGGGGCCACTCCCCAATGACACAGCCCAGTCCATGGCCATTGGCCCAGGCCCACAACCTCACTCTGCCTCTCCCACCTAAGCTCCAGCCTGGTCCCCCTCAGCCATCTGACATGTCCCCACCACCATCACTGCACCTTCGGATGTGATAGGACTCCAGTATTGTGGGTTTGAAATAAAAATAATTCCATAGCCTGGAGTCCTTCTGTGTCAGAGGCTCCAGCACCCCAGCTATGGGACCTCATCTGGAACAGACTGGACCACAAATGCAAAAGAAGAATGCTACTGCTGCCAGCCACTCCCAACCAGTGCACTGCATGATGCATTGGGGCCTTTTTTCCTCAGTGGGTGTTTCTGCTGAGCCTCTGAAGTCAAAAGGTCCCTCTGTGTCTGTAGCCTAGACCATGGAAAACAACAGGCAGTCCAGAGGGATCATTACACAAAGAGTCCTCCAGTTGGATAACATTAGGTAAGTGATGGCATGGGGGTTGGGAGGGTCCGGAACTTCCTCTTTCAAAAATCTCAGCAGCATTAAAACAACTAACTTGCTGTTTTTCTTTTCTTTTCCCTCCAGACAAGAGAGCAAAAGAGAGAGCTGCAGAAGAGAGCTGCGGCAGACGAGAAAGCTGAAGAAGAGTAGAAGAGATGGAGCTGCAGAAGAGAGAGCTCCAGCAGACAATCTGGGCAGAAGAGAGAGGTGCATCAGAGTCCCTGTTTCCATTTTCTCCACTGAACCCATCTTTCCCCCTTGCTCTTCTCGTGAACCACAACAAAAGAGCCTTTCCCCTCCTATTTCTCCTCTGTCCTATCCTTCTCTTGCCTTTCATCTCTTCTATTTTGGCTTGTCTCACAGGGATGGGCGAACAGATTGCGGTTCGGGTTTGGGCGTTCGGTTCAGCTGCGTTCGTTTTGGCCGTTCGGTTTGGGCGTTCAGTTTGGCTGCGTTCGGTTCGTCCGTTCGGTTCGTCAGTTCGGCTAGTTCGCCGAGTTCGGGTTCGGCTGTTCTGTTCGGCCGTTCGGTTCGGCTGTTCGGTTCGGTCGTTTGGCCATTCGAGAAATGTTGTTATGGGTGTTTTTTTCTTTTTTATATTTTTTTTTGTTTTTTATTGGGTTTTATATGGTTTTCTTTTGTTTTTTATTTGGTTTTTTTGTTTGTATATATATTTTTAATTTTTAAAAAATCTAATATTATATATATCTATCTACACTAAATCTAACTGCTATTAACTATTCTAAATGCTATGAACTAAATGGATTATCTAATAAGTACACAGACCTACTCCTACAAACACTAAAATGAAATCACTAATGCTATCTCTATCACTAAGCTAACTCCTACAACTCTCTCTCTCTCTCTCTCTCTCTCTCTCTCTCTATCTATCTATCTATCTATCTATCTATCTATCTATCTATCTATCCCCCCCTGGAGTCTGACTGTGTCTGTCTAGAGGCTTCCAGTGATGACACTGGACTCAGCAATGGCAAAAGAAGAATTCAATATGTTACACTGCCAGCAGTGCACTGCATGATGCATTGCTGCCTTTTGACTTCAGTAGGTGTTCTGCTGATCCTATTGAGTCAATAGGTTTCTCTGTGTCTGTAGCCTTGCTCCTAAGTCCATGGAAAACAACTGGCATTCCAGAGGAGATACTAGAACTCCAGTCATATAACATTAGGTAAATGTGATGACATGGGGGTTGGGACAGGGTTACTCTTGATCTTGCTGTGATTTTGGATTACTGGATTAAAATTTATTATTATTGCATTGTGGATTTGGATTATTGGATTATTGGATTGTTGTGTGTGTGCGTGCATGGAGGATTATTGGATTATGGCTTATCTTGCTGTGATAGATTGGATAGATTATTATTGGATAGATACTAGATAGAGATAGATAGACAAGATTGCTGTGATAGAGATTGCTTGGATAGATTATTGGATTGTCTTGCTGTGATATTGGATAGATTATTATTGGGTTATTGGATTAGAGTGCTGCTGTGCTGTCACACTGTGCTATGTTGAACCAAAACACAAGCACATTTAGAAATAAGCTATGGGGGGTTTACTGGGGCCCAGGGGGTGGTTGGGGGGGGGCAGGGATAAGTGTGAGTCTGCACCAAGTACAAAGGAAAAGTATATGTTAGTTAACTATTTAAAAGAGAAATGTTGTCTTTTTTACAGTATTTTTGGTTTTTCTGCCATTGATTTCAATGGGGAAAATTCCTCATTGAATTCAATGGAAAAAAACCTGGTACCGGTATACTGGATTTAATCCGATAAACCAGTATTTGGTGCGGGTGGGAAACCGGTAGAATCCGGTATCCGATAATGCCGGTACCGGGCGTACCGGCATTATCGGATTCGACCCGGTAATCCGGACCGGGTACCGGATTCCGGGGTACCAGATTTTTTTTTACATTGCAGCCATTTAAAAATGGCTGCAATGTAAAAAAAACTTAAAGCCCCAGCAAAAAAGTTTTTTTTTAAAAAACCCTCCCCGAGTCCAGGGACACCCCCCACCCACCCTGCCCAGCCTGGATTTTTGTTTTAAAAAAGAGTAAGACCCAGAGGTGAGCCCACCCCCCAGCACCAGCGGCTGCGGCATCCCCGCAGTCGCCGGTAAGTATGACCCGATCCCTGGGGGGGGTGTTTAACACCCCACCCCCCCCAGGGATCACCCCTACTAACGTTCAGT
>QEPC01008291.1:473147-492662 GCA_003113815.1 Sphenodon punctatus | reverse complement strand
AAACAAAAATCCAGGCTGGGCAGGGTGGGTGGGGGGTGTCCCCCCTTCCACCCGCGCAGCCTGGGAGGGGGAGGGGGAGGAATTAATTTATTTCATTGATTTCAATGGGGACACAGTGCCCCATTGAACTCAATGAAATAAAACTGGTACTGGTATACCGGATTTAATCCGGGAATCCGGTTCTTAGAGAACCGGTAACCGGTAAATCTGGTAGCCGGTAATGGGCCCGGGGTCCCACCTCTAGGTATTGGAAGCCGTGTGTTTCAAAGAGTTTACCCAGAGAAAGAGTGTAAAGGGAGAAGAGAAGAGGGCCCAGGACAGAGTCTTGGGGAACTCCCACAAAGAGGGGAAACATCGTAGAGGAGGTACCAGCAAGAAAGAAGTTGGAGCAGTTCAAAAGATACAAAGAGAAACAGTTGAGAACAGAGTCCCAGGGAACATAGGGAATCCAGGAGGAGGCCATGACCGATGGTGTCAAAAGTGGCAGAGAGACTGAGGAGGATAAGAATGGAACTGAGGCCCTTAGATTTAGCAAGGACAATCTCAGTTGAGTGGAGATGGCGGAAGCCCAATTGCAGGGGGGGTCAAGGGAGGAATTTGAAGAGAGAAAATCAAGACAGCACGTGTAGACAGCCCACTCTAGGATCTTAGAAGCAAAGGGTAAGAGTGGAATGGGGTGGTAGCTGGAAGAGTTCAAGTGGTCAAGAGTGGCCTTTAAGGATAGGGGAGACAGTGGCATGTTTGAAAGTCAATGAAATGACCCAGTAGAGAGGGAGAGATTGATGATGTGCAGCAGAGAAGGTGCAGCGGTGGGAACAATCACTGTTAGAAGGCAAGAGGGGATTGGGTCAAGGGGGCAGGTGGAGGGGTTGGATGAAGAGAGGAGGGATGTGACCTCATCAAGGGAAACTAAGAAGAAGAGAGGCAGTAGGGAGAATAGCAGGGAAGGAAATGGGGGAGGGAGAGAGCTGAGAAGCAATAGCAAGATGGAGTTTATCAATCTTGTAAAAAAGGAGAGAAGATCCTGTACAGAAAGAGAGGAAGGCAGAGAGGAGGACAGGGAGGCTTCAGAAGGGAAGAAAATATTGAGAATAAATGGCAGGGGTTGCGGGAGTGAGATTAAAATAATGGGGAGTAATAGTGGTCTTTGGGCAGGGAAAGGGCATCACTAAATACAGAAAGAGCAGAATTAAAGTGGAGGAAGTCAGGAAACGCATGAGACTTCCGCCAGAGGCGCTCGGAGGCTCAAGAGCAGAATTGGAGGTGGCAGATGGTAGGGGTGAGTCAGGGATGGGGGTTTATTATTCTTTATTTAAAGGACGGGAAAGTTGTAATGATAGGAAATACCTCCACCAGTCAGTGCAGCTAAATTGTTCATAGTGTTAAGCTATTGTGTGATATGCTCTTATGTTGGTCATCTGACCTGAGGGCCAACAGGAAGCTCAGTCCTACTTTATGCCTGTGCTGTGTTACTGTATTCTCTAGTTAATAATACTGTTCCCATAAACCAATATTACAGATACTACCTTTGTCAATGTCCCTCCTCCCCCTCCTCTGTCCAATTCCCCCACTCCTGTTTTGACCTTTTTTAAGCCACTCACTGGGTGCAGGTGATCACTGGGTTTCTGTAGACTTTGATGGCAACAGGGAACTTGTGGTACTCTCCCTTGTACAGTGTGTGGTTTTTGTTTTCCATCAGCAAGGTCCAGGGTGTCTTGGTGAGATGCTCCCTCTCAATCTCAGTGATTTCCATACTGTCTCTCCTCATGCCTGCACCCTGCACTGGAGCAAAAGGAAACCAGAGGAAGGGAATTTACATGGTGCTCTGGACAAGGAGCTTAGCAGCAGAAGGGCCATAGAAAACCGTTGACACGGGTTGCTTTATAGAGGGGAAAGTGTTTCAGGCCCTTTCCAGAATAACAAGGTGAGAACTCCTAGGCTTCCTGAAAAAAGGTATCTGTAATGCCTGTGGGAACGTTGGAGTAGGAACTAAAGTTATAGTGTTGTATGAAGGCAGCGTTGGCAAATTCCAAATTTCAAACTTACCTCTCAAAGGCCCCAAATTTCCCTTTTTCGACCAAAATTGGCTCTACAAATAGATAGCAAATATAATTGAAGTATTTACAAAAATTACTATTATATTTGTAAATTATAAACCAGCATGTATGGTGGTGTGATAGAGCTACTAATCTTTTTTCTGAAACATTTTCTGTAGAGCAGTTTCTCTTTGCTGTGTAGCAGCTGTGTTTTGATTACTACAGCAGAGACTTTTACTCAGTGTGCACGATCTCCTGCCACTTACTCCCCACCGGTATTGGTAGGGGAACATATTTATGCAAAACTTGAATATGCTCCTCCTCCCCCTTCTCCCACCAATATCAGTGGGAAGTAGGTGGCAGGGGATTGTGCACTGCACATATGCTGGATAGCTGTGGCTTAGCATGGGTGTTGCTGTAACTAGAAGTGCTTTCAGCAGGGAGAGCAAGAGTGGGAGGGCATGCCTTCCCTCTCTCCACTGACTTTGCTAGCTATGGGAATAGTCCCTAATGTTAGGACAGCTGTTCCCAAATTTTTGCTAGTGTGACCCCATTTTGAAAGTTAAATGTTCTTGAAATTCCAGACAGCAACATCAGGCTCATCCTCTGACCAAAATTTGTCAAGGAAAATCAAATGTCATCACACACTTATGTATCTCCAAATTAAGTTGGTCACCATCAAATGCCCAAGTTAAATGATCCTCACAAGGCCACAAATACCTGCATTAAAATCAAATTATTGCTTGACCTTTCTCTCTCTCTCTGGGTGTTTTCAGAGATGACGGTGGCATGGTTTAATCCACTTTAGCGTGGATTAAACTGGGTGCCACTATCTTGCCTAAATGCACCTGCCAGATGTTAGCCAGGGCCATTACCCAGTCAGTGGTGGCGCTTAGCCTGGGCTGTGAGTTGGGGATGCCTCTCCTCTCCCCTCCCCACTGCTGTAACGTTTGTTTGGCTGCCAGACTGAGTCTCAACCAAAGTGACAGCTCCAGCCACAGCCTGCAGCAATCTGTGGTGGTGGCAGGACCCATCACCTGTGAAAAAACCAAATCTCCCCCCCCCCAATTAATAATAAAAAGGACATACTCCTCTATTCTGGGTGTGTAGGGAGAGGGGACAGAGACTGAAACTTTGGGTGTTTTCAGTCATTATGAGATCACAGTCAACCACAGTGAACCACACACAACCCCGCGGCGGGGCCAAAGGGCCCTGAACATCTGTTTGGCAGCAACCAGATGTTCACCACAGACAATCTCCAGCAGGGGACAAAAATAACCCTTCCAGAGCTCCGGCCCGGCCCATCTCTGAAAGGGTGGTCAAAGCAATTCCCAGCGGGAAACAACAAAATGTAACAAATGAACGGCAACCACCAGCCGGAATCAAGAAAAATGATTCCCAGTCAGGGACAAAGCATGCAGCATCGCTGCCAGGCAATGAGCAACAACACAGGCCGGGGAGGGAGATTTAAAGGGCACCCGTCAGCAGGGGAACGTGGCGGGATGGAGCGAGGCAGAAAGGGGAGGAGATCGGAGGGCAAGAAAGCATGGGAGGAGGAGGAGGAGGAGGAGGAGATCGTGCTGCACATGGAGGCGGTGGAGGGAGAGCAGCAGCAGCAGCCGGGACAGGCCACCCCGGAGACGACAACCAGCCTGGGGGATGAGGCACCCTGGAAATGGGTAAGAGGAGTGTGCGGGGGGGGAGCGGCACAGGGGCACCAGGGGGTGGGGGCAGGCCAGCAGAAAGGGGGAAGGGAGAGGGCTGTGGGGCTGAGGCAACGCGGCAACCAACACCCCCCCCTTATGACCCACAGACACAGAAATGGTACCGGGATCCTGAGCCCCTGGAGGAGGTGGGCGGAGGGGCAGGTGGAGGAGGAGGAGGAGGACCATGACCAGGAGGGCCCACACGGGAGACAGCTATACCATCGAGGGGGGCAATGGGGGCACAGGGAAACCCAGGACTTTATTAGGATCTGGGGGACCCTGGAGCACCAGCTGGAGCTAGCCGTGAACCAGCAGAATGAGCACGTGTACCAGGAGATCGTGTGGGACATGGAGGTGGTGGGGCACCACAGGACAGTGTCCCAGTGCTGCTCTAAGGTCAATGAGCTCAAGAGGGGGTACAAGGCCATTAAGGACAACAACCAACGGTCCGGCCACGGATCCCAGACTGCCCCCTATTATGACACCCTGGACCTCATCCTTCACATGAAGGGATCCATAGTCATCCCACGCCTTGTGGGGAGCGCTGTGGTCCAGGGCAGGAAACGGGCCGATGTACCCCCTCCCCTCGCCACCCCACGAGAAGGCACCAACTCCAGGGGCCCCACCCCCAAGAGGAACGCCCTGGGACCTCAGGGACCAGCAGGCCCCCCCTCACGCACCAGCCCTGAGATTCCCCACCAGATGTCTGCCAAGGGGGGATCCAAGGCCAGTGCACAGGACGCCCCCAGGCAGGGGACACAGGGGGACTGCAGCAACACCAAGGGGCCGCCCTCGGAGGGTTCAGACACTGACATCAAGGGTAAGCAAGGGGTTGGGAGGGGGGGTGGACTGGATGGGATGGATTGAGAGGGGAAGGGGGGCCCCAGAAACCCCTGACACCCCAGACCATGGAAAGGGGACCATGGGGCCACCGAGGGACACGTTCCACCTACTCCCACCCACCCACCTCCTCCCATATAATCACAGATCACAGCATGCCCTGGAACCCAGGACAGGCAGGCAAGGGGGATGGTGGCGAGCAGCCCCAGGAGCAGCCAGAGGTCCCAGGTGAGGCCACTCGATGAGTGGGGGGAGAGGGGGCTTGGGGAGACTGGGCAGGGGGACCCAGCCCACGTGGTGTGGGGGAGAGGGGGCCCGGACACAGGGGGCCAGGGGAGAGGACCTGCCAGCCTCCCAGAGGGGGGGCGGAACCCCCCAGCTGCGGCATGGGATGGGGGCAGGAGGCCGGGGTGCCTAACCAGCCCCTGCCGTGCACCCCAACAGGGCAACCCACCGGGTCCCAGCAAGCCGGCCCCATGCCCCTGGTGCAGCAGATGTGGGAGCACCATGCATGGGTATGGTGCTGGAGGGAGGAGCAGGTGGACGACATAGTCTGCAGCACCACTGAGCAGGGCGGCCATCGACTGCATGGAGGTGGCCACCTAAAGGGCCATGCAGCAAGCAGAGGCCAGGGACCAGAGGCTGCAGGCAGAGGTGCGCCTCGAACAGAGGTGGGAGCACTGGGAGCACAGCAGGCAGGTGGAGGCATTTGGGCAGCTGGAACAGGCGATCGACTGGATGGTGAGGGAGCACTCTGTCAAGATGGACCGGTCCCATGACATTGGCACCTTGCTGCTCCTGCACGCAGGGACCATGAGCGCATACGTGATGGCTGCTGCCCTGCTGGGCAACCTGCCTACCCTGGCCCTGATGCCAGGACCCTCGGTGCCCCTACTGCCTCTGCCACCGCCCTAGCCGCCGGCACGCCCACTGGGCCTGCGCATCTGCCCAGAGTGCCGGTGGGGGCCCCGGGGTGGTGGAGATGGTGGTGCGTGGCCTCACACCTCGGCCTCCTGGCTGATCCGCCTAGCCAGGGCAGCATGGATGTGCTTTGTGTACCGGTACTCCCATGGGTTCTCAGCATTCACATAGAGAGGCACAGGGCCGGGAGGGCACTGAGGCACGGGGTAGTCGAGGGCAGCCCCATCAGTCTCGCACACATTGTGCAGCACACAGCAGGCTCTGATCACCAGGACTGAGGTCTCCACCATGTGGTCCAACCAGCCCATGAGGCACCTCCAGCGCTGAAGGCCCTCTCAACCACAGTCTGGCTTGCACACAGGTGGGTATTGTACAGTGCCTCCACAGGGTTCCTGGTGACCAGGTAGGCCTTCATCAGCCACCAGATGAGGGGATAGGCTGGGTCCCCCAGGATGCAGGGGGGCATCACTATCCCCTCGATCTGGGTCATCCCCATGTCCGCAAAGTCCCTGCGGTACATCTGGGCATAGAAGGGAGAGATGGTCATGATTCGGGCATCGTGGCTGCACCCAGAGTGACCCGTGTAAATGTCTATGAACCACCCCCGGTGGTCCACGACCACCTGCAGCTGCAGGGAGTGGTACCTGTGTCGGTTGACATATTCCGCGGCCTCCCCGTTGGATGGGTGGAGGATTTCAATGTGGGTTCCGTCCACAGCGCCCATGCAGTTTGGGAATCCTCCGGCCACAAAGCCGGCCATCACGGACTCCTGGTCCACCAGCTGGATTGCTTGGTCCAGGAGCATGCCCTCCACCGTGTTGCAGATGTCTCGCAGGATCCCGGTTATAGTGCTCACCCTGATGCCGAAGTGCTTGAGACAGACCTGCAGGAGTCAGGAGTTGCTAGGACCCAGACCACGATGGCCACCCACTAGACCATGGGAATGGAGGCCCACATGGGGGTGTGCTGCCACTCCAGCCAGGGCATTAACAGCTCCACAAGTCACAGGAGGTTGTGCCCGTCCATCCAAAAGTGCGCTCTCCAGGTGGCCTCATCCCGCTGAGTCAGTGTCCTGTCCCACCACCCCTGTGCCCGCTTCGTGACCCATACCCACCAGGCAATGGACATAGCGAGCTGGGCAGCATGGCCCATGGTCTCCCTTTGGCACTGGAGCTGGCTGACCGGCTGGCCACCTCACGGAGCGCAGCAGCCTGCTCCCGGGTGTGAAGTAGGGCCTGTTGAACCATCCCAGACACCCGCTGGGACCTGAGCAGGGCCAGGGAGCATCTGCACCCATGGTGGGCTCTCTGGGCTCTAACAGCGCTCCTGGCCATGCACACTCGCAGCTGGGTGGCCAGGTGTACCTCTGCAGTCTGGATATGCAGGAGGTCTGTGTGCGAGTGGTACCAGTCTGCGCAGACTGCTAGGTGCATCCCACAGGCACCCAGCCATCCAAACTCCATGGTGAATGGTGCCCCGGGTGGGTGGGAGCTGCCCCCGTTGTAGGCTGGTGCCTGTGTCACCCCACCCCTGGGTTGCAACCTGGCAACTGGGTGGGGGGTCTCGGGTCACCTCTGCCCCCCCGGCTGGCTGGGCCGGCTCCTGCAGGGCAACCTGGGCGGGGTGGCTGTGGGTGCCCCTGTGCACTCACCTGAAGTTCCTGCACGGGGCCTGTTGCATGGACCGGCCTGTGCCAGGGCATGCAGGCAGCAGCTGCATTCCTGCTGTCATCACCTCCCACCTCTCTGTGTTGGCTGCCTGTTGTCCTTGTCGCCCTGATTAGTGTGTAGGCTGTCCTGTTTGTGTGCTGGGTCTGCAGCTGTGCTGGGTCCGCACCCCATGCCTGGCTCTCTGCCGTGCCATGTTGCACCCTGTGGCCTTAATGTTTGGCCTTGGAGCTCCCCTGCTTCCCCTCCCATCCCTCCAGGGATTGTGGGGCCCCTCTTTCCTTGCAGTTAGTATCATCTGCTCACTGGACCATGGCTGGCAGTGCTTCCCCAGGACTTGCGGGCCCCGCCAGCCCTGGCGCCCCCCCATAGCTGGACCTTCCGCAAGACCATGGCCCTGTGTGACCTGTGGCATTCCCCGGCCATGAAATTGCTCCTGAGCTGCCCGGACAGCCTCACAGGTGCCTATGCGAGATTGAGCTCTGGCCTGCACTACTTTGGCTATGAGGCGAGTGCCCGCGATTGCTGGCTGCATGCAGAGATTCTGGGCCTGCGTCCCTTTCCCGATGGGCGCATCCCAGAGATGAGGTGCTCGCATGTGGGGTGATCGGTGGTGGAGAATGTGTCTGCTCTCTCTGTGTGCAGTCTGGCCTCCTACATGGCCTGTCTGGCGGAGGGAGGCCCTGCCCTGGCCATGTTCCTCTTTGGCTGTGTTCATGGGGTCTGTGGGTACCAGAGGTCGCGTGGGGCGGTCTATCACCACCTGTTGGAACTCGGACACCGTCTGTGGCCCCTGGCTGCTGACTATGGCTTGTCGGAGCCCACTGGGGCAGAGCTGGCAGTGCTGGCCAGTGCGTGGTCCCAATCCGATGTCCAGGTGGGGCTTGCCATGCAGGATCCCTTCAAGGCGTACTACCTCATCGCTCACCACATGTCTGCACTGGGATTCCATCGGGGCATGCTCCAGTGGTCCCACTTCATGCACCTGGTGGGCCACCCAGCCCCAGGCCCCTTCATGGCTCCCTACAGCTGGCTGTGAGGCCCCCTGTGCCTTCCGGGCCCTGGACGCTGGACCCGCTGTGAGGTCCCACCTCCGTCCTGCCACCGTGGGTCTCTTCCCGCTCCCTCACTGCTGTCCCGGGCTTGCTGCTGTGCTGGCTGGTTCCTGGTGTTCTGCTGCCCCTGCCTGTGGCTCTGGACCCCCTCTACGGGGCCCCCCTGTCCACCTCTGCAACCGTTGTTCCCCTCCGTGGCTGCCTTCTCCTGTGACTGTGTCCCGATCTTCGAGCTGGCTCCCAGCACCCCGAGTGCTGCTGTCCTTCAAAGCCCGGGGGCAATCCCTCCTGTGCCTGTGCCCCCCAAACCCCCTTGGGTGACTCTGTGACCATGGGGTTCTGAGGCCCCCGGGCTGCACCTCCCCATCACCTCCTGGGTGTGTGTGTGTGCGTGGACTGGCTGCACCACTCCTCGACTCCGGCTTGCCTCCATCCCTTTCATCACACCCTTGCCAGCACCCTGACAGGACCCTGGACCATTCCCGGGCCACTCCCTGGTCCGTGTGGCCTCCCCCTGTGCCTGTGCTCTGCCCCTGAGGGGTCCCCCTGTCCCAGGGCTGCCTGTGTAGCTGTGGGATTGGCCGTGCAGCCTGTGCTGTTCTCAGGGTTCTGGCTGCTATTCCCCGTGTCCTGCCCTGCCCCCGGGCTGATCCCCCCCACTTCCCTGGCCCCGGGTCCCCCTTCCCCCCACCCCCATGCCCATTGTGCCGTGTGTGTTCTCCATCCCACTGTGTTCCCCTTTCCTGTGCAGGTGTGTGTGTGCCTGGGCATGTGTGTGTGCTGTGTATTCCACTGTGACCTCGTTGTCTCTGTGCCTGTTGTGTGTGCCGCCTCCACAGCTCCTCCCCCCCCTTCCCGTTTCCCTTGTGTGGGCGTTTCCTTTTGACCCTTCTGGCTTCATTTGTCCTCAGTTGGCCATGTCTGCCTCCTGCCCCTCCCCGGTGCCTTCTGGGTGTTTTGACCACGGCCCAGAATTGGCATCACATCTGTTGCGCTGCCCCGGGTCGTGGTCTGTCAGCCCGATTCCCTGCCGTGGTCCCGCTCCCATCACATCTGTCTGGGGCCTTCCTGGACCACGGTGGGTGGTTGTTCGGCTCGCCACCACTGGGAATCCACTGTGGTGATTTGGGAGCCCGTAACGTCTGAAAACACCGTATATTAATGATGAGCCTCATCAGAACTCTGTGTAGGCTAACCAGCCATGCAGAAGAAAAGGCTTATCCTTTCCCTGCACTGGTTGGCTCACACCATGGCAGAGAGTAAGAAACTCACAGGGCTTATCCTGCTGGCCACACTCTTCTTGGTCAGCAGGATGAAGCTGAGAGAGATTACTTGTTCGTGACAAGTGAGATAAGGAATCTGGGGTGTCCCACTACCTATGCACTGACCTCCCAAAGTTTCCCTCACATTCATAGGATTTTTCAGAAATTTCCCTTTGACTATGGAATTTCCTGGGCCAAAGGAAATTTCCCTCCATCTGACAACACTGTATGGAAAGGATACTTAAGTGTGGAGCAGACTGAACAATTTGTGCTAGAGACATACAGCATGGTTGGCTTTGTTGTGGTCCCAAGCAACAACCTGGCCTAGAGCAATTACTCTGTCTAAGGGAGTTTTGTGCCTCCCACACCATCTTTACTAATGCCTGAGTGACTCACAGTTTTTAATGTAGTTACTGAATGTTAGGTAGGGCTATTATCCTTCAGCTCCCCAGACAGGGAGTTGAGGCATAAGAGACTTTGACCTTCTTAAGGTCACATGGAACAGCAAGGGAGAGAACTGAGCCTGGGTTTCCTGAATCCTAGGCACAGGTGGTGCACAGCGTAGGGACACTTGCACCCTCAGGTTTTTTTTAGCAGACTCCTTAGAACTTCTTAGCTGCAGGTCCTCTACTTTCAATGCACTAGCACAGAACAATATCTGACAGGATGTGCGGTGGACAGGCTACCCACTTTACAGCACTCCTTCAGCCCCCCCCCTTAACTGTGCTCCATGTGCCCATCTACCTCATAGTCAGTTGGCTTATGTAAATCCTTGGGGAATTTTGTGATACATTGTTAAGTGGCATGTCAACATTTTCAGAAAAATGTGTAGAATCTGATTATCAATGGTGGACATCTGGGAAATTCTCCAGGGGGTTGCTAAATCACCCCTAACTGAAAACAAGGGTATAAATTTGGGGGAGGGGGGGGGAATTACAGTTAATTTTATACATTCAATTTTAAAAAAAAAATAATTTAAAATTCTTTTTATTCTTTTTCAATGTTTAACAATAACCAATAACTCTTCTACTTATCTTAACATACTCTCAATCTCTAAGGGACCTGAGTTACAGCTTCGGTCCCTATTTAAGTAACTTATCAATAACTTTCATATTTTATTTAAACATAGTGAAAATTGTCTCTCACGCAACTCAACCTCGGTTTGGAGCAATTCCCATATGTAGTTCCACACTGCATAAAAACCTTCCAAGTCCGAATGCAGTTCTGCTTGTATTCTCTCCATGGTAAGTGTCCACCAAAGTCTCTGCTTCCACTGTTTAATTGAAGGTTTTCTTGTGGATTTCCAGTTTCTAACTATTGTATATATCGCTGCCAGTCTAATTTGTTGACATGCCATTTCCCTTTCCTTTCTGATTTGTAGATTTGTTTGAATTCCTATTAAGGCAAACTTTGGCGTAAATGGGATGTCTTGCTGTGCTATCTGTTTTAGGTAAGTCCAGACTTGTATCCAAAAGTCCTTTATGTGCGGGCATTCCCACCAGCAGTGCATCCATGTTCCGACTTCTTTACATCCTTGCCAGCACTGCTGTGGGTATTGCTCATTCATTTTCTGTAACCGTTGTGGCGTATAATACATTCTGTAAATTGTTTTTATTTGCGGTTCTAATACCGACAATGATCGTGAAGACTTATGCATTATTTGCCACATTATTTTTAAATCTTTTTTTTCTATTTTTTCCTGTAGGTCTTCTTCCCAGGTTGCCACATAGCCCGCATCAGGTAAGTTATATATTGTGTATATTACTCTATATATCTTGGACAGCACATGCAGCTGAGAGGGATCTCTATATAGGATTTTTTCTAATTCATGTGGTGTTCGTATGTAATGTGTTTTGTCTTGTTTTAAAGTATATTTGTTTCTGATTTTTGCATATATCATAAAGTCAATCTTGTGGTCAATTTTTTGGTTTATGGTATCTAGAGTTAAAAACTCTTGTCCCACAAATAAATGTGTAGCCCATTTTAGTCCTTTTTTTCCCCATTGTTTTTTTAAGGTTGTGGGGATCCCCGCTATTTTTGTCCACTTGCCAAATATAGGTGTAAAAGGTGATTTATCAATTAAGAGATCTGCTTTTTTAAAGCATGCTTCCCAAATTTGTAACGTAGGGTCTACAAATGGATGTTCTCTTCCTCTTGGAGTCTGCAGCTGCTGTCCATCAGTTAATATACCCACAAACGTATTAATTCCATAGTATTCTTTTTCGATTGTTAACCAGTCTGGATGTATCTCATTTTGGTACCATATTTTTATTCCTCTAAGGGCCGAGGCCCAATGGTACATTTTTATATCTGGCATATTTTGGCCCCCTTTATCCTTTCTTGTGTATAGTATTGATCTCCTGACTCGTGGTTTTTTTCTTTGCCATATTATTCTTGCAATGTTCTTGTTTATTGTATCATAATATTCTTTAGGGATTCTAATTGGTAGAGCAAATGATGTATAAAGTAATTTTGGTAGTAGGGCCATTTTTACTAAGTTTATTCTACCTATCCATGATAGTTGTAATTTTTTCCACTCCTCCTCTTTCCTTTTAACTTCTTCTAATAGAGGGGCAAAGTTTAATTTATATAGGTCTTTGCATTTTTTTGGGATGTTTATTCCCAGATATTTGATGTAGTTGTCTTGTATCTTAAAAGGTGTTGCTTTCTCTTTTTCAATTGCATTTAGTTTTTCTTCATGGAAGAGTAACATTTGGGATTTATCTATATTCACTCTATACCCTGACACCCCACCAAATTGCGTAATAGTCTCTATTAATTTTGGAATGGATGTAGGGAGATCTGTTAGACTGAGCATCATGTCATCTGCATACATTGCAGCTTTGAATTCCTTTTGCTGAATCTGTATTCCTTTAATCTGTTGCTGTGATCTTATAGCAATGGCAAGAGGTTCAATGGCTATATTAAATAAAAGTGGAGATAGGGGACATCCCTGCCGAGTACCTCTAGTCAATTTGAACTCAGGTGTTGTTTTTCCATCTAGAATTAATTTGGCTTTGGGTTTCTTGTATATTATCTTAACCCACTCAAGGAAGTTTCCTTCCATGCCCATTCTTTTCATCGTTTCTAACAAAAAATTGTGTTCCACAAAATCAAAGGCCTTCTCCGCATCTAGCGAGATAATGGCCGCTGGCGTGTTGTTTGACTTTATATGTGTTATGAGGTCAATAACTTTCCTTATGTTGTCAATGCCAAGTCTGCCTGGCATAAAGCCTGTTTGATCTTTTTCTATTACTTCAGGTATAATTAACTTTAGTCTTTCTGCCAAGATTTTTGTGAATATTTTTGCGTCTGTGTTAATCAATGAGATTGGTCTGTACCCACCGCATAGTTCCTTATTTTTTCCTTCTTTTGGGCACAGCATAATATTGGCCTCGTAGAATGTATCTGGCGTTGTTTGTTGTCTAATTGTTTCGTTATATACTCTTTTTAATATTGGGGTTAAGTTTTTTGCAAATGTTTTGTAAAATTCGCACGGGTATCCATCTGGTCCAGCGGCTTTATTGTGGGGTAGGTTTTTAATGGCATCATTGATTTCTTTTTCTTCTATATCTCTGTTTAAGAACTCTTTTTGGGCCTGGTTAATTTTAGGTATCTTGATCTTGTCTAGGAATTCGTTTATATTCTTTTGTGGGGGCTCTGTGGTTTTATATATTTTATTATAAAACTCAAGAAAGCATTGCTCTTTCTCTTTACCTTTAAGCATTTCTGCTTCTGGATTCTGTCTTATATATGGAATGTCTAACTTTTGTCTCTTTTTTTTAATCATCCATGCCAGGACCCTGTCGGCTTTGTTTGCTTTTTCAAAGTAGTATGCTTTGGCATATCTAAGTTTATTAATTGTAGCTTCTGTCTCTAGTAAATTTATCTGTGTTTTCATCTCAGTTATTTTTTCTGCATTTATTGCAGGTTGTTTTGCTAATTGTTTTATCTGCAGGTAAAGGTGATTAATTTGTGTTCCTTTTTCCTTTCTTAGGAGTGCGCCCAGTGAAATAAACTGTCCCCTCAGGACTGCTTTTGCTGCATCCCATATAGTCATTATAGACATCCCTGGCTGGTCATTATTCTGCATATATTCCTGTATGCCTTCTTGTATTTTTTCCTGAATCCATTTGTTATTTAAATAAAAAAAATTGAGTTTCCAATTCTGTGTGGTTTCTTTTTTGTTGAGTTTTGTATTTATTTCTACAACTATTGCGTTATGATCTGATAGGGGTATAAGCTGTATATATGCTCTCTCACAAATGGGCAATAGTTCTTGATTAACTAGTATGTGATCTATCTTTGATGATGTTTTATGGGGATTTGAATAAAACGTGAACCCCTGCTCTTGTGGATGGAATACTCGCCAAATTTCTCTCCATTGGTTATCTTCAATTACTTTTTTTATTTTCTCTTGTTGCTTATTCAGGGGTGCTTTAGTAGACAGATCCATAGAAGTTAATGGGGAATTAAAATCTCCACATATGATGGCTCTTCCTTCTATTTTTTCTGTAATCTCTGGAATCAGTTTTGTTAGGAATGCTCTGGTGTTATTATTGGGAGCATACACTGATGCCATAGTATAATTGTCCTGTCCTATCAGACCTTTGATTATCAGTACTCGGCCTTGATCGTCTTTATTTATTTCTTTAATTTGCATATTCAAGGATTTAGATATGCCTATTAAGACTCCTGCCTTTTTTTCCCCTCCATTTGCAAAGTATATTTTATATTCTTTATTACTAAATCTATAATTGTCTTGTATAATCAAATGCGTTTCTTGTATCATAAATATGTGTGGCTGTGTTTTTTTTATGAGTTGCCATACCCTTTTACGTTTTATTGGGTTGTTAAGCCCACAAACGTTAAAAGAAATTACTTTAAGCTTATCCATTTGCATAGTATTTGTTTTCTTTTCTTTTCTGCTTTACCTTCTCAATTCCTCTATAATATATCCAGTGTGGATTTTTCCCTTTTCTTTCAGTTCTGTTTAGTTTCACTCTATTCTTTTTTTCATTTCTGTTCACTATGTTTTTGTTGGTCTTATAGTTATTGTCTATTCTATTCCCCTTATTTCCCTCCCCCCTCCCTCCATATCCTTTTTCTAACACCATCTCTCTGTCCCCTTTATTCCCCCCTCTAAATAAACAAAAAATAAACAGTTCCCCCCTTCAATTTCAAACTTTAAACAATCCCTCTAACAGCTTCTTCTCCAAAGGTCCCCTTAAACTGGAGTAACGTGTGATGTAGGCTCCCCACTCCCTCCCAACCCTATTTTAACATTTTCCTCATTTTATACCTCTCTTCTTATATATTTACATAGTCACCAAATATTAATTAGTCCAGTATCTTGCTTCTCAATTATTTTCTTTAAGGTTTTTTTCTATGAATCTCTGCAAGTCTTCTTGTTCTGTGAAGTATCTTCTTCTATCTTTGTAGATAAATGAGAACTTTGCTGGGAAAAACACTTGTGCTTTAATTCCCTTTTTATGGAAGATGTCTAGATATTTTCTCCAAGCTTTCCTTTTCTGTACTGTCTCAAAGGCTAGATCTGGGAAGATTGTTATCTTTTGTCCCTGGAAGTTCAAATGTTTAGTGTTTCTGGCTGCTCTCAATATGTTTTCTTTAGCTTGAAATCTAAGAAATTTTACAATCAGTGCTCTTGGGGGATCCTGGTCTTTAGGTTTGGGGCGAAGGGACCTGTGTGCTCTTTCTAGCTCCAGCTGGTGTAATTCCTGTTTTTCAGGAAATATTTCTTGCATAACTCGCTGCACTAGGTCACCCACTCCCACTGCTTCTGATCCTTCAGGTACCCCCATGATTCTTAAGTTGTTTCTCCTGGAGCGATTTTCCAAATCCTCCAATTTCTCATGTAAAATTTTTACTTCAGCTTCTGTGCGAGTTACTCTTTCTTCATGGTTGTTCTCCCTGTCCTCATGTTCGCTTACTCTGGTTTCCATCTCCTCTATTCTCTTTGTTATACCTTCCATCTGCGATTTTAGCTCCCCCAGGCCAGCCTTGATTGCTGTAATCCCCTCTTTGTTTATCCCTAAATCTTCTTTGATTGATTTAAATAGTTCAATTACTTGCTTTGTTGTGGCCAGGTCCTCGGCATTGTCTTGCTTATCTGTCGCCATTTTGTTAATGGGGGCCTCTCCCCTTCGCGCGCTTCGCCGCGGGAGCCCAGACTTTTCACTTATGCTTTCTGATTCGTTTTTTTTGTTCTGGCTCATTCCCTTTTCTTTTGTGACTATTTTTTTCTTACTTTTGTTGAGGCATTTACTGTTTTTTTCCTTCTTTTTACTTCGGGTCGGGAGGGAGCTCAGCCACACACGTCTGCTCACTCACGCATGCCCAGACGACCCCCTATACATTCAATTTTTATCTAAGAAAGTTAGCAGAAGTTTTACCAAAGTATTAGAGACCATAACTAGTTTAATTACTGTACTGTATCCTCTTTGCGGTGGGGGTTGGAATACAGAAAAGTGGGCTGGTGATACAGAAGCCTCCCCACATCATCTTTATCTGCTATTTGGTGTCTATCGAAATGGTTTGAAGCACCAAATGGATTGGAGACCAATTTTTTTTTTTAATCAAAAATGAGTTTTCCAAAATGCTTTTAATAAAAAAAATTAGACAAAATTTAGAAAAGAGCACATATAAAGAAAAAAATAAATCATCGTACAATTAGTCATTAATGGGCCAGTACAAGAATATTGAACATAAGTAAAAGTAATACAATAATAATTAGGGATGGGACACCGGGGAGAATACCGGATACTGGATGTACCGGTATCAGATCTCTCTGTTACCGGAATTACCTGTACCGGCATACCGGATTTTTAACATTGACCGTGGTACCAGATTTTTTACATTGCGGCTATTGACTTCAATTGACTTGGGTGTATCGGATTAAGCCGATGCACCCAAATACCAGCAATATTGGATCTCGAGAGAACCGGAATTCCCACCCCTAGTAATAATAGTAAGTACAAGATTATTCATTGGAATGGCTGATGCTCTGAAGGCAGAGTTAACTGTATACCATACTGTTCAATTTCTAAAAGGCAAGTTCTCCTCCGCTGTCGAAGTCCTCTTCATTGCTCAAGTACATCATTGTTGGTTTGCTCCGCATGCACTAACTTGTCACGGTGCTTCTCATTGGCACTGCAACCACAGATCTCTGTACAAACCAAACTGGGAACTGGGAACTGTATTTGCACAGTGGAGCACAATGTTCCTTCCTGCAAGAGCATTTTATGAGGTTCATAACTTCCTGTGGAGAGCAAGGAAGGTCACACATTACTGGTTTCTACTTCCTGTTCTCCACTACTCAGCAGGGCCGGCCCCAGGCATGTGCCACATGGGTGGCTGCACATGGCCCCGCTGCCAACTGGGGCCACGCACTTGCCTGGCTGGGCAGCAGGCTGCAGCCAGCTTCTCCCCCAGAAAGTGATTCTTCCTCCCCTCCCTGGCTCCAGACCCCATCCCTCACCTGCCTATGCCTTCTAGTANGGGCCCCCCTGTCCACCTCTGCAACCGTTGTTCCCCTCCGTGGCTGCCTTCTCCTGTGACTGTGTCCCGATCTTCGAGCTGGCTCCCAGCACCCCGAGTGCTGCTGTCCTTCAAAGCCCGGGGGCAATCCCTCCTGTGCCTGTGCCCCCCAAACCCCCTTGGGTGACTCTGTGACCATGGGGTTCTGAGGCCCCCGGGCTGCACCTCCCCATCACCTCCTGGGTGTGTGTGTGTGCGTGGACTGGCTTCACCACTCCTCGACTCCGGCTTGCCTCCATCCCTTTCATCACACCCTTGCCAGCACCCTGACAGGACCCTGGACCATTCCCGGGCCACTCCCTGGTCCGTGTGGCCTCCCCCTGTGCCTGTGCTCTGCCCCTGAGGGGTCCCCCTGTCCCAGGGCTGCCTGTGTAGCTGTGGGATTGGCCGTGCAGCCTGTGCTGTTCTCAGGGTTCTGGCTGCTATTCCCCGTGTCCTGCCCTGCCCCCGGGCTGATCCCCCCCACTTCCCTGGCCCCGGGTCCCCCTTCCCCCCACCCCCATGCCCATTGTGCCGTGTGTGTTCTCCATCCCACTGTGTTCCCCTTTCCTGTGCAGGTGTGTGTGTGCCTGGGCATGTGTGTGTGCTGTGTATTCCACTGTGACCTCGTTGTCTCTGTGCCTGTTGTGTGTGCCGCCTCCACAGCTCCTCCCCCCCCTTCCCGTTTCCCTTGTGTGGGCGTTTCCTTTTGACCCTTCTGGCTTCATTTGTCCTCAGTTGGCCATGTCTGCCTCCTGCCCCTCCCCGGTGCCTTCTGGGTGTTTTGACCACGGCCCAGAATTGGCATCACATCTGTTGCGCTGCCCCGGGTCGTGGTCTGTCAGCCCGATTCCCTGCCGTGGTCCCGCTCCCATCACATCTGTCTGGGGCCTTCCTGGACCACGGTGGGTGGTTGTTCGGCTCGCCACCACTGGGAATCCACTGTGGTGATTTGGGAGCCCGTAACGTCTGAAAACACCGTATATTAATGATGAGCCTCATCAGAACTCTGTGTAGGCTAACCAGCCATGCAGAAGAAAAGGCTTATCCTTTCCCTGCACTGGTTGGCTCACACCATGGCAGAGAGTAAGAAACTCACAGGGCTTATCCTGCTGGCCACACTCTTCTTGGTCAGCAGGATGAAGCTGAGAGAGATTACTTGTTCGTGACAAGTGAGATAAGGAATCTGGGGTGTCCCACTACCTATGCACTGACCTCCCAAAGTTTCCCTCACATTCATAGGATTTTTCAGAAATTTCCCTTTGACTATGGAATTTCCTGGGCCAAAGGAAATTTCCCTCCATCTGACAACACTGTATGGAAAGGATACTTAAGTGTGGAGCAGACTGAACAATTTGTGCTAGAGACATACAGCATGGTTGGCTTTGTTGTGGTCCCAAGCAACAACCTGGCCTAGAGCAATTACTCTGTCTAAGGGAGTTTTGTGCCTCCCACACCATCTTTACTAATGCCTGAGTGACTCACAGTTTTTAATGTAGTTACTGAATGTTAGGTAGGGCTATTATCCTTCAGCTCCCCAGACAGGGAGTTGAGGCATAAGAGACTTTGACCTTCTTAAGGTCACATGGAACAGCAAGGGAGAGAACTGAGCCTGGGTTTCCTGAATCCTAGGCACAGGTGGTTCACAGCTTAGGGACACTTGCACCCTCAGGTTTTTTTTAGCAGACTCCTTAGAACTTCTTAGCTGCAGGTCCTCTACTTTCAATGCACTAGCACAGAACAATATCTGACAGGATGTGCGGTGGACAGGCTACCCACTTTACAGCACTCCTTCAGCCCCCCCCCTTAACTGTGCTCCATGTGCCCATCTACCTCATAGTCAGTTGGCTTATGTAAATCCTTGGGGAATTTTGTGATACATTGTTAAGTGGCATGTCAACATTTTCAGAAAAATGTGTAGAATCTGATTATCAATGGTGGACATCTGGGAAATTCTCCAGGGGGTTGCTAAATCACCCCTAACTGAAAACAAGGGTATAAATTTGGGGGAGGGGGGGGGAATTACAGTTAATTTTATACATTCAATTTTAAAAAAAAAATAATTTAAAATTCTTTTTATTCTTTTTCAATGTTTAACAATAACCAATAACTCTTCTACTTATCTTAACATACTCTCAATCTCTAAGGGACCTGAGTTACAGCTTCGGTCCCTATTTAAGTAACTTATCAATAACTTTCATATTTTATTTAAACATAGTGAAAATTGTCTCTCACGCAACTCAACCTCGGTTTGGAGCAATTCCCATATGTAGTTCCACACTGCATAAAAACCTTCCAAGTCCGAATGCAGTTCTGCTTGTATTCTCTCCATGGTAAGTGTCCACCAAAGTCTCTGCTTCCACTGTTTAATTGAAGGTTTTCTTGTGGATTTCCAGTTTCTAACTATTGTATATATCGCTGCCAGTCTAATTTGTTGACATGCCATTTCCCTTTCCTTTCTGATTTGTAGATTTGTTTGAATTCCTATTAAG
>QEPC01008291.1:443000-453994 GCA_003113815.1 Sphenodon punctatus | reverse complement strand
AGGAGTAGGCCTGTGTACTTATTAGATAATCCATTTAGTTCATAGCATTTAGAATAGTTAATAGCAGTTAGATTTAGTGTAGATATATATATATAATATTAGATAAAAAATAAAAATAAAAAAACCCCATATAAAAACCAAAAAACCAAATAAAAAACAAAAGAAAACCATACAAAACCCAATAAAAAACCAAAAAACATATAAAAAACAAAAACCCCACCCATAACATTTCCCGAATGGCCGAACTGAATGGCCGAACCGAACAGCCGAACCCGAACCCGGTGAACTAACCGAACACAGCCGAACCGAACGGCCGAACCGAACGCAGCCGAACCCAACAGATGAACCGAACGCAGCCGAACCGAACGGACGAACCCAAACCGCGATCTGTTCGCCCATCCCTACCTCCCAATATTGACAGCTGCACAATATAGGACTGGCAGAGAAGAATAACTAGTTACAACTGACCAATGTTTTTATTCTGTTTTTATTGTTTTTTGTTTTTAAAGTTTGGGACTTATTTTTGTTTTGGTTTTGATGATCCCGAAGGACTTTAGTTTTACTATTTTCAGTGCTGTTAATCCAATTTTTGTGGGTGTTTCTATTTGTGGGGTAGAATTTGGGGAAATATTTAACTGTAATAACTGGGTTACAATTTTATTGTTGTGTTAAGAGCGGGTATGTGACTTGGGATTTTTAATTAGTTCTTTATTTGTTTTCCCCCTTAGGATTTATATTGTCTGCTTTTTGTTAGCTTTTAATTTTTTTTATTTTTTTAAAAAAGTAGTGTTTTTTATTGTTTTTTTTGTGATTTACATTGTGTTTCATATACAAGAAAGTACAAAGATTAATCCCCAGTCCAACGTCTGGGTGTAACTGTCTCCGCTCCAACCGATGCTAGGAAATAACTATAACCAGTGGTCAACTCTATTTATGGACGATGCTAGCTGTCCTTTTCTTTCAGGGATAGTATTGATCAAATGTAAAAACCAAACAGGTTAGATCGTTCATCTGGTGTGAGCAGTCTGTCCTGAATAACCTGCAGACATGGAAGGCATTGAATTTGCAGGTCCTCCGTATCTCCTCTGAGTTTTGCTAACAGTCTCTCCATCGAGAAGATAAACAATACTCTGCTCAACCATTCTCCTTCAGTAAGGGTGTGCTCTGTTTTCCAGTTTCTAGCAATTACATTAATAGCTGCCAAAATGATTATGACACAGGGACCCCTAAATCTCTTCATTACTGACTGTTCCGGGAATAGTCCCAGAAGAGCCGTCTCTGGGCGAAAAGGTATCGGGAATCCTGTCATGGATTCCATATAGCCCCATACCACCCACCAAAGGAATTGGATCTTATGGCAAGACCACCAGCAGTGAAGATAGGAGCCCTCCTCTCCACATCCGTGCCAGTACACCCCCTGATTCCCTTTATTAATGTACTTAAATTGTACCGGGGTCATAGAATATCTCAGCATAAGTTTTACTTGTGGTTCTCTAGCCTCCAATGAGGTAGTGCAGGTGTTAAAATGGGAAATGATGTCTTTCCCCTGTTGTTTGCTGAATTTTCTACCCAAATCTCTTTCCCAAGTTCCAACATATTTTATATGTTTTTATGCCATTTTGACTTTAATGCTTTGTAGATTCTACCTAAACGACCCCTATTGCTGGCTGTCTCAAATAAAAAAAAATGGATGTTGTGTGGGGCTCTACTAAAGTCTTTGATTTTCCCTGGTTGTGTAAAGGTGCTTTTCAATCGTAAATATTGATAGGCATCAACTTGTGTTTGCAGCTGAGATTCCAAGGTCTCTTGCTTTATGAAGAACTTTCTACAAACAGCTGCTCTGCCCTAAAGTATTGTTTTTGATGGAGTTTTGCTCGTAGTTGTGTCGCTGTGTTCTATTCTATTCTATTCTATTCTATGTCCTTAAATCTATGGGCGAGTATGGGGAGGCTGTAACTGAGCCTTTAATTTTTTAAATAATGATTTTCCAGTTGCGGTAAACTTCCCACGCAAATGGATGTTCCTTCCATAATGACCCCTCGATTTGTCCCTTGTCTGATAGACAGGTCTTGAAATTATCGACCTGTAGGTTTGCTGATTCCTGTTGGGGCCATTTTTTATGCTCCGGGTTAGGATACCAGGATTTAAGCGCACTGAGTGAGGACCGCTGCCTTATGATATAATCTAAGGTCCGGGAGGTTTAGTCCCCATGCTTCTCTAAGTGTCATCAATGTCTCTTTCCTTATTCTAGGTTTTTTATGGGGCCACACCACTTCCTATCAATTTGGACAAAAAATGATTCAGGTAAGTGTACTGGCAATACCATAATTGGGTACAACAACTTTGGTAGTGCTATCATCTTACATAGATAAATTTTCCTTAGCCAACTGCAGGCCAGGTCCTTCCAAGTTGTTGCTTCTGCTCTGATCTTTTGTAATAGATCTGGAAAGTTCAATTTGTAAAGATTTTTAAGGTTTTTGGTCAACTGAACTCCCAGGTATTTAATTTTGAGTTTTTGTTGTTCAAATGGAACCTTGTTTCTGATGGCTTGGATTTGCTCCTGGTCTGGGCCATAAATCAAGTGTGCGATTTTTTTGTAGTTAATCTTATACTCTGAAATGTGACTAAACGAGTCAATTAAGTCTATTAGGACTGGAACAGAGGTTAAGGGATCACTCATGAAAACCATCATGTCATCTGCGAACAGAGCCACTTTGTATTGCTCCTTCCCATGTTCACCCCTCTGATTTTATCCTCCTGTCTGATAGCACAGGCTAACCCCTCCAAGGCCAAATCAAAAAGCAAGGACGATAAAGGGCATCCCCTGTCTAGTTCCTCTGGATAAATTAAATGACTCCGAGATGTTGTTATTGATAAGTATCCTGGAGACTGGGGGTGATTTCAGACGTTTCGCAGTCCTGAGTCACCACAGTGGATTCCCAGTAGTGGTGATCCGGCTAATCACCCCCTGTGGTCAAAGAAGGCACCAAACAGATGTGACGGGATCAGGACCACGGCAGGGAATCAGGCCACCAGGCCACGGTCCGGGGTAGTGCAACAGATGTGATGGCAATTTCCGGCCGTGGTCAAAACACCCAGAAGGCACCAGGGAGGGTCGGGACACAGTCATGGCTGACTGAGGACAAACGAAGCCAAAAGCGCCAAAAGGGAATGCCCACACAAGGGAAATGGGAAGGGAGGGGGAAGAGGGAGGAGAGCCGCCGGGACAGCGCACACAACAGGCACAGGGAAAATGGGCCCAGGGCCTGGGGAAGGACAAGGGGCACGGCAAACAGAACCCCCACAACAGCACAGCCCAACGGGCACCCCCACAGCAACACAGGCAGTCCCAGAATGGGAGAACCCCAGGGGCACAGCACAGTCACAGGGGGAAGCCACATGGACCAGGGAGTGGACTGGAAATGGTCCAGGAGGCTGACAGGNAGGGAGTGGACTGGAAATGGTCCAGGAGGCTGACAGGCATCCCACTTGCCGGCCAGGGTGCGATGGATGGGGTGGAGGCATGACGGAGATGAGAAGCAGGGCAGCCAGTCCAGCAATACACACACACCCCAGGAGGGTGCCTGGAGCCCCATCCAGGGGCCCCGGAACCCCACAAGCACACAGACACCCGGGGGGGGAGGCACAGGAAGGAGTGAGGCCAGAGCATGAAGGACAGTGGCACCCGGGCTGCTGGCTGTCGGTACACAGTTCAGGACACAGCCGCAGGAGAAGTCAGTCATGTAGGGGAACACCTGTTGCAGAGGCGGACAGGGGGGCCCCACAGATGGGGACCAGAGCCACAGGCAGGGGCAGCGGAACCCCAAGACACAGCGAGCCAGGAACATCAGAGAGGGAAGGGGCAGTGACTCAATGGCAGCAGGGCGGAGGCGGGAGCTGCACCAGGGCCAGGATCCAGGGCCAGGAAGGCACAGGGGGGCCTCACAGCCAGATGCAGTGGGCCACAAAGGGGCCTGGGGCTGGGTGGTCCGCAAGGTGCACAAAGTGGGGCCACTGAAGCATGCCCTGACAGTACCCCAGCGCAGACATGTGGTGGGTGACCAGGTAGTATGCCTCAAAGGGATACTGGATGGAGAGTCCCACCTGTACATCGGATTGGGACCACACACCATCCAGCGCCACCACCTCCACTTCAGAAGGCTCTGACAGGCCATAGTCTGCAGGTGGGGGCCACGGAAGGTGACTCAGCTCCAACAGGCAGTGATAGATTGCCCCGCGGGACCGCTGGTAACCTCGGGCCCCATGAACACAGTCAAAGGACACAGCCAGGGCAGGACCCCCCTCTGACAGGCAGGCCGTGTAGCCAGACAGGCTGCACACAGAGATGGCAGATACAGTCTCCACAGCTGACCACCCAACATGCGAGCACCTCATCTCCGGGATGCACCCATCAGGAAAGGGACACAGGCCTAGTGCCTCTGCATGCAGCCAGCAATCGCGTGCGCTCGCCATAGGGCCATAGTACCAAAGCCCAGAGCTCATACTCTCGTAGGCACCAATGAGGCTGTCCAGGCAGCTCAGGAGCAATTGCACAGCTGGAGAATGCCACAGGTCACACAGGGCCATGATCTGGCGGAAGGTCCAGCCACATGGGGCACCCGAGGTGCTGGGGCCCGCAAGCCCGGGGGAAGCGTGGCCAGCCATGGTCCAGCAAGTGCCTGAGACTAAACACAATGAAAAGGGGCCCCTACAATCCCTGGAGAAACAGGAGACGAAACCGGAGAGCTCCAAGGCCAAGTGATAAGGGCACAGGCTGCAACATTGTATGGATACAGAGCGAGCCGTGGGGTGCGGACCTAGCCCAGCTGCTGTAACAGAGTACACAGACAGGGCAGCCTACATGCTAACCAGGGTGCCCAGGACAGCAGACAGTCGATATAGAGAGGTGGGAGGTGATGGTATTAGGAATGCAGCTGCTGCCCTCACACACCCGCCCGAGGACAGGACCAAGCGCAATGCCCCCTGCTGGGAAGGCATGTGCGGACAGTGGGCCACCCATGGCCTCCCCAGCCTGCTGACCCAGCAGAAGGCAGACCTGCCAGTCTGGGGGGCGTCCAGGGCAACCCAGGGCCCTGAGGCCAGTTGGCAGGGTGCGCCCGGGGGGGCGGGACTACACTAGTCCCAACCTACAACAGGTGTGGCCCCAACCCACCCGGGTCACCCATCACCATGGAGATGGGCCGGTTGGGTGCCTGTGGGATGCACCTCGACGTGTGTGCGGCGTGGTACTGACTGCAGACTGCAGAGGTGCACCTGGCTGCCTGGCTGCGCGTGTGCATGTCCAGGAGTGCTTCAAGGGCCCAGAGAACCCACCACTGGTGTAGGTGCTCCCTGGCCCACCTCAGGGCCCAGCAGGTGTCTGAGGCGGCCCGACTGGGCCTCTTCCACGCCTGGGGCTGGGCAGCGGCACTCCGTGAGGCAGCCGGCCGGCTCCAGTGGTGGAGGGAGACCATGGGGTGATCATCTCTGCTCACAATGCCCATAGACTGGTGGGTATGGGTCACAGAGTGGGCACAGGGGTGGTGGGCCAGGACCCTTGCCCAATGGGATGAGTCTGCCTGGAGATCGCACTTTCAGATGGAGATGCGGCTCGCGGAGCTGCTAACGCCCTGGCTGGAGTGGCAGGCCACCCCCATGTGGGCCCCTATACCTATGATCCAGTGGGTGGCCATTGGGGTCTCGGCCCTTGTAACACCCGACTCCTGCCTCTCCGTCTCCCAGCACTTCGACATTGGGGTGAGCACCGTCGCCGGGATCCTGCGGGATGTCTGCAAGGTGGTAGAGGGCGTGCTCTTGGACCGTGTGATCCAGCTGGTGGACCAGGAGGCCGTGATGGCCGGCTTTGTGGCTGGGGGGGGTTCCCCAACCGCATGGGTGCCGTGGACGGCACCCACATAGAGATCCTGCTCCCATCCATTGGGGTGGCCTCGGAATATGTGTACAGACATGCGTATTACTCCCCGCAGCCGCAAGTGGTTGTGGACCACCGGGGTCGGTTCATAGACATTTACATGGGCCACTCTGGTCGCAGTCACAATGCCCGGATCATGACCATCTCCTCCTTCTATGCACGGTTGTACCGCGGAGACTTTGCAGACATGGGGATGACCCAGATCGAGGGGGTGATGATGCCTCCCTGCATCCTGGGAGACCCAGCCTACCCACTTACCCTCTGGCTGATGAAGGCGTATCCGGTCACCAGGAACCCAGTGGAGGCGCTCTACAATACTCGCCTGTGTGCAAGCAGAACCGTGGTCGAGAGGGCCTTTGGGGCCCTCAAGCAGCACTGGAGGAGCCTCACGGGCCGGCTTGACTACACAGTGGAGACCTCCTCCCTTGTGATTGATGCCTGCTGCATGCTGCACAACGTATGCGAGACCGAGGGGGCTGCCCTCGCTTACCCTGTGCCCCGGTGCCCTCCTGGCCCTGTGCCTCTCTATGTGAATGCTGAGAACCTGTGGGAGTACAGATATGCTAAACGCATCCGTGCCGCCTTAGTGAGATGAATCAGCCGGGAGGCCAAGGTGTGAGGCACACACCCCCATCTCCACCTCCGTGGGGCCTCCACCAGTGCCCAGGGCACGCCCCTGTACAGCCACCCACCCGCCTACTGCCCCGGGCTCATGAACTAACCAAAGGAGCCATTAGTTGTACCCAACCCTTTATTTCTAAACACAGGTACATGTGTCCCCACCACCACCACCACCACCACCACCCACTTCCCTGTGCCATGCTCCCCCCCCAGACCATTCTCCCCCTTCCCCCCATCCCCCACATCTCTGGGGCCTCCCCCCTCAGCTGCCCTGTGGTCACCATGGAGCTCTGGGTGCTTCCCCTCCCCGCCACTGCCCGTGTCCCCAACTGTGTCCTGAGAGGCCTCGGTGTCCTGCGGGTCGGGTTGCGGTGGGAGGGTAGGCGGGCCCGGGGTTGGAGGGGCCTCCCTGGCTGGCAGCTCTCTCCTGAGGCCTACAGGGACTGGTAGGTGGAAGTGCAGCCCCAGCGAGCATGCCGGCGGCTGGGGCAGTGGTGGAGGCAGTGGGGGTGCTGCGGGGCCCGGCATGGGGGCAGGGGCAAGCAGGCTGCCTGGTGGGGTGGCTGCCATGACATAGGCACTCATAGTCCCCGCGTATAGGAGCAGTGAGGTGCCTATGTCATGGAACCGGTCCATCTTAGCGGAGTGTTCCCTGAACATCCGGTCTATGGCCTGTTCCAGCTGCCCGAACGCCTCCACCTGCCTGCTGTGCTCCCAGCGCTCCTGCCTCCTTTTGAGGTGCACCTCCGACTGCAGCCTGCGGTCCCTGGCCTCCGCCTTCTGTACTCTGCCCTTTTGGTGGCCGCCTTCATGTGGTCAATGGCCTCGATCATCCTCTCACCCTGCTCTGTGGTGGAGCAGACAATGTCCTCCACCTGCTCCTCCCTGTGGCACCGTACCTGTTGGGATGCATGGTAGGGGATGGTTAGCCACCCCAGATGCCCACCCCCCTTCCGTGCCATGGTTGGGGGGCCTGGGCCCCCCTCCCTAGGCTGCCCCCTGAGGGCGTCCCCACCCCAGGGTCCGGTGTCCCTGCCCTGGCCCCCCGGCCTCCCCCCTTGTCGAGTTGCCTCACCCGGGGCCTCTGGTTGCTCCTGGGGCCACTCACTTCCATTATCCTTGCCTGGCTGTTGCAGGTGCCAGGATGTGCCGTGCCCTGTGTGGATATGGGGAAGGGTTGGTGGCGTTTGGTGGTCCATGTCCCCTGGCGGACCCTGGGCCCCTTTGGGGCCCAGGAGGGGTTGCTGAGGGTGGTCCCGTGACCCATGTGACCCCTCCCCCCCATCTGGGTCCTATCCCACCCGCCAGCTTACCCTCTATGTCAGTCTCGGAGCCCTCCAAGGCTGGCCCCTCGGTGTGACTGAGGTCCCCCTGTGTCCACTGGCTGATGGTGACCAGGGTGCCGGCCTCGGATCCTCCCGCTGGGGACCATGGCTGGGGGCTCTCAGGGCTGGCGCACAAGGGGGGCCTGCTGGTCCCTGAGGTCCTGGGGTGTTCCTCTTGGGGGGTGGGGCTCCTGAAGCTGGGGTCTTCTCCGGTGGCAGCAAGAGGAGGGGGTACCTCAGCCCGTTCCCTGCCCTGGGCCACGGTGCTCCCCATGAGGTGCGGGGTGACTATGGACCCCTTCATGTGTAGGATGCAGTCCAGGACATCGTAGTAGGGGGCAGTCCGGGCTCCGTGCCCAGACCGCCGGTTGTTGTCCTTGATGGCTTTGTACCCCCTCTTCAGCTCTTTGGCCTTCGACTGGCACTGGGCCACTGTCCTGAAATGCCCTGCCGCCTCCAGTTCCCGCATGATCTCCTTGAACACGTGCTCATTCCGTTGGTTGACTGCCAGCTCCAGCTGGTGCTCCAGGGTCCCTCAGATGCAGATAAAGTCCTGGGTTTCCCTGTGCCCCCATTGCCCCCCTCGATGGTATGGCCGTCTCCCGCAGGCGCCCTCTGGGTCACAGTCTTCCCCCTCCTCCTCCTGATCCTGCTCCTCCTCCTGCCATCTCCTCTGGGGGCTCGGGCTCCCGGGCCCATTTCCATGTCTGTGGGTTGTGAGAGGGGAGGGGGTTGGTTACCGGGTTGCCACAGCCCCATGTCCCTCCCCCATTCCCCCTCTGCCGGCCCACCCACCCGCCTTGGGGCCCCCGTGCTGCTGACCCCCCTTTGGTCCCCTTACCCATTTCTGGGGTGCTTCGTCCCATGGACCGGCTGAAGGTGCCAGTTCGGCCTGTCCTGGCTGCTGCTGCTGATGTCCCTCCACCGCCTCCAGGTGCAGCACGACCATCTTCTTCTCTGCGTGCACCTCCACTGCCTCCTCCACCTCCTCCTCCCTTGCTCTCTCTCCCACCGCTCTCCTCTCCCTTCCGCCTCGCTCCATCCTGCCACGTCCCCCTGCTGCTGTGTGCCCTTTAAATCTCCCTCCCTGACCTGTGTTGTTGCTGGTTGCCTGGCAGCGATGCTGCATGCTTTGTCCCCGGCTGGGAATTATTTTGGTTGCTTCCGGACGGTGGTTGCCATTCAGACATTACTCTTTGTTTGTTTCCCATTGGGAATTGTTTTGACCACGCTTTTGGAGATGGGCCGGGACGGAGCTCCGGAAGCATGGTTGAGTTTGACCCCTGGTGGGGATTGATTGTGGTGAACATCTGGCGCCCACGAAACAGATGTTCATGGTGCTTTGGCCCCGCCGTTGGATTGAGTGTGGTTCACTGTGGTTGACTGTGATCTCGTAATGTCTGAAAATACCCTGGGTTTTAATAAATTGCCTTTATGCCATTCAAAATTTCCTCTAAAGTCCATGGCTGCCATAATTTTGACCAGGTAAAGCGACTATACCCTGTCAAAGGCCCTAACCACATTTGCTGAGTCCACCACCACGGGGTGGCCTGTTTACTGAGATGGTGCATAATGTTTACTGCTTTGTGGATGGTGTCCATTTCCAGACGTCCCGGGATAAAACCCACTTGGTCTGGATGCACCAACTCCCCAATAATTGCAGCCAAACGATTTGCCAGGCATTTGGTGAAAATTTTATAGTCTCTATTTAACAGGGATATGGGTCTATAACTCCCACAATGTTCTAAAGCATGGCCTTGTTTGGGGATAACTATTAACTTAGCCTTGTAGAAAGTTGGGGGCATAGAGTGTTCTCACAAAATTTGATTAAAAGTATCTGTCAATGGAAGAGCCAACCCCCCCAGAAAGCATTGTTAAAATTCAATTGACAGTCCATCTGGGCCTGCAGCTTTATTTTGGGGCATGGATTTAATAACTTTGATCACTTCCTCCACTCCTAATGGGGAATTTAAGCAACTATTTTGGGTGGCATTAAGTCTTGGAAGTTTGTATTTTTGCAAAATATTTGTCAGTTTTGGATATTTGTGGGCTAGTGGTGGTGTACAGTTTTGCATAAAAATTATAAAATTCCCATTTATTTTTTTCTGTGTCTGGTTCTTTCTCCTTCTGCAGCTTCAATTTCTGTAATATAATGTTTTTGTATTGCTTTTTTTGCAAGTCCAGCCAGGGCCCTTCCTGATTTATTATTTTGATCAAAATACCTGCACCTGATTAGTTTCAATTTCCTGGTTGTTTGGTTAATTTTCTCTGTGTTGATAGTCGCCCTTAGTGTTAATAGTTCTTTATGGAGCTTTTGGGAAGGATTTTGTTTTAATTTAGCTTCTGCTACTCTTAACTGTTTGTGGAGTCCCTTCAAAGTTTCTCTTTTAAAAAAATAACTAAATTTTTTTTGGCTGACTTCAGGGTGATTATGATCCTTTTTACACAGACGCGCTAACACTGGGTATTTTCAGACGTTACGAGATCACGCTCAACCACAGGGAACCACACTCAACCCCGCGGCGGGGCCAAAGGGCCCTGAACGTCTGTTCGGCACGTGCCAGATGTTCATCACGCTCAATACCCACATAGGGTCAAGTTCAACCACGCTTCCCGGGCTAGCTGGGGAAATATCCCGGGAAGCGTGGTCAAACGGACCCCCACCAGGAACCAAGGAAAAGTAACATCTGGACGCCAATCCCCGGGCGGAACCAAACGAAATGAGCCCCAGCCGGGGACAAGGCATGCAGCGTCGCTGCCGGGCAACCAGCAACAACACAACCACCGGAGGGAGATTTAAAGCAAAATCAGCAGCAAGCAAGCATGGCGGGATGGAGCGAGGAGGGAGGCGGAAGAGAGCAGAGGCAGAGAAAGTGACACAGGCGGTGGAGGAGGCAGAGGAGGTGGAGGCAGGGGCAGCAATGGAGGTGGAGGGGGCACAGGCGGAGGAGGGGGGCACAGGGGTGCACCCGAACAGGGAGGCGGCCCAGGCACAACACCCACAGCTGCAGCCGGGTCGCAATGCCCCGGGGACAGCAGCCGGAACGGGCCCAGAGGAGGCACCCAGGAAAAGGGTAAGGGGAAACAAGGGGAGGGGAACAGGGGGCACACGAGAC
>QEPC01008291.1:408062-438252 GCA_003113815.1 Sphenodon punctatus | reverse complement strand
CTCCACCCAGAGAAATGCACCCCAGCCACTGCAAGTGGTGTTTACACAGATGCCTCCACCCAGAGAAACTGGGTGGAGGCATCTCATGTGGTGCCCTGTACCATGTATAATAAAATGTAACACCCATTTTATCAGTGTTAGAGTGTCTGTGTAAAAAGGGCCATAGTTATCTCGAATGGCTGCTTTGGCAGCTTCCCATAAGGTACTTGGTGAATTGACTGATCCCATATTCAAATCAAAGTAATCCGTAATATTTTGCTTGAACTGCTCTTGGAAAAATTTATTTTGACATAGCGTCCTGTCCATCTGCCATTGTGAGCATTTGGCTTGGGACCCTGGCTTCCCCAATGAAATATCGCTATCACACCATGATGGTCTGAAAGGGTTTGATGCAATATATAGACTTTCTTACAGTGACCTCTCTCTTTTAGGGGGATTATTATGTGGTCAATCCTAGTAAATATCCTATGCGGGATTGAATAAAAAGTGTAGTCCCGCTTCTGTGGGTTTTGCTGTCTTCATATATCGATTAGCCCGTTATCTTCCAGCATAGTCTTTATTTTATTTTGCCAATTATTGAGGGGGTTAAAGTTCAAGTGATCTTTCTATGAAAGCAAGGTATTAATATCCCCCTGGATTATTAATCTCTCGCTAGCATGATCTAAAATTTTGGGGATAAATTTCTGAAAAAATTGAAGTGTGCCTTCATTGGGAGCATAAAGATTAACCAACAAGTTTAATGTTTTATGTTTAATGTGGAACAGGTCTTTTTCTAATAAATGTATTTCCTGGAGGAAAAAAATATCACCGGTTTCCCAGAGCAGTTCTTTCACTCTTACTGTACTCTGTACTTAACTGGTTCTTGCTATTTGCACCTGCTGAAACGTATGCTTTGTTGGGGGCCTGAACTGTAGGGTGTCAAAAAAGCTTTCCCCCCCATCCCCTTTGTGCTGTCTGTACCCAAAGGCTATGCTCTAGGATCCCCCTGAGGGGGCCTAGTAGTTGTTTTCCCAATGACGTTCATCGCGTTGCTTTTAAGTCAATACAAATAGTAAGGTGACCCACACTCCCTCTCCACCTCTTTAGTCAACTGTGTGGCTTAGTCTTATTTAAGCGATCTGACTTTAAATTGAACTAAAGTAAATGAAAAACACTACTGTCCTTCTCCTGGTGCTCCACATGATGTCTTATCAATTGTCCTCTGAGTGGCTCAGGCTACTGCTTTTTAGAAAAATCTCAAAGTCCGCTAGCTTCTGGAAAAACCTTCGTTTAACCTTCCAAAATATGGACAGTTGCTGGAAACTGAAGCTGAGGCTGTAGCCTCCTGTCATGCAGGACTGGGAAAAACTTTCCCCATCTCCTTCTTTTTGTCACCGTGGCAGTTGCATAATCTGGAAAGATTCTTATCTGGTTATTCTGATATTCCAGCTTTTGTTTACTGCAAGCCAGTCTTAGAATTGTCTCCTTGTCCTGGAAATCATGAAACTTGACGATTATGGTGCAGGGTTTTTTCCTTGGGTGTCTGTCTAGCTGTTCTATGGGCCCTTTTGATCTTTGCGTTTTGAAGCTCAGGTGCTTCAGGGAAGAGGGTTCCCAAGACCTCCCCTATTAATACTCTTGGGTCTTTTTGTTCCAGACCCTCTCCTAAACCAGTGAATCTTCAATTTGGCCTCCGAGACCAATTCTCAAGGTCCTCGGTCTTGTCTAGGAGGTAATCAATAGTCTCATCTTCTTGATCTGGTCTTCGTTTTCTAATGAGTGATCTTCTACGCTGGAGACTCTGTTCTCCATTGTGTCTATTCTCTTCAAGAGTCCTTCTAACTTTTTTTATATTTAAGTCAGTCACTTTTTGCAATTTATTTACCTCTTCAGCCAATTTTTCTCATGCCTGTGCTGCTGCTGCCAGATCTTTCCTAAGCACTGTCATCAGGGCTGTAAACTCGCTGCCTGGGTTTTTCTCCTCAATGTCGGTCTGACTGGTTGCGTCCGCCATCTTGCGAGGCTCTGCTGCCGCTACTGCCCTCAGGCCCGCTCTCGTTCTTGGTTGGCAAAATCGCTCTATAGCGATCTGTTTTGGCTTTTTCCTTTTTCTACTTGCCCCTCCGGTCATTTAGTTGTTTAGTATGCCACGCCGTGCGTCTGCAGCATTGATTTTTCATGGGTTTATCAGGATGTTGGAGTGGAGCTCAGCCTCCCTGCAGCTACTTGGTTTTACGCATGCTCAGAGCCCCCCAGCTTTTTACTTTTAGGAGCTGTTAAAAAAATGCCAGCTCTTACTAGAAGCACCATAAAAAAGTTAGCGGCTCTCAATAGTGAGATATTATTACCGGGTCAAACGAAAATGACTAATTTCTTCCCTGTGACAATTGATTCTACTGTGATATTACCTGATGATACCATCCAGGCTTTAGAAGCTGGTAAAAGCTTACTTAAGAGTCCCCAAATAGCCACCTGTGTGATTGTGGATTCATTCGATTCTGATCCTGTAGTCTCCAATAGCTTAAATAGGGATGGAGATACAGTACAGCTGTCCTTCCAGGGGCAAGGGGAAGGGAATACAACTGAGTCACCAGGATTCCTTGCACAATCTATTTGGGAGACATAGGGTAAGCAATTTGTTCTAACAAATAATCTAATGGCCAAAATTAATCAGAACATTGAGATGCTATTTAATTATTTAGTTGAGGTTAAAGATATGTTGCTGATTTTATCAAACTTTATGATTTTGTGAAACGACATGCTAATTAGTAAGGACCTGAAAGAGAATGAGATTTCTGAGTCCCCTGGGGGGGGAGGGGGGGNTGGTCCCCTTACCCATTTCTGGGGTGCTTCGTCCCATGGACCGGCTGAAGGTGCCAGTTCGGCCTGTCCTGGCTGCTGCTGCTGATGTCCCTCCACCGCCTCCAGGTGCAGCACGACCATCTTCTTCTCTGCGTGCACCTCCACTGCCTCCTCCACCTCCTCCTCCCTTGCTCTCTCTCCCACCGCTCTCCTCTCCCTTCCGCCTCGCTCCATCCTGCCACGTCCCCCTGCTGCTGTGTGCCCTTTAAATCTCCCTCCCTGACCTGTGTTGTTGCTGGTTGCCTGGCAGCGATGCTGCATGCTTTGTCCCCGGCTGGGAATTATTTTGGTTGCTTCCGGACGGTGGTTGCCATTCAGACATTACTCTTTTTTTGTTTCCCATTGGGAATTGTTTTGACCACGCTTTTGGAGATGGGCCGGGACGGAGCTCCGGAAGCATGGTTGAGTTTGACCCCTGGTGGGGATTGATTGTGGTGAACATCTGGCGCCCACGAAACAGATGTTCATGGTGCTTTGGCCCCGCCGTTGGATTGAGTGTGGTTCACTGTGGTTGACTGTGATCTCGTAATGTCTGAAAATACCCTGGGTTTTAATAAATTGCCTTTATGCCATTCAAAATTTCCTCTAAAGTCCATGGCTGCCATAATTTTGACCAGGTAAAGCGACTATACCCTGTCAAAGGCCCTAACCACATTTGCTGAGTCCACCACCACGGGGTGGCCTGTTTACTGAGATGGTGCATAATGTTTACTGCTTTGTGGATGGTGTCCATTTCCAGACGTCCCGGGATAAAACCCACTTGGTCTGGATGCACCAACTCCCCAATAATTGCAGCCAAACGATTTGCCAGGCATTTGGTGAAAATTTTATAGTCTCTATTTAACAGGGATATGGGTCTATAACTCCCACAATGTTCTAAAGCATGGCCTTGTTTGGGGATAACTATTAACTTAGCCTTGTAGAAAGTTGGGGGCATAGAGTGTTCTCACAAAATTTGATTAAAAGTATCTGTCAATGGAAGAGCCAACCCCCCCAGAAAGCATTGTTAAAATTCAATTGACAGTCCATCTGGGCCTGCAGCTTTATTTTGGGGCATGGATTTAATAACTTTGATCACTTCCTCCACTCCTAATGGGGAATTTAAGCAACTATTTTGGGTGGCATTAAGTCTTGGAAGTTTGTATTTTTGCAAAATATTTGTCAGTTTTGGATATTTGTGGGCTAGTGGTGGTGTACAGTTTTGCATAAAAATTATAAAATTCCCATTTATTTTTTTCTGTGTCTGGTTCTTTCTCCTTCTGCAGCTTCAATTTCTGTAATATAATGTTTTTGTATTGCTTTTTTTGCAAGTCCAGCCAGGGCCCTTCCTGATTTATTATTTTGATCAAAATACCTGCACCTGATTAGTTTCAATTTCCTGGTTGTTTGGTTAATTTTCTCTGTGTTGATAGTCGCCCTTAGTGTTAATAGTTCTTTATGGAGCTTTTGGGAAGGATTTTGTTTTAATTTAGCTTCTGCTACTCTTAACTGTTTGTGGAGTCCCTTCAAAGTTTCTCTTTTAAAAAAATAACTAAATTTTTTTTGGCTGACTTCAGGGTGATTATGATCCTTTTTACACAGACGCGCTAACACTGGGTATTTTCAGACGTTACGAGATCACGCTCAACCACAGGGAACCACACTCAACCCCGCGGCGGGGCCAAAGGGCCCTGAACGTCTGTTCGGCACGTGCCAGATGTTCATCACGCTCAATACCCACATAGGGTCAAGTTCAACCACGCTTCCCGGGCTAGCTGGGGAAATATCCCGGGAAGCGTGGTCAAACGGACCCCCACCAGGAACCAAGGAAAAGTAACATCTGGACGCCAATCCCCGGGCGGAACCAAACGAAATGAGCCCCAGCCGGGGACAAGGCATGCAGCGTCGCTGCCGGGCAACCAGCAACAACACAACCACCGGAGGGAGATTTAAAGCAAAATCAGCAGCAAGCAAGCATGGCGGGATGGAGCGAGGAGGGAGGCGGAAGAGAGCAGAGGCAGAGAAAGTGACACAGGCGGTGGAGGAGGCAGAGGAGGTGGAGGCAGGGGCAGCAATGGAGGTGGAGGGGGCACAGGCNGGGGGGGAAAGAGTCTAAAAGGAAACTAGGTAACGCTCAACTTTTGAACCCTTCTCCTTTAAACTCTAGTAGGTCATATGATCACAAGAAGACAAAGCAAGGAAAGTTGTTATCTTTGCCAAAGAAAAGTAAACATATTAAGATGGGAAGAACTGGTCAAAAAAATCATTTTAAGCGTATGAACTTTAGAAGATTATTTCAATTATTGAAGGATCCAACTATTAGTAGGAAGTCTGCCTATGCTAGGAGATTTAGGAGAAGAATGAAAGATAGGGATGACACTCGTCTCTCTGTATCGGAGAATAAGGATCTTAGAAACTCTATATCCTTTAAAGGAAAACAGAAAAGCATGGGTAATTTCAGATGTTACAAGATCAGTGAACCACAGTCAATCCCACGGTGTGGCCAAAGAGCCCTGATTGGTGGCATCCAGATGTTCACCACAGCCAATCACCTGTAGGGGCCAAAGCCAACCACAGTTCTGGAGGTCAGGATGGGACCATCCCCAGAATCGCGGTCGAACTGATTCCCACCGGGAAACCACCAAAAGTAATGACTGAATGGCAACCACCAGGCGGGATCAAACAAAATGATCCCCAGCCATGGGGAAAGCATGCAGCATCGCTGCCAGACAATGAGCAACACACCAACCAGGGAGGGAGATTTAAAGAGCACACGAGCAGAGGGCGAGCGAGGAAGGGGGGAGAAGGAGGAGGTGGTGGCGGAGGAGCAGCAGCAGCCAGGGCAGGCTGCCCCAGAGGGGACAACCGGCCAGGGGATGGAGACACCTCAGAAACGGGTAAGGAGAGTGAGGGGGGCTCCACACAGCAGCAGAGGGGCACAAAGGGGGGTGCCTAGTGGGAGGGGGGCAGGGAGGCGGGCCGTAGGTCAGAAGGACAGAGGCACCTAACCCCCCCCTTTACGACCCACAGACCCGGAAACGGGCCTGGGAGCTGGAGCCCCCAGTGGAGACTGGCGGAGGGGAAGCCAAGAAGGAGCAGGAGGGAACACGCAGGAGATGCCGGTACCAGCAAGGGGGGCAATTGGGGCACAAGGAGACCCAGGACTTTATCTGGATCTGGGGGTCCCTGGAGCACCAGGTGGAGCTCACCGTGAACAAGAGAAATGAGCGTGTGTTCACAGAGATCATGTGGGATATGGAGGCAGCAGGGCACCAGAGGACCATGGCCCAATGCTGCTCCAAGGCCAAAGAGCTCAAGAGGGGGTACAAGGCCATAAAAGACAGCAACCAGTGGTCCGAACACGGAGCATGGACCGTCCCCTACTATGAGGCCCTGGACTGCATCCTTCACCTGAAGGGCTCAATAGTCACCCCACGGCTTGTGGAGAGCACCGTGGTCCAGGACAGGGAACAGGCCAATGTACCCCACACCCCTGGCAGCCCCGCCCACAGGCACCGACTCCGGAGACCCAGCCCCCCCCCGAGGAATGCTCCGGGACCTCGGGAAGCAGCAGGCCCCCCTCGCAAACCAGCACCGGAAGCCCACGCCCGCAGTCCGACTCAGGTGGATCTGAGGCTGGAACACTGGTGATCCTGAGCCAGTGGACGCAGGGGGAGCAGAACCACATGGAGGAGCCTGCCTCGGAGGGTTCTGAGACAGACGTAGAGGGTAGGCAAGTGATTTGGATGGCAAGCGGACCATAGGGGGTGCACCCAGGAGCCAGGGAATGTGGGAAGGTGGTCGGGGTGCATGGGGGCCCAGCCGGGCACAGAACAGGGGGGACAGGTACTGCTGATGGGGGGGCACCAGCACCTGGTGCAAGTGAGTGGGGAGGATAGTGGGATGGTGGCCAGGCCCACACAAGGGTAACCCAACCCCCCCACCCGTTCCCCAACAGGTGCACACGTGCCCCAACACATGGGCCCGCCAGGTGATGGGGACAGTGGGACAGCTGCAGCAGCAGCCAGAGGACCAAGGTGAGGTACAATGGCAGGGGGGGCACCCAACGGGGGTTCACCGAGGGCAGGGAGTTAGGGCACGCCCCCCCACCCGGTACAGCATGCCCAGTGGCTTGGGGTGGGAGAGCGGGATGGGCGGGGCACAGGGGGCACCAAGGGGGAGGACTGCACCTGCCACTAGTCAGGGGGGGGCAAAAACCACCCCCAGCACTACTCTGGGACAGGTGGCATGTGACCGAGCCTGACTAACGGTCTCCAATGGGCTCCCCAACAGGGCAACCAGCAGCACCTCCACCAGCCAAACCCGTGTCCACGGCACAGCGGATGCAGGAGCACAGGGCACAGGTACGGTGCTGGAGGAAGGATCTGGCCAAGGAGATCATCCGAACCAGCATGGAGCAGGGGGAGTGGATGATCGCTGCCTACATCATGGTAGCCACTCCGCCCGGCACCATACTGGCTCCAGCACCTCAGGTGCCCCCTGCGGTGCACCCACCACCACCACCACTGCTCCAGCCACTGGCATGGCCGCAGGGCCCATGCATCCACCTCCTGGTCCCACCCAGCCTCCAGAGGCAGCAGCTGCCCAGGGGGACACCTGATGCGCTGGAGCCAGTATGGTGCCGGGCAGAGCGGCTGCCATGATGTAGGTGCTCATAGTCCCTGCATGCATCAGCAGTGAGGTGCCTATGTCCAGGGACCGGTCCATCTTGTGCGTGTGCTCTGCTCCCAACCAATCGATGGCTGCATGTAGCAGCCCCAATACCTCCATCTTCCTGGTGTGTTTGCGGCACTCCCGCCTCCATTCCAGGTGCATTTCTGCCACCAGCTGCTGGTCCTTGGCTTCCGTGTGCTGCAGGGCCCTGTCCGTGGCCGCCTCCATGCGGTCTATGGCAGCTATCATCCACTCCCCCTGCTCCATGCTCCATGCTGGTCCAGACGATCTCCTTGCCCAGATCCTCCCTCCAGCACCATACACATGCCCTGTGTCCCTCCGGCACTGCTGACGGCACCCCCCATCCCCACCGCACAGGTCAGTCTGGACCCAGACATCTCCCAGAACACGGTCGGGGAGACCAACAGCAGGGGTGAGGAGAGCTCCCAGAGCTCCATGGGACCTGCAAGATGGCCAAGGAGATGGCCCAGAAAGCAGCAGGGTCGGGAGGGCGGGGGCAGTAGGGTGGTCCAGGGAGCAGCAGGGGGGTGGAGGGACAGGGGGCACAGAACGGTCAATAAACGGATGGGTGTACACAACCAACTGCTTTATTGAGTACTTAATGGTACCAGGAGGGCTGGGGGTTTGCCTCGAGCAAGGCACAGTGACAGGTGGGGCTCGCAGGGGGGAGGTCACCACAAGGTCATGGGTGAAGCAGAGGAGCCTGGAAGGCTGGTGTTGTGAGCCGCCCGTGAGAATGGGGTGGGTTCCTGAGGACCAGAGGTATCCCGTGGCAGCCCTGGGGGGAGGCGGGACCGGGGTCAGCCCAGCATGCTCAGGCCCTGGCATCACTGGATATATACGCCTTGCCAGAGCAGCGCAGATCCGCTTGGCATAGCGGTATTCCCGCATTCACATAGAGCGACACGGGTCCTGGTGGCCGCTGGGGCATGGGGAACGCCAAGGCGGCCCATCGGTCTCACAGATGTTGTGCAGGACACAGCAGGCACTGATCACGAGGGCCGAGGTCTCCACAGCGAAGTCCAGCTGACCAGCAAGGTACCTCCAGTTCTGCTTGAGGGCACTGAAGGTCCTCTCGACCACTGTCCTCGAAGCTCAAAGCCGGTCATTGAACCGTGCCTCCACAGGGTTCCTGGGGACCGGGTATGCTTTCATGAGCCAGCAGAGGATGGGATAGGCCGGGTCCCCCAGGATGCAGGGGGGCATCAGCTCCCTGTTGAACCTGGACATCCTCATGTCGGCAAAGTCCCCCCGGTACATTTGGGAATAGAAGGGAGAGATGGCAAGGATCTGGGCATCATGGCTGTGGCTGTGGTGGCCGGTGAAGATGTCTGTGAACTGACCCCGGTGGTCCACAACTGCCTGGAGCTTCAGGGAATGGTACCCGTGCCAGTTGATGTATTCGCCAGCATCCCCGTTGGTGGGGCGGAGGATCTCGATGTGGGTGCCATCCACAGTTCCCATACGGCTGGGGAACCTGCAAGCCTTGAAACTGACCAGCATGGTCTCCTGGTCCATGAGCTGGATCGCATGGTCCAGGTGCACGCCCTCCATGGCCTCGCAGAAGTCACGGAGGATGCCCGTGACAGTGCTCACTCCCACACCGAAGTGCTGCACCACAGACCAGCAGGAATCTGGTGTTGGCCAGTGCCCAGACAGCTATGGCCATGGGTATGGGGATCCGCATGGGGGTGCGTTGCCATTCCAGTGAGGTGAGGCGCAGGAGGCACCTCCTGTTCATGCAGACGTGTGCCCTCCATGCTGCATCATCCCACCGTGCCAGGGCACCTGCGCTTCTGGCATGGGGGCTTGTGCCCCGGGCCCACGTGCGCCCATCAGAGCTGTCCACAGCTGGTTGCCTCTTGTCATGACCTCCCTGTTATCAGTGCTAGCTGTACTGCCAGTGCACTCAGTTTCTGCAACTGTGCTGGGTCCACTCCCCACGCATTGCTCGCTAGCTGTCCCATGTTGCGGCCTGCGAGCTTATTGCATATACTTGGAGCTCCCTTGCATCCTTCCCCAGCCCACATGGGAACATGGGGCCCCTCTTTCCTTGCTGGGATGACCCTCTGCCTGCTGGACCATGGCCGACTGTGCTGCCCCGGGGTTCCCGTGCCCCAAAATCGCCTGGTGCCCCCCCATAGCTGGACCTTCCGGGACACCATGGCCCTAGCTGACCTGTGGCATTCCCCGGCCATGCAACTGCTCCGGTGCCTATGTGAGTCCGAGCTCCAGCCTTCACTACTTTGGCTACGAGGCCAGCACTCGTGATTGCCAGCTCTGTGCGGAGGCGCTGGGCCTCTGTCCCTTTCCTGATGGGTGCGTTCTGGAGATGAAGTGCTCACATGTGGGGTGGTCCCCAGCGGAGACTGTGTTGGCCCTCTCGGTGTGTAGCCTGGCCAGGGTTCACAACCTGTCTGGAGGAGGGGGGCCCTGCCCCGGCTGCATCCATGGGGCCCGTGGCTACCAGCAGTCGCGTGGGGCGATGTATTACCACCTGTTGGAGCTTGGGCACCTGCCATGGCTCCCTGATGCTGACTATACCTTGTCGGAGCCCACTGGACCAGAGCTGGCGGCACTGGCTGCTGTGTGGTCCCATGCTGATGTTCAGGTGGGCCCACTACATGCATCTTGTGGGCCAACCAGTCCCAGACCCCTTTGTTACCTCCTGCAGATGGATGTGAGACCCCCTGTGTCTTTGGTGTCATGGTTGATGGCCCCACCATGTGCTCCTTGCACCTCCCTGCCAGCTTGGGGCACTGGCCACTCGCTCTGCGCTGTTCCGGCCTCGCGGCTGTTCTGTCTGGTTCGCTTGCCTCCATTCTGCTCGCCTGTATCATTGTGCCTCCTCCATGGGCACCCCCTGTCCTTCGCTGCCTGTGGTGTTCCTCTCCGTGCCCGGCCGCCCCTTTGGCTGGTACCTGCTGCCTGACACCGCTACCAGCTCTCCCCGTGGTGTTTCCCTCCCTTGCACAGCTGCCTGCTCACCAGTGTCCATGCCCTACCCCCCGCCCTCTGGGTGCCTCCATGACTGTGCAGGACTTGGGGTCACTGGATAGTGCCTCCCGGCTTCCTCCAGGGTGTGTGTGCATGTGCTTCCTGCAGGCTCCTGCTTGCATCTGTCCCCAGCTGTGTTTCTGCATCAGTGAGGGGGATCCTTGCCATCTGGACATGCCTCGGACTTTCCGGTGCCTTCCCTGGCTTGGTTGCCCTCCCCCTGTGACCCTGCTCCGTCCCTGCGGGGGGACCCCTGTGCCTTGGGCTGTCTGTGTTGCTGTTGGGTGACCCGTGCACCCTGTGCTGTCAGTGGGGTTCTGGGTGCCTTTCACCATGTCCTGGACTGTTTCCCACCCAGTCCCCTCCACTTCCTTGGCCTGGGGCTCCCCCCCCCCCCTGTCTCTTATACACATCTAGATGTGTATAAGAGACAGTGTCCATGGTGCTGTGTGTGTTGACTTTCCCGGTGTGCTCCCTCCTTCCTTCCTTTCCTGTTCGGGTGTGTTTGCACCCGGGCGTGTGTGTGTGGTCTGTGTTCTGCTGTGTCCTTGACTTCCCTGTGCCTGTTGTGTGTGTTGCCTCTGCAGCTCTTCTCCTTCCTCCCCCTCCCTTCCAGTTTCCCTTGTGTGGGCATTGCCTTTCGGTGCTTTTGGCTTCCTTTGCCCTCAGTCGGTCATGTCTGCCTCCCGCCCCATCCCGGTGTCTTCTGGGTGTTCTGACCATGGTCTAGAATCAGCATAACGTCTGTTGCATTGCCCTGGGCCGTGGTCTGGCCGTCTGTTTCCTTGCCATGGTCCCACTCCTGTCACATCTGTTTGGGGTTTTCCTGGACCACGGGAGAGGGTTAGCTGGCTCGCCATGGTTGGGAATCCACTGTGGTGACCCGGGGGCATGTAACATCTGAAATTACCCCATGTCTCAGGGAGTTCAGCTTAATGATTCAATCTCTAGTTAGTAACTTACGGACTTCTATTGGTTTTAATAGCATAACCCCTGTCAGTATCAATATCAGTTTTATTATGGGCAAGCTTTCTCTATATGCCCCACATCAAACAGACTGTACATAAAATAATGATAATAACAAAATCTAAAATAGATATAAATATAAATATAAATGAGTAGAATAAATACATAAAGTACAGCTACAAAACCATGCCTTCAATGGCACTACTGACTATAAACCGAATCAGCAACCAGAACTAATAAGGGTCTCCCGACCCCATACTTCGCAACCCATAGGATGACACTAGTTTCCCCATGCCTAGGCATTAGGGCGTGGTGCCATTGAAACAAGATTATATCAATCCTGGCCACAAATCATGGTGCCATTCATCTCTAAACTGCAATAGTAGGGGCATGAGTTAAATTGAGCTGTTCTTAACAATGAGGCAACACAACTCATGATGATCTGGGGCTCAAATCGTATCTTATCTTTATCGTGTATCAAGCCCAATCAACCCAAAATCACCACCTAAAAGTTCCCGCTTGGCAGATGCCAAGTGGACAAAAGAAGCCAAAGCAACCATTGCCTCCCTCTGGGGGAGGGAGAGGAAAAAGGCGTAGCAATCCTTGGATTCGAATGTCTTGCCCAACGGCAGAAGCAGAACAAGCCATACTGCCCTGAGTGATTTATAATAGGGACATCTCAGAAGAAAGTACTCTGCTGATTCTACCTCGGCCATAGCGCAAGAGCACAATGTAGCCTGGTAGGGAATGGAACGACACCTTCCCTCCAGGACGGCCATTTGCATTAGCTGAAACCGCAGTTGTAAGTATGCTCTCCTGAGCTTTGGACTTACCAACATATCCAAATAGGGCTCTAAGAAAAAGCGTGTTTTAAAGAAGCCGAGCAAAGGTGACGCTTTCCAACCTCTAAGCACTGAAATATCCTCCTGGTTGGCTACATCCTGAATCCTAGCCAGGACCTCTGATTTAATTGCTGCTAGTGGTTTGCCAGCAAAATATTGGAAAGAAAAACCATGTTCACTAATCAGACGTGCCAAGTGGCGGACCCATGGATAGGTCCGCGTTCCCTCATACAGCAGCTCCTCCCTAAGGCACTGATGGATGAGGGCTTTTTTCCCCTGGGAAATCACCTTCACCCTATACCTGATCAAAACTTTATTAGTCAATGATGAAATCGAGGGGATGCCAGTTTCCGCTCTTAATACCTCACCGGGAACCACCAGAGCAGCCCTCAGGATACGTCTGAGGAATATATTCTGCACCCTCTCCAATGGAGCCAAGTCAGTGGACGAGGTGAGCTCCGTCCCAAAAAGAAAGGAGGATGGAACCTTAGCCACGTACACCTTCAAAAAAACTGAGACTCGCAAACCCCTAGAAATGTTGGCTGCTTTCAATAGGGCTCTAACCGCACTCATGGACATATTGGCCCTATTTCGAACGTGGGAATTCCACGTTGACCCCTGTCAGTTTAGTATCCCAGGGCTCCCAAGTTAGGGATTTCATCATTTCAGATACACACGATATGGTGACAAATAAGAGTCCTGTAAAAGCTAATTTAGAGCAAGTTAGTGACCAGCAGTCAACTTCCAGCTGGAAACTGCTTTTTGAAGTGCAGGCAATTGGTTTTTTTGAATTACCCTAAGCCTTCAGGTTTTCTATCACAGCTAGAGCAGACTGAACATCTATTGAAACTTATTAAGAAAGTAACTTTCAATACTGTTGCGTTTACTGAGATCAAACAGGTTGAGTTTTATAACTATTCACGAGTTAGAGCTTTAGTTACATTTGAGTCTGATCAGGTCAGTCAAAGAATTTATGCTCTTAGACCACAATTTGAGAGGTTAGGCATTCAAGTTGATAGCTATTTTCAGAATTCGGATCGGCCCTCCTTGATCCAGAGGGCAGTAGGCTCAGATAAATTTCCAATTATCAATAAGGCTATAACCAACTCAATCCATCTGGTAGATAATTTACAGGTTTGTAGTTTTTCTGGATGCTTAGAAGCGGACAGATCCTTGGAACAGGTAGTAATGTTACCTGAGAAAGGAGAAAGGATGTTACCCAAGGAAGGATTCACTTTAGATGTTGGTCAAGAATGCAAAAGTGCTCTTTCATGCACTCAGGAAACTTTATGCCTTCCCACTGCTGTTGATTCTGTTAGGTATGAAATGAAGGATAAGGTAGAGCAGCAGCCTCTGAGTGAAACCAAAGACTAAACTTGAGTGGGGAGGGAATAGAGCAGCAAGAGTTAGACTCCTTAATCATTAGTGAATTTGGAGAGGATGACTTGGGGCTAATAAGTTATTTTGGGACTTACCTAGAGATAGTTCAGGATCATATCTGGAAATGATTTGCAAATGTAAAGGCTAAACTCCTAGATATTAGAAATTCTCCTTGTAAAAGCTCTACTGACTTGGTCATACCCTCCCATATAGTTCCTCTTGAAGCAACTACACAAATTAATAAGCAGGCAAGTGTGGTTGAGGGTGAGTTTAAACTAGTGGATGGGTTGGAAAGACCATGGGAAGGTGTATATAGTTAAAGAGCATTATGGCAATTGTATTACTAGTGAAGAATGGTCTAAAATTAGATTCTTGGGCCCACATGAGTTGAGTGTGAACGATGGATCCTTCAGAAAAGAGATTCCATTGTTGAACCAGCCATATGGGGGTTGGGGAGGATGGGGAGAAGTTAGTAATGTTCCTATTATATTAGAAGGAGATCCTATGGATTCAAGTTGACCATCAGGGGCTCTGGGGTCCTCTAAACAATTTTCTCTTATTTCTTGGAATGTTGCTGGTTTTTTGTCAAAGTTGGGAGATCGAGACTTTTGTTACTTTATAGAAAGATTTCAAATTCTTATATTCCAGGAGACTTGGGGTGATTTCAGAAGGTACATTTTCGGCATTCACCACAGTCAACCTCAGTCAAACGTGGGCGGTGGTGAAAGAGCTGTGCATGTCTGTTGGCCCGCATCCAGATGTTCTCCACAGTCAAACACGGGCCGGGGTGAACCTAACCACACTTTGTGAGGGCGGGGCGGGAGGAGGGCCAGAAGTGTGTTGAATGCTGACCACGGCAGGGGTGAAAGAAACGTAATGTCTGAAGGGAAAACCCTGGCCGCGGTGGAAGAAAATGACCATGGGCCGTGGTGGCAGCACGCAGCGCCACTGACAGGCAACCATAAACAAGCGGCACACGGAGGGAGATTTAAAGGGTGGAGATTTAAAGGGCGGAGATTTAACGTGGTGGAGCAGTCGATGGAGAGGAGGGTGGAGGAAACAGAGGAGAGGATGGAGTGACAGGGTGAAGAGAAGGTGCAGCAGCAGGAGGGGGAACCCGACCCAGTGGGGGACACCCAGCAGCACATGGGGTCACCCAGGAAGAAGGTAGGGGGTGCATCCAGGAGTAGGCGGGTCGGAACCGGGGAGAGGAGGGGCACGGGAGGGAGGGAGGGACCACAGCCGCCAGAAGCCTAACCAGCAGACCAGCAAGAGGGCACGCGCCCCGGAGGAAGCTGAGGCTGGTGGGAACCAGGGCCAGGTGGAGGTGGCCGCGGAGGAGGAAGAGGCAGCGGAGGGGCTGGCACCCAGGCGCCGGTACCACAGGGGGATGGGTGTTAAGTGGGGACTCCAGGAGACCCACGACCTCATAGCTATCTGGGTGACACCCGAGATGCAGGGTGAGCTGGCTGTCAGTGTCCGGAATGAGCAGGTGTTCACCCAGATAGCCACAGAGATGGGGGAGGCTGGATATGACCGAACGGCCACACAGTGCCGGACTAAAATAAAGGAGCTGAAAATGGGGTACAAGGACATAACCGACAACAACCGGCACTCTGGGCGGGCGACATGTGCCTCCACCTACCTAGATGTGCTGAGTCGGGTGCTGCACCGCAAGGGCTCCATAGTGGCCCGGCGCCCGGTAGGAGGGGGCTCCTGGGAAGAGTGACCTGCGGATGAGGCCCCCTCCCCTTGCATACGGAGAGCACCGAGTCAGCCCTGGCACCGGGCATGGGAACCACAGAAGAGATGCCAGGGACCTCGGGCACATGCACCCGAAACACCCCCAGCCCTACCTCCGGCGAGGCCACACATGCCCCAGCGGATTCGGAGGAGGTAGAGGGGGAGGAGGAGACCATGACCCTGAACCTCACAGCCTGCCAACCCGGAGACCAGGCAGACACCACCCCCAGCGACCAACCGGCCTCGAAGGGAACGGACACCGAGGGAGCAGGTAAGGGCAAGGCAGGGCACATGCACGGACCCCAAGGGGAGGGGGAGCTAAGGTGGTGGAAGGGGATGGAAGGCATCCCTCCCCCACAGCCCCAAAGGCAGGGATGGGGCATGGGCAGAGGGAGTGGCACAGGAGGCGGGTGGTGCCCATCCTGGGGGGGAAGGAGTGCCCAGAGCACGGAGATGGGAGGGGGGATGGGGAACAGCACCCCACATGATGAACCAACCCCTTTATCGCCCCACAGAGCCACACCAAGCACGAGAGGGCCGTGGCTGTGGGCCGCCAGTACCGCCGGCCCAGAGGATGTGGGAGCACCAAGTGCAGGCACGCAGAGGACCTCACACAGGAGCACGTGGACACCAGCATGTGGCAAACGGAGGAGATGCTGGCAGCTGTCAACCGGCTGGAGGAGGGGACAACAAGGGCCCTGCAACGGGTGATGGGGAGGGACCGGGCGCTGGTGGTGGAGATGAGGAAGGAGTGGCGACTGCAGAGGTGGGATATGAACCGCCAACTGGAGGCACTCCAGGCCCACTCTGACTGGCAGGACTGCCGGTGCGCGGAGCTCGGTCAGAAACTGGACTACTCCCTGAGTGCCTTCATAATGGTAGCAGCCCCACCGGGTGCCGTGTCAGCACCTGGACACATGCCCCCTCCACCCCCACTGGCCGTACCACAGGCCCTGCCAGTGCCACAACCCCCGCCTCTCCAACAGCATCAGGGCACGTGGATCCGGGGACCCATTCCCCCACACAGCACCTCCTCCTCCACCTCGGACAAGGGGGGGTCGGTAGCCTCGGCCATCCCAGTTGGCAGGGGAAGCAGCCGACCAAGGGGCACCATGGGACTAGGGAGGGGCAGGGGCAGGGCAGCATAGGGGATGGGGAAGGGAGGGGGCACCACGGAGGGGGTGGGAGGGGGGAGGGGCACGAGGGCACACAGGTGTACCGGGCTATGGGGCGGGACCGGGGGAGCACAATAAATGGTCATAGACACACCTAAACCTGTCCAAGTGCTTTGTTTCCTACAGGTGCATACTCCCTCCACAGCCTCACAGACATCCCGCACAAGGCACGCCACGGTTGTGTACCCCACCCCAAGGTACTGGCTATGGTCCAACTTCGGGGGTACCCTGTGTGGCCCCCTGGGGCTGGGGGCCTGTACCCCGGCCCTCTGCTCCTCCCTGTGCATGTGCGTGCTGTTGTTTCTATCTGCACTAGCAGGTGTGTATGCATGGGACTGTCCAGCCTTGCATGCCGGTAGCTGTGTGCTGCCCACCCCCTTCGCATGCCTCCACAGTGGCCCCATTGTTCCAGTCCAGTCCCTGTCTGCCTGTCCAGCCCTCCGGCCCACATCCCATGCTGCCCCCACAGCTGCAGCAGCTCAGACCCTCCAGGAGCTGTACCATGGCAGCTGCATCTCAGCCCGAGGTCCCGCTCGGAGGCTCCATGGGCTCTGTCCGAGCCTGGAGCGCCCGGGAGGGCATGGTCCTTTGCGACCTGTGGTGTTTGCCCATTGTTCAGTGCTGCCTGCTCTCCATGCCCACCCGGCCGGATGCCTATCGGTGCCTGAGCTTTGGTATGCTGCGCTTTGGCTATGTCGTGACCGCTGGCGACTGTCGCATGCACTGTGAGGAGCTGGGGCTTGCCCCCTTCCCTGAGGAGTGCTTACCAAACATGCTGGGGGGCCTTGCAGCATAGAGTCCTGCCGAGACAGCCTCCACTCAGTGTGTGTGTGCCTTCCTGGGATATGCGACCTGCCTGGATGAGGGTGGCCCTGCTTATTACCGTCTTCTGGAGCTGTCCCACCTGCCCTGGCCCCCTGCGGCCAATTATGGCTTGCCCCCCACCTCCAGGCCGGAGCTGGCGGCCCTGTCGGAGGTGTGCAGCCGCCCTGATGTGCAACTCTGGATGAGCTGTGTGGATCCCCTTGAGGGCTTCTACCTGATGGCCGGTCGCGGCTTCTGCCGGGGCCTGTGGCAATGGCCCCGCTATGTGCACCTGCTGTCGTTACCACCCCCTCCACCCAATGGGAGCCCCTGCAGCTGGGTGTAGGGCGCTCCGGGCCCATCTGACATCCAGGTGCCTCATCAGCGCCTTCCTTCCCTCTGTGGCCTGGGTGCTCACGCCACCACCTGCTGCCTCATCGGGATGGCTGAAACCCCAGTGACCCACCTCCGCCCGCCTGCCTGTCGCCCCCTCACCTGGGACCCACTGTCGCAGCCCCGGAACCCTGCGTGTGGCCTCCGTGGTGGGCTGTTGTGCTGGTTCCCTCCCTCCCGGACTGGGCCCCATGCCCTCTTGCTGCTGCCCCTTCTCCCACGCCCTGGCCCTGTGTGCTCCTGCTCAGTATGCCTCTGTGCCTGACCAGTGCTGCTTGTGTCCTCAATAAATGCCTGTTGCACTTCCCTGTGCCTTGTGTTGCCTTCTGTCTCCTTGGGCTGCTGGGTCCCCCATTCCCCTTGTTCGCTGGGCTCCTGCCCCCTCCTGCTGGGCTGACCGTGTTGGCCCCTCGCTACCCCCCTCCTCCCATGCATCCGACCAGACATGGGGTTCCCTGTCCCCCCCTGGTGTGTGCCTCCCTCTGCCCCCCTGCTCGGCTCCCCTTCGTTGTGTGGGTGTGCTGCTTCATTTGTGTATGTGCGCTTCTTGTTTTGAAGTGTGTGTGCCTTCCATGCGGCCCCTGTTTGTGAGCGCTGCTCATGCTGCAGCTCCCTCCACCCCCTACCTTTGTGTTTCCCTTCCCTGGGTGGGGCCCTTTGCCGTCTTTGGCTTCGTTTGCCCTCAGGCGGCCATGTTTGCTTCTGCATAACCCCGGTGCCTTGTGGGGCTCCCACCGCGGTTCTTGCCACCACGTCACGTCTGTTGGGTTCCCACAGCCTGTGTTCTCTCCGGTTGGCCCAGGCCGGTGGTGTCGCCCCCTGTCACGTATGTTGGGGGTTGCTTCTCACCACGGCCCGCAGTGAAGCCATTCACACTGGGGTGGGATTCACTGTGGTGAATTTCACTGCCTCACGTCTGAAATCATCCTTGGTCTCTAGAACCGCTATTCTTAAAGGGGTATTCTTGTTATAGTGTATTAAATACTCCATCAAAACGAGGAAACTGTCCTAAAGCAGGTCTACTCCCATGATTATAAATAGATCAGATTGGGCCTTTCAGCAGTTGCCATCATGTTTGGACATTAGTTTGACAGTTGTCCTTACCACACCACATTGCCAACCATTGATCCTTGTTAATGTGTACATGCCACCTGCAGCTAGGTTGGAGGATATCTCACAGAGGTGGATTTATTTTCCACCTACTTAGAAACTCTTAGAGCTGATTTTCCCCATGGGAAGTTTATTATTGCAGGTGATTTCAATGCCAGGGCGGGGGTGGGGTTAAATTGGCTGGATGAAGGATTTACAACCCTAAATGAAATCTTTGGAATTAACATACCAGTGTTGAAAGATACCAGGTTGAATCCAGCAGGCAAAAGACTTCTACAACTTTTGGTTCGATCAAATCTCAGAATGCTCAATGGTTCTTTTCCCAGGGCAACAGTATCTGAGTTTACATATATAGCTAGAACTGGGATGAGTACTATTGATTATATATTCCTTGACCCTGACATTTGGCCAGATATAATGTGTTTTGGAGTGGAGGGCCGTCCTGAGAGTGATCAGTGTCCTCTCACCATATGGAGGTTGCCCATTATGGCCCTAGAATGCCTGCTGGTAGACAGAGTATAACTCCCCTGGGAGATACCCTTATCCCAGTTAGTATTAATAAAAGAGTTAAATGGACTGGAAAACTGGTTCTTACTATGTCCCACATTCTCCAAGAAGAATATCTGTTAAAACTTAGGGCAAGGTTATTAGATACAGAAGATCCCCAGGTCATTTTTTATTTCTCCCATCAGATATATTTAGCTGTATTCAGCCACATTTTTTAAATTCAGTGGCTCCCCAAAAGGGGAAAGCTAGGACTGTAAGAGGAAATCCATGGTTTGATCATGAGTATGCCATGAAAAAGAAGGTATTGAATACTAAATCTAAGGCTCTGCTTGTTGGAGACTCCGAACAGTTTTCTAGATTTAAGAAACTCCGTAAGGAATATAAAGGCCTTATTAGGAATAAGAAATTAGCTTACGCAGATGCCCAACGGAACAAAATATGTGATGCTATTAAAACAAGGGATAGTCAAACTTTTTGGCAAATGGTTTCAAAGGGAATGGACAGATATAATAACATAGAGGCTAATATCTCTGCAGATTGTTGGGTGCAATATTTCTCTGCTAAGTTTGAGGGTTGTCAACCAGGCAGTTGTATAGTTGGAGCCTCACGAATGGCAAGGGAAGAAATGTTAGCATACCATGTAACTACTGAAGCCATTTATAAGTTCCTTTTACAACAGAAACGTAATAAAGCCCCGGGTCTGGATGGGGTTCCGGTAGAATTATATTTATCAGACACAGCATGGTGGTGCCCTGTCCTTGAGACATGGTTCAATGCTATCATTGATAGCAATTCCAAAATCTTGGAAGGGCAGTATAATTGTTCCAATTTTCAAGAAGGGGCAAAGAGACAGTCCCCAAGCATACCGCTCGATCAGTCTTATTAATGTAACAGCCAAATTGTTTGGCAGACATTTGCTAAGCAATCTTCAAGCATGGGTGGAGGAGTATGATATTCTTCAGGAAAACCAGGCTGGCTTTCATGCATGTTACATAACAATAGACCATCTATTCACCTTGCAATACTCGAAATATAAATGTGTCTCAAAGAGGAAATCTACATTATACGTAGCATTCATAGATTTGGCTGCTGCGTTAGATTCAGTGGAAAGGGGGATTTTGTGGGGTAAGTTGGCTGCTATGGGTATAGACCCCCTTCTGCTGAAGTTACTTGCAGCATATTATGAGAATACTTGGCCACAGATCTATTTGGGTATTTCAGGTGAACTATCTCCCTAGTTGGATATCATAAGGGGGATTAGACAAGGTTGTCTCCTCGCTCCCCTCTTATTTAGCTTGTATACCAACGACATGATAGTAGCTATGATGGATGGAGATTTCCATCCGCCTTATATTTTGACAACAATGGTGCCCATGTTGGTATATGCTGACGATACTGTAATTCTATCACAGACCCCAGTGGGCTTACAGAGGGCCATTACAAAACTTAAAACCTTATGTGCACATAATAAGCTGTGTATTAATTATGGCAATACCAAAATTATGGCCTGAGGGTGGGGGGCTAATCGCCATGCATGGTGGATAGGCAGTACTAAACTTGAAATAGTTAAGAGCTACAAGTATCTTGGGCTTTGGCATTCACCAGATAGCAAGTGGGAATATCATCAAAAAACCACTAAGATTAAGGCTCTCCAATCAACAGGTGCTATTAAATGGCTACACGTGTCCCTGGCTAGGAGATCTGTGCAAACCCCCTTAAGGGCCTATGAGGCAGTGGTTAATGTCCAATTACTGTATGAGGCAGAAGTATGGGGTATTGTGGCCAAAGAGAACATGGCGATACCCCAGAATAAGTTTTTGTGTGCTGTTTTGGGGCTCCCAACTTCATTTCCAGCATCTTTGCTACGGCTAGAGGTAGGAGTTGATTCAATAGAGTCCCAAATTTCTATCAGAGTGTTGAATTACTGGCTTAGGGTACTGATGTACTCTGCACTACGTTTGCCTAAAATGTGCCTCATTGAGGATCAAAATTGTGGTATGGACAAGCAATCCCCATGGTTAACATATGTACATTTTACTCTGAAGAGACTTGACTTAGGCAGTTTCATTTATAATGATTCACGTTTGTTCCCCCAGGAGGATAGATTATTGCTTATGCAATGCATTAGGGATATTGCTAGACAAAATCATTTTGCTGTTGCCTGTGTCTCTAGGACTGCCCCTCTTTATATCTTGATTAAATATTCATGGGGTTTGGAAGAATACCTTAACATTGAAATGAAATGGGAACTTGACACATGTCTATTCAATTACTTTGTAAAGCGTCAGGTACATTGCTGGCACTATATAAATGCTTGCTAATGCTAATAATAATAACTCCAGGTGGCACTAACTAGACTTAGATTCGAGCAAATGCCATCTGCTATGGTAGAAGGTTGCAGGCGTACTATTCCCCAAAATATGAAGTTTTGTATTAATTGTCAGGACAGAATTGAGGACACTATACAATACATTATGTACTTGAGTGCCCTTTATTTAATACTATTAGACAGAAGTTTCTTCTCCCTTTCCCACACTATGGGTGATTTCAGACATTACGCCGGTCCCCGTTCACCACGGGCCGTGGGGTGGTTTGGACCACGGCCGGGGGTGAAGGGGCGTGCCAACAGACGTGCGCCACTCCACCCCAGCCCGCGGGGACCGGTGAACCACGGCCCGTGGTGAATGGGGCCTGGCGTAACGTCTGATGGGGAACCGCGACTACCGGAGGGGGCGGGCCGGACGGCACAGCATGCTGCCGCACGGCCCTGCCCCCTGCGTTGCACAATGGGCCTCCCCCCACTGGATGGGCAGCGAGGGCGGCCAATCCAGACGCACTCGCCACCGCGTTCGGGGGGGAATGGATTCCACCACCGGCAGGGGTGAGTGAACAAACGTTACGTTTCATTCACCCCTGCCGTGGTGGGCATTCACCACACTTCTGGACCCGCTCGCGTCCTCGAGTCCAGAAGTGTGGTGAATGCAAACGCGTTCCGCATTTGACTGTGGTGAACATCTGGAGGGTAGCAAACAGACGTTCACCACAGTCAAACGTGGGCTGTGTTTGAGTGTGGTTCAGGTGTGGTGAATCTTGGATTCGTCACGTCTGAAATCACCCTATGTCCATGCCTTCTCCAAGCGGGAGAAATTAGTTTGGATTTTTCAACAAACCGAGAACGGCTTCTTGGCTCAATTGGCAGCCTTCACCCTCTGAGCAGAAGGAATACGCAGAGCATTTGTCTCCTCTTTGTTGTAGGTCTGGTTTGATGGGGATACTAGGAATCAGAGGGTTAGCTATTATATTGCAGACCTCTAGGTAGATGTTTTATTTTATATTATGTAAATTGGATTCTTATTTGGTAATTTTACTAATCCAATTTTTGGAGAATTATCACTCCTATGGGATGTTAAGTAGGGGTGACTTATTGGGTTGCAGATTTCCCAAAGACTGCAATTTTCTTGGTTTTGTATAATTTCTTTATTGTAAATACCTACTGAAAGAATTGTAAGGTTTTTTTTATAATGGGCCATGGCGGAGGCCTGTTCCTAAATAAGCTCAACTTGAACTTCACACACTCAATTATTAGGTGGTCGCAAGATGTTAGCCTACACCTGCCACACAGCCACCATCCACCGAACGTTCACGACAGTTTTGAAGAGATTGTGGGTCCACCGCGTGGACTAATCCAGGCTAATGGGTGCCCACGTGTCATCAGCCCATCTGTTAGGTTCGCCTGCTGCCTTGCTCACATCCAGGTCTGCCAGCACTATAGAGTCTCACTTTGCGTGCCTGACCAGCTCAGTCTCCTGATTTTGACAGTGGCGGCAGTTAACAAGGCAAGGGGAAAGCAAGCAAGAGGTGGTACTTCCGTTGAGGCGAGAAAGCAAGAAAAAGGTGCCTGCCAGGTTTGGGGAGGGCGGGGGAGGGAGATTGCTAGTGGGACTGCCCAATTGACAGGCAGGCCCAGGGGGAGGGAGATTTCTAGCACCACTGTGTGGAGGTTGCCGCAACCACATGGAATGTGGACAGGGAGGTTACTCATTCTGTTGGACATGCTAAGCATGTGTGGTGACTGCGTGGTGGCTGCATGGACTGAACACTGGCTTCAGCAGGCTAACTGCTCCTCTGTTTTCAAGTTGTTTGGGGCCAGGTCACGGGGTGCATGGGACAGGTATGGCTGCTGCCAGACATTCAACACCAAAACATCCTTCTAGAAGATGGGTACAGGCAGGTAAGGTGCAGCTATTTCTGCCCAACAGCATTCTGGTGGTGAGAGGGTTTTGTGGCAGAGCAGCTGACCTGTGGCAGCAGCGTGTCACCCATGGTGCCCACTGCTGCAGGTGTCCCCCTGCTTTCAGTCTCTTACAAGATGCAGCGGCACCATCCACCAACCAGAATGACACTAGGTCACAGTGTCAAATGCAGAGATGCCATCCACCGGTCAGAACAGTAGCTCTGACGCTGCACTATGTGCTATGACCTCAGCCAGTAAGAAGCCATCTCTGGATCAAAGGGGAAGGAGTAAGAAGCTCCTAGAACTGACCCTTCCCAAATATGAGAGGCAGTCAGTCCATCTTTGGCTTGCCATCTGTGAGGATCTCTTGCTCTGACTCGCTTCTGCTCCCATATTTTGCCTACTGGCCCCGGTGTACCACCTGTTCCCTGGACTGCCTCCTGGAATTTGACTTGGATTTGCAAACTGATCATGAACTTGAACTTGCCTTCCGCCAATTACATCTGGTGCATCGGCTTCAGCCGTATGTTTCAGACTCTGACCTGGCCACCATCATCCACGCCTTCATCATCTGTTGGTTTGACTACTGTAACGCGTTCTACGTGGGGCTACCTTTGGTGACGGTACGGAGACTGAAGCTGGTGCAGAACGCGGTTGCCCATCTCCTGGTGGGATTGGGTTACCGGGAACATATTATACCATTTCTTCGGTCTCTGCACTGGCTGCCTATAGTCTTCCGGGCCCGATTCAAGGTGTTGGTGCTTATCTATAAAGCCCTAAATGGCCTCAGCCCAACCTTTTTGCAGGACTGCCTCACCCCCCCGCGTTCTGCATCGGCCCCTAAGGTCATCAGTGGGTGTTCTCCTGGAGGTCCCCCGAATCTGCTGAGGGGCCACAATGGAGAGGACCTTCTTGGTGGCTTCCTCACGGCTGTGGAACTCCCTGATGGTGGAGGCCCGTTTGGCCCCAGATCTCCCCTCATTTCAATGCTGTTGTAAGACGTGGCTGTTTCACCTGATTTTCAGGGGGGAGGATGGGTAGGGTGGGGGGAATGGGTTAGGGTGGGAGGTGATTGGGGATTTTTTTATACCTCCCTTGTTGTTTGTTTTAAAAGTTGTTTTTACTGTTATGGTTTATATTGTGCGCTGGCCAGAGCTGCCTGTGGCAGGATGGGCGGGTTAAAAATGCTTTAAATAAAATAAATTTCTTTCTCTGCTGTGGTGAGTGCCTACCTTGAACTGGGACTGCGCCCAGCCACACTCCTGACACAACGCTAGCCCCAGCCACATCTAATTTAACTAGCTGTGTGTAGGGGCCAACAAAGTATGGGTGAGGAGGCTCACAGGGCAGCTTTTCTAGCCCCTCTGAATACCAGCTCTTGCTTCTGGAGGTCCAGGGGTGGGATTCCTGTGTAAGAGCTGGAATTTCAGGGCAGAGTGAGAGTGGAGAACATGGAATGGAACTTGTGGGGTGAGCTCATCCCCTGGGAGATTGAGTACTAGCTGTGCTGTTAACTTACAATCTTTCATCATCTGGAGAACTTGGTCCATCTTGTTCTCAACATTATCCACCTTGCTTACTACATGTTTAACTTCCCCATGGACATTATTTACTGCATCTTTGGTCTCTGTGGAGAAAGAATAAACAAAGGCAAGCTCCTTAAATGAGCAAGTATTGGAATGGGACCCTCCAAGTGATTGTATGCTAGGGGTGTAGTGTCCCACCTGCCAGCCCCTGCACAATCTGTTGGGGATTGGACAATCAAGTTGGACTCTTTCCTTCTCACATACTCTCAATAATTAATGTTCTGCAGGCAAACTCAGACCCTCAGCAAAACCTGTTCCAGCTGGATGTGCTTTCACAGGTGTAGCTAATTGCTACATAGAAAACAGAGAAGAATATTATCACCTAATGCCCTGATCACTATGTTTTCCAAGCATGGACACACAAAAAACATACTTTCCTGCTCCTTCTCCCGCAACAGCAGGGAGCTAAAAGCAGGGCTAAAAACAGGGAGGCATAGTATTTATTTACCAAGGGTTGGTTTTTTACCAGGCAAAAACCTGATTCTTTTTTACCACCTTGGAAAAAAATAATTAATTAGTTAATCTTAGTTTAAGGCATTGATACGCTTTATTATCAAAACTGTTTAATCAATCCAGAATATACTGCAATGGATTACACATAGCTGAGTTTTAGTTACATTTTCAAATTGCGATTACTGAAGGCAATAGATTCTGATATTTTATGGCTGTACAAATAAAATGTTAAACTCAGTGGTTAATATTAGAATTTTAGAGCTGCAATAGTGACTCCTCCATTACTTAAGGCTAGTACAGTCTTTTATTATAAGGAGGACTATTTGGATGTCTAGTGAAATGGGGAATATAAATGGTATGAATTTGAAATTTCACACACACCATTAGTATGTTAGTTGTTTCAAGGTAGTAAAATTTAGGAAAGATCGGATGACTGAGTCCTAAGATACAAAGATTTAAATATTAACTCATTTTGTGCAGTTACTTCTGGGTTGCTACCAATTCTGTTGAGCAGGATAGGAAATTTATCAGGTTGTTTATAAAACTCTAGGTACTTTAGAAAATTAAAGTATATTCCCCCGTTTCTGCTTCTGTTTGTTTTATTACTATTCAGGCTCTAGTTTTTATGTTATACTGTTCACAAAGTCCCATTTTAGTCTATGAAAATGGAAGTTATTTCACGCATGCACTGTTCTCTTTCTTTTCGTGCAGGAACCTTGAGCCATCTCTGTTGAGCAGGGAAGGAAGAGTTTAACAGCTGGGGTGCTGAGTACTCACTGCTTTCTTGGCAAGAACTTGAAAGCCTTTGTAACAGACAAGGAATGACCCTCAGCGCACCAGGCTGGGCTTGTCAGTTACAAAGGCTGTTTGCAAACTACAACAGCTTTATGCTCTTTGCTTTGGAAATACCTGCACTGGGGAGGAAAAGAACAGGGATTCCTGCTCTCGTGTCTCCCCCCGCCCCCCCAGGTTCTGCAAAGGGGCTTGGATTCCACCCCCCCAGGGGTGCCCCAGTGGGGGGGGAAGGGTCCCACCACTCCCCCTTCCAGGGCAGCCCCTTGGGAAAAGCCATCCTGGCTTGCAAAGCCCTGCACTGAGGGAAGAGAGCACAGATCCCTGCTCTCTCCCCCTGTGCAGAGTTTTGCAAAGTGGTTTGGGGGGCTTTTCCACAGGGGCTGCCCTGGCAGGGGGGCTACTCCCCCTGTCAGGAAAGCCCCTCAGGGAAACCCCCACAAGCTGCTCTTGGCAGCTTGCAAAGCCCTGTGCTGAGGGGGGCGGGAAGGGGGAGAGAGTATGAATCCCAGGGCAGAGTTTTACAAAGGGTGGGGGGAGGGTGGGGGGCTTCCCTGACCAGACTTTGCAAGGAGCTGCCCTGGCCTGGGTCCCAGCTCTCCTAGCCAATGCAGCCCCTGGCAAAGCCCTCAAGTGGCTGCCTTGTAAGTTTTGGGCTGAAATTGACCTAATAGCCTCTTGCAGTTTTGCAAGGGGCTACTCTGGCTGGAGCTGAGTAGCCCTTGGCAAAGTCTGCTTCCCAAGGGGCTGCCCTGGCAGGGGAAGTGGGAGATCCCCCTGCCAGGGCACCCCTCGGAAACCCCCCCAAGCCCCTTTGCAAAACTCTGTATGGGCAGCCGAGAGCAGTGATCCGTGCTCTCTCCTCCCAGTGCAATTCTCTCCCGCCCCCCCGCACAGGGCTTTGGGGGACTTTTCCCTGAGGAGTTGCCCTGGCAGGAGGTGGTCCTCACTCCCCCTGCCAGGACAACCCCTTGGGAAAAGCCCCCCAAGCCACTTTCCAAAATCCTGTAAGTAAACTTACATTTGTAAGAAAACTTTATGAAACTAGAACAATAGTATAACAAAAAGGTATATTATATGCATTTTTAAATTGTGCGATATATAGAAAATACATACATTTTATATTGGATATAGAAATTTTATTTAATAATTAAGTACAAATCTTGTTGTTAGTTGCCTTTTTTGTCTGTTTATAGATTACAGATAAGGTAGAGTTTCTGACGATGTATTGTGTCACAGATGGAAGAAAGTAGAAGTTGCGAGACAATGTGTGTGAACTGACATGACGAGATATCTGTTATCCCTACTTGGGAGGGAGGGCTGCCCCATGGCTGGGTGTGCTCTGGCTGCCCCCGGCTGGGTGCACTCTGGCTGCGGGAACACACGTCCCCATGGCCTATCTCAGTAAGGAAGGAAGGGCGGGGAGCGCCACAGGTTGACCGGCTCCACCCCAACCCCAGAGACGTACGGGCTGGTGCAATGAGCACTACTGCCCCACTAGCTTGTAGGAGCTGCTCTGTCTGAGTTTTATTGGGGGCTCAGTGGACTGGGCCATGTGGTCTGAAATGGCTCCAAGTGTGCAGCACTTCTGGGACCTAAAAGTGAAATGAGTGTTCACCCAATGCGACTAGTATGGATTTGTGTAAAGCAAATTTGGAGGCTGGGATGGAAAATCTTCCTTTGCAAAACTTGTTTGTTTGGCCAGTACTTTGCTTGTTTGGCCAAGTATTTGGTACTTTGCTTACTCCAGTTTTTGGTATTTTGTTACCGGTTTCTTCACTATCTGTGGCTTTAAGTAGTGCTATCTGATACGGTTTTGAACATGAATTTGATAGGGCATTTGTATGATGTCATGCAATAGAAAGCCATAAACTAATGAAATAGAAAATCCCAAAGCACAGTAAATGAAGTTAAAAATAATGAGCTGACAACTTCTGCATCAGTGACATGTACAAATTAGAGGTTTGCTTCTGGAACTGAATATCTGAATGTAATTTGTAAATTTTCAATTGCAGATTCATTTAAGCTCTACTTCCACCATGTCCCACAGCATACGCTGTAACTATTGAGATACAAATGTCCTGCTTGTGATCTGGGTCCTGTGTCAGCTTAACACTACTCCCTCAGCTTGTGCTGGTCTCCCTCATGCTCCCCATCCCAGCTGTTCCCTCATCAGAAGTAGCTCTGCAATGAATAGGTGCATTGAATATTCATCAAGTATTTCCGAAGAGCAGTCCCAAGTTTTCGGGCTGTCCCTCGGACCCGCAGAGAATACTCAGCAAACGTTCAAGTGACTCGGGGGGGTCAGGAGTGGGGTGCTTAGGGGACTGCCCCTAAGCAACCCACCTCTGCACTCCCAAGCCAGGCGGGGGGCCTAGCAGGGAGGGTAGGGCTGGGTAATTTACCTTTTGGAGATGTTCTGTGCCAATGCATGTCGTCTTTCCGGGTTGTAAGTTTGAAGAAGAAAAATACAACTGAGCATGCTTGAAAAAAGCCTGAATGGCTCTTTCTGAGTATGTTCAGCCCTTTTCAAAGATGACGCTGGTGTGCTGACTAGGGATGGGTGAACAGACCGCGGTTCGGGTTTGGCCGTTTGGTTCGGTCACGTTTGGTTCACGCGTTTAGGTTCAGCCGTTCAGGCGGTTCGCCAGGTTGGGGTTCCCCTGTTTGGTTCGGCTGTCAGGTTCGGCCATTAAAATTACACGAGAGCTGGAAAGCGGCACGCCGGAAACCGGAAATTTGTGTGCATGCGGAGCTGTGTGGCGAGTGAGTGTGTGTTTGACTCGGTGGCTGCTCGGTTTGTGTGTTTTTGGCATTTGAGTGTGTTGTTTCTGGCTGTGCTGTGTGTTTGGGTGGTTGGTGTATGTTGTGGGTGACTTTGGGTGCGAGTGTTAAAAAAAAAAACTTTTTAAAAAATGAAGAAGGCCAAGGCTCAGACTGTGGTGCTGATCCCCCAGTGGGGGGGCCAACTTGCTGCTTGAGGCGGCGGAGGAGAAGGTGGTAGCGGTCGAGGCTGCTGCCCCGGCCAGTACACCTCCCATGGCACCACTGGTGTCTTACTCCTCGGATGAGGAGGAAGCAGAGGGCTCTGGAAGTGCTGCCAGGTTTGTAAACTTTTTTTTTACTTTGAGGACAAGAAAGGCTCTATCTGTTGGAGAGAGCTCATTGGCATGTGGGCGGGTGCGTGGGTGGTGGGCATCAGTCAGGCACAAACACTACAGTGGGCATCAGCGGGTGGCAGTGGATGTCTGCAGCAGACAGAGGGTAGCGTGGGGGGGCTTTGGCACGAGCAGCACCCACACACAAACATGTGCCAGGCTAGCAAGGGTCTCCACTCTCCAGCCATCCCATTCCCTACGCACCCCCAACTAAGGGCAGGCTCTTTCCTCCAGCCAGGGTTCCATCTCCCGTCGCCATCCCTAGCACCGCAGGAGGGCAGGATTTGCACATGCCAGCCAGGGCCTTCCTAGTTGGAATCCCAAGCACCACAAGGAGGGCAGGGTTTGCACGTGCCAGCCAGGGCCTTCCTAGTTGCAATCCCTAGCATCCGCTATCACCCCCGGGAGGGCAGGATCTGCACAAAGGGTACTTTCAGACGTTACGGGCGGCCGGTTCACCACAGCGAACCACCAGGGGGGGCGAACAGCGCAACCACGCCCGGGGGTTGGAAAACGACCCAAACAGACGTGCCGG
>QEPC01008291.1:374378-403350 GCA_003113815.1 Sphenodon punctatus | reverse complement strand
GACTGCCCCTGGCATGGGATGCGTGTGCCACTGCACCATCACTCCTTGTCCAGGGGCAGCTCAGGAAATCCCAGCAGCGGAAGATTCACCTTCAGAAAGAGCAACTGCTCCACCAACGTGGACCCCAGTCTCAGGCGGTGTGGGGCGCATATGTCCCCCATGATGGAGAACACCCTCTTGCTGGGGACACTGGTTGGTGGGAAGGACAGGATACCCTTGGCCACTTTGGACAGGGCCGGCCACACGTTGGCCTTGCCGGCCCAGTAGGCCAAGGGATCACTGCTGGGATCTGTGCATGGCTCCTCCTCCAGATATGTCTCCACTGCTGCTGAGGTGCCATCATACTCCCTCTGGTAGCTCTGGGTGGGCACCACCTGGCCCACTGCCCTCAGCCACGCTGCTTGCCCTTTTGTTATGTGCCCCATGCTCCCCAGAGTGGACTACACAGACGAGGAGCTGCTGGCAGTAGGGGTTCTGCTGCTGCTGCTGCTGCTGCTACCACTAGGGCTGGGGGCAGGGATAGACCCAGATGGCTGGACGGGGTCGCTGCTCCCGCTCCCACCATCCCCAGGGGCATCCTGCTGCATGGTCTGCACTGCCTGCCTGACCTTCTGAACCAGCGTAACCTTCCGGAGGCCATAGACTGAAGTCTCACGGGCCATGCTGTCCTTGGCCCTGGGGTCAAGCATGGTTGCCAGGACATAATCATCCCAGCCCAGGAGCTCGTCAAAGTGCGCACTCAGGCCCACCTTCAACTTCCGAGCAAGGTCAATCGCCTCATTCAACATTCTCCTGCCCTGAAGGCCATGATCCCGCCCCGAGAATCTCATCCAGAGTGCTGCGGAGACTATGCACCAGCGGGGTCACCTGGCTGAGGGTGGCGGTGGAGCTGCTCAGTTTCTCTGTGACACCTAGGAATGGTCTCAGGACAGACAGTTTGGGAGATAATCTCCCATTCCTCCCTGTTGTACCCTGGAGGTGCCTCGATTTCTGTCGCCAGTTCAACCTGATGCAGGGTGGCTTTCTGTTCAAGAAGTCGCTTGAGCATCAGGAAGGTGGAGATCCAACGGGTGGAGACATCCTGGGTAAGGGTGTGCACCGGGGACCCTTGCGTGACCTGCTTCTCCCGGAGGAGCTCACTGCCCTTCACGCCGCAGTTGAAGAAACTCACAAGCTTCCTCCCCCGGTCGACCAGGGAGCTAAGGGTGCCTGGCCCAATCCCCTTCTCCCCCAAGCCCAGACAGTCCTTCACCACCAGGTGGAGGGTGCGTGCGGCGCAAGGGATGCTCGTGAAGCCCCTGTCACGGACTGCCTTAAGGATATTTGCTGCATTGTCCGTGACCACATGCCCCTTGGTGAAGGCCGCGCCTGGCGTGACCCACTCCCTCACCATGGAGGCCAAGTCTACCTCGAGGTTCCTCGTGGTGTGGGAGCTGTCCATAACTTGGGCCTGAAGCAGGGTCCACCTATACCCTGCTTCAGGTCCCCTCCTGCCACTGCCTAGTGCTGCCTCTGCGTCCTGCCACCAGTGTGCCGTCACCACCAGGTAGGTGTGCTGGGCGTTTCTGGTGGACCACAGGTCCATCGTAAAGTGGACCATTGCACCCCCAGCCCCTGCCAGCAGCTCCTTCACAGCCCTATAGAGCTGTGGCACCACAGTCCGACTCAGGGTGGAGCGGGAAGGCAGCTTAAAGTTGGGGGCCAGGAACCCAATCAGCTGCTGGAAGCCCTTGTTCTTCACAATGGACAAGGGCTGGCCAACCAGGGCAATCATCTCGGCCACCAGGCGCTTGCCTTTCTCCTGGAAGCCTGTGCCACGGCGCCCTGCCGATGGCCTCGACACATCGTCCCACCCCATCTCCTCCATGGTGGACTGACGGGGCTGCTGGGGAGGCTCCTGCTGTTTTTCTGCCCCCATACTACTCCTGTTGGTAGAGGTAGCAGCAGTTGGTGCAGGACGCTGGCCCGCTGAATGAGCCGGGCGACTGGCCGCTGGAGTTGGGAACCCACCGGCATCCACTTCCCCTGCCTTCCCGCTCAGCAGCACAGCACTGTGGCATGCCTTGAGGTGCCTGGCCATTGCAGTTGTGCCAAGGTTGGCAAGCACCTGCCCGCGCTTCACCACCTTCTTGCACAGTGTGCACTGCACCACTCTGGGATCATCTGCTCGTACCAGGTTAAAATGATCCCAGACTGAGGATTTTCCCCCCCTCCTGCCTTCTTACCCGCCCCAGCGGACGCAATGTTGCCAGCGCTGCTGGGAGGGGGAGAACTTTGTGGCACTGGCGACGCAGCTCTGGGAGGAGGAGGGTTAGACATCGCCTCATGTACAGGATCTTCTTTGCGGCACTAGTGTCACTGACTGCCTCTTCCTCACTGTCCCCGGTGATCACGGTGATGTCCCGTGAAGGGGAGTACTGTGACCCAGAGGTTAGACTGCCCCTGCCCGCCATGCTGTTGGCACTCTCCCTGCGCCCCCCTCTGTAGCTGTTAGTGCTGTTGCTGCTGCTGCTGCTCCTCTTCCTAGTACTGTCATTGCCCGGGGACTGGGCCCTGCCTCTTGCAGCCAGGGTGGGATCCACCAGCTCTGGACTGCTGGGGATTGCCTCGACTGTGGGGGACATTGGTGGCCCTGGAGGAACATTGGAAGCAGCTCCAGCACCTGCTCCAGCACCACCCGCAGCAGAGACAGATGCAGTCTGAGCCTCAAGTCCTGCAGCCCTTCCAGTGCCCTGCATGGCAGTGGAGGGCACTGCCAGGAGGCAATGCAGAGCATCCTGTTGCCCTAAAGCAGGCCTGGTGATTTTTTTTTTGGGGGGGTGATGCGTTCTGCCTCTGGCTTCTGCTGCTGCCTGCTGCCGCTCCTCGTGCATGGCCCTGCCCATCTCTGGCACATGCCCCATTGCCTCCCCTACGGGCAGCAGACTGGCCTCTCCTTCCCTTCTCCATTTCTCCCTCCAAAATAATGTTTTTATATTGGTTTTTAAAATTTTCTTTCATTTTTTAATGTAATTTTAAAAATCTAATATTATATATCTATCTATCTACACTAAATCTATCAGCTATAACTATTTTAAACGCTATCAACTATTAACTAAATGGATTATCTATCACAAAGGCCTGCTCCTACAAACAGTAAAACAAAACACTAAATGCTGTATCTCTCTATCACTAAGCAAACTAGTAACTCCTAACTGTCTATCTCTAATCTATCAATCTCTCTATATACGGGATGGGGGAATCACAAACAACACAAGGAGGGCTACAAAACTGAAATGAAACCTAAATCAATTTAATAATCCTACTCTAAATGAATCAAAAACAGGGGAAGAGAAGGGAATCAGGGATGGAATATGGGAGAGGGAAAGGATTCAATGGAGGGGGGAGGGAGGAAGGAAGATTGAGCACAGGGAACACAGGGAGGGATAAAACCAATAAATAACAACTAAATCTATCTAAACTAAGCTAAATAAATGAAAATATGGAGGTAGATGGTTGAATGGGTGAAATAGAAGGAGGATGGCAATGGATTAGGAATAGGAAGGAACAAAAACTGCTGGGAGAGAGGGAGCCTTCTGAAATGCCTGCTGTTCAGGAACAGGGACTAGCTCAGAAGGTATTGGGAAGGGGGGAGGCAGACAGTTTTGTTTCATGCTGCGCCTGCCTCACCGCAAGCCCCATTGGATCAGTGCAGCCTAGCCTGTGGCCTAATCGCAGACTGCCAAGCCAGTGGTCTGAGGCAAAAAGGGATGGTGATTCGGCAGGCTGGCTGCTACTCCAAGCCAGTCTCCACCTTCCACCCCTGGTGCCTGGAAGTCTGCTCCGAGCTGAGTCAGATTACTTCCCCCTCCCTACTACTTTTTGGCCTTCCAGTGACCTGACAGTAGACCACGTTTTAGCCACCCAAACTCAACCAAACGCAATCCGAACTGACCGAAGTGTTTGGTCATTTTGGAGTTCGGTCTGTTCGGCATGTTCGGGTTTGAGTTTGGATTTGGTCGTCCGAACTGGTCGAGTTCAGGCCGAACACCGAACGTCTGAACTGCGTTCACCCATCCCTAGTGCTGACGCTGCCAGCACCATCTTTGAAAAGGGCTGAGCGTACTCAGAAAGGGACATAGGCCCTTTCTGAGCATGCACAGTTTGTTTTGTTTGTCCTTTAAACTTACAACTAAGAAAGAGGCCACACATCAGAGCGGGACCCCTCTGGAAGGAAAGTAATGAGCCCTGCCCCCCATAGCAACCTACCCCTGACCTCTACCCCCCCTCCCCAGCCTGCACTAGCACTGCCCTCTGGCCCCCTTCCCTGCACTTGGATGCACTTGGCTGAGGTTTTCAGAGTTCTGATTTTTCAGGGACCCTCCTCGGAAATTCAGAACTCAGAAAAATCAAGTCGAGTTTGTTGATCCTCGGTGTTTCCCAAGGAAAATGGAGGACCAAGTTTCAGCATTAATCAGATGCAAGAGATTGCTGTGAAATGTGTGATTACATTAGCTTAGGCTTTATCTTTGACTCACCCCTTTCTTTTGAACCCTACATCGACTCTGTTGCCAAACCTGTCGCTTCTCCCTCCGTAACACTAAAATTCACCCTTTTCTCTCTGACTCCTCTGCCAAAACCCTTGTTCACACCCTGGTCATCTCTCGCCTCGTTTACTGTAACTTCCTTCTCACTGGCCTCCCCCGCTCTCCCCTTTTCTCCGTCCAAAACTCTGCTGCTAGGGTCATCCACCATGCCCGTCCCTTCGACCACATGCAGCCCCTCCTCTCCTCTCTTCACTGGCTCCCCCTTCCTGAACGAATCCTGCACAAGCTCCTAGTCTTCACCTATAAAGCTCTTCACAGCCTTGCTCCCCCCTACCTCTCTGTGCTAATTTCCCTCCGTACTCCAGTCCATGAACTCTATCCCCTCTCTTGCTCCCCTAACCACCTTTGTCCCTTCTCCCTAGCTTCCCCCCATGCCTGGAACTCCCTCCCTGCCCACGTCCGCCTCGCCCCCTCCCTTCGTGCCTTCAAATCCCTCCTCAAGACCCACCTCTTCCGCTCTGCCCTCATCTAACTCCTGCTGATACCCTCCATTCAGTACAATCTGTTTGCCCAGGCCTTTGGGAGGGAGGGTGGGGGGGGTAGTTTTTAATCCCCCGCCCGTTTATTTATTTATCACTGTCCTTTTTACCCTGTTTTATTGAGATATTTTATATTTATATTTTAAATTGTTCTTAACTGTTTTACGACTGTTGTTAGCCGCCCCGAGCTGCGTTGCAGGATGGGGCGGGATAAAAATCTACAAAATAAATAAATAAAAATAAATCTGTTATCTGCGGTCTGTGTACTCATATCCTCACCACATGGACCAGCCAGCCATCATTCTCAATGTAACCATGCCAAGCATGTGCACCTCACATCTTTGTGAATGTTACACTCCTTGTCTCTCTCTCTGTTCCCCTTCCTTAGTCTCCCTCTCCCTCCCACCCCCGCCTCTCAGATTGTAAACCCTAGGGCAGGGACTGTGTCTATTCCATTACTTTGTAAAGCGCCAGGTACAGTGCTTGCGCTATATAAATGCTTGCTAATAATCATAATTACTTGTGAGCAGCTCCTCCAATGTGGCTCTGTCAGCCCTAGCGTCCTGGCCATCCTCCTTGCTCCAGGTGACTTTTTCACAGGCCTCCAGGAAGAACTGTTTTTGCTCGGCCTGCAGCAGGAGTGAGAGCCCTTGGGCAGCATCCCCTAGGTGCTCATTCAACAATGTAAACTCTTCTGCAGAATTCCCAGCGTTCATGAACTTCTGCAGCCAGTTCTGATGACAATACTTCCTCATCAACTCCTGGGCCTGAGCCAGAGTCCCCAGCAGCTTCCACAGTGTCTTCTCCACCGCAGGGGAGATATGCTTGGCAGATTGGGCCTGGAGGGTCTCCACTGGTCGCAGCAGGATCTGAATCCGTGTGATGAGGCGCTGGAACTGGCGCTTGCAGCCTTTCACCTGCTCCCATTGAGTGTAGATCACTTGTGCCACACTCAGCACCTTCTCCACAATTTCCATGCCTGAAAAGAATCAAACCAGTTCATACACAGAATGGCACAGCCTACTGGGCGCTACAGGAGAGGGACCTATGTTATTGCTTCTTGAGGGGTTGTCACATCAATCTCCTCTCTATCCTATGCCACGGTTTGAAACTAAAGCCATATGTGACAGCTACCCGTTATCTCCCTTCGGGTGAAAACAGCACTTTAATACCACTTTAACATTTCTTATGCATGTTGCAGGGCTGCCTAGGGTACCAATACAGCCCTGCAACCATGCATAAGAAATGTTAAAGTGGAGTTTGCTATGTCTGTTTCCACCCTTCCTCACTGACTCTAGGGAAGGATCCACCTTAACCTCTTGTACAGAGAGCTAGCACAATGAAGTCCATGCTCCACTTCAGTGGTTATGCAAACTTGAGGCTGGATCTCTGAACAGAGTTAATTTCAGCCAAAGTCTGGAGCTAGCTGTGTCACACAAAGGATCTAGAAGCCTTTTGTGAAATTAGTCTCAGCTATCAAAAAATTAGTCTAGGCTATCAAAAATATTTAACTGTTTAAATATTAACTATTAGTCTAGGTTATTAAAAACATTTTTGCAAAGCTTATGCTAGCTGTTTGAATGCCAATCCAGGTGGTTATTAGACTGCATAGACATTTGTCATAAGCATGTTTTAGCTGAATTTGCACATGCCAATTCGGAATGTCTGTGGAAGCAGAGCTGCCCCTTGGTTAAAAGCTACTCCTATTTTGTTATCTTTTGAAAGTAACAGTTTTTGCTTGCAATGAGCGTGAGGGATCCTAGAAAGCTATTGGTCTGGGCTGTTTGCCTGGGAAAGCTAAATAGCCTCACCTTTTGTCTGTGGGTGCTGTGGCCACCTCGGGTACAGGGGTCAGAAAATTTGGGGTGGGAGTGATGGATGGTCTGGCCTTTACTGACAGTTGAGTGAGGCTTGATGTACAGACAAAACTGTCAGACCTGTCCTCTGAGAAAGTCTGTGGGCTCCTAAGGTGGCACCTGCACACAATGGGGTTCTATATGTGCATGATGGAATGCAGACACTGTGCAACCCCGCTGCAGTTCCAAATTCAGCAGAATGGAAGAGATCAGAGAGGGGATGGGATGCAAACAAGATCAAGACTTTTCTGGACATTTGTGCACTGCCAGAAGTAGGGCAGTCACTGATGGAGGCTGAATTTTCCCTTCCATGTTTTCTCATCACTGCCCTGATGACAGTAAGAGGATACCCCTGGGGCTACTGGGAATGTTTTGATTAGATCACAGAGATTAATTTCTTTGGGGAAACAAACAACTTGGAATACAGGGAATGTGAACTAACTGAAGGATAGCTTGTTGCCCTATAAGAGCAAAGATGTTTTCTGCCCCCATTGTATAGTAATACAGCAGATGCTAGAGAGGGGGTTTATGTGAACCGATAGAGATTTCCAACACTATGGTTGGTAAAAGCCCAAAAAAACTGTGCACTGCTATTTGCCAATACGTTGCTTTGAGCTGTGGATGTGAGGAATGAGGTGGTGACAATATGCAAAGACTGATTCACTTTTGCTTTCAATTTTCACTATGGACACTCAGTAAAGCATACAATTTGGTCAGTAAACTCAACATTATGTGCACAGCAAAAGGTTATTTTCAGCTGCCAAGTGCTGGCTGGTATAAAAGCAGTTACGAACCTATGTGGGTGGGCTGGGCAAGGATAGCAAGCGCTGGACCGCCTCCCAGAGTCATAGTGTTCAGGGCTGCCCGAACACACAAGAAATACACACACAGGCCTGCCCGTTTATTAGCTCTACATGCTATACATGTGAGTGGCAGCTGCGTGAACCAAACACAGACTCCAGGGAACTATCATTTTGTTTGTTAACATTAGGGGGGGAAATACCGGTAAATCCGAAATCCGATAATGCCGGTACTGGGCGTACCGGCATTATCGGATTCAACCCGGTAAATCCGGTCCCGTTACCGGATTCCGGGTACCGGATTTTTTTACATTGCAGCCATTTAAATGAATGGCTGCAATGTAAGTCCCACCAAAAAAGTAAAAAAAACAAAAACCTCCCTGAGTCCAGGCTGCGCGGGTGGAAGGGGGGACACCCCCCACCCACCCTGCCCAGCCTGGATTTTTGTTAAAAAAAAGAGCCCACCCCCCAGCACCAGCGGCCGCGGCGTCCCCGCAGCCGCCGGTAAGTATAGACCCGATCCCGGGGGGGGTGTTTAACACCCCCCCAACTCCCCAGGGATCACCCCTACTAAAGTTGCCAGTGCTTTACCTTTGCGGAGCTCCGGGTGCGGCGGCAGCGGCGGCAGGCGGTCCAGCGGCCTCAGGCTGCCAGCGTCAGAGATGCTCTAGGCCTTCCGGGGAACTTCCGGGTTTCCTCTGGGGGGTGGGCTCTTTTTTTAACAAAAATCCAGGCTGGGCAGGGTGGGTGGGGGGTGTCCCCCCTTCCACCCGCACAGCCTGGGAGGGGGAGGGGGGAGGAATTAATTGTATTTCATTGATTTCAATGGGGACACAGTGCCCCATTGAAATCAATGAAATAAAACCGGTACCGGATACCGGATTTAATCAGAGAATCTGGTTCTTTGAGAACCGGAAACCTGTAAATCCGGTATCCGGTAATTGCCCCGGGGTCCCACCCCTAGTTAACATACAGCTTGGAGTGGCAACAGTCCAGTATAAGAGGGAAACAACCCCAACCTCCCCAACACAAAAAAACAGGCTGGAGGATACCTTCCCCCTTGAGTTTGAGGTGCACAAGACAGTCCTCTCTTTTGTGCCCTGTGACCCTCTGGCTTCCCACACCCCAAACTGGAGGGAGACATACCCTTCTGTCTTCACACCCTTGCTAGAAACAGCCCAGCTTACCTGATTCCCTGCCAGGCTTTACTAAATCCCTTCTTTTGTCTGGAACAAACGGAGTTTCCTGGTTGAAGTTCTGGAAATTCCCTTGATGTCTGTCCCTCTCTGTGGGCTGTAACTCCTCCTCCTGAGCAGAAAGGCAATTAGGATTATGCAACCCTACAAGACTAAACTGCACAGGATGTGGGACTGACGCTCCACTTTGTGGAGACTGTAGTTCCTCTTGCTTCATTCTCTAAGAGGAAACGGGCGGACCAGACAGCACTGTACAAACACAAAACCGGAGTGTTTTCTCAAGGGGGCAAATTTTAGGAAATGATGCAGGAGAAGCAATATTGGCCCAACTGAACAAACAGCACTGACTGGGAAAAGACAGATCCATTCTCTATGGGCTTGAAAGCAACCACACTGAGCTTAGGGCCAAACCCCCCATATTTCCAGGCCAGTTACAATTTTCCAGTCTGGCTAATGGCTGTGTTAACCTGAGGTGAGACAGAGCTTGAACAGGGGGGAGGGAGATGGAAGGTGACAGCGAAAGGGCTGCCATCTGAGGGACACAGTCAGGGTAGGATTGCAGGGGTCAAGATTTATTTCACAGGACATGGGGAGAAGAGTGTGAGAGACTATGAGGGCCAGGGCTGTCCTGGGATGGGAGGCATGAGCGAGCAGGCTTGTGGGGGCTAGGGCTGTCTGAGGCGGTGATGAACATGCAGGGTCGTGGGTGCCAGGGCTGCCTGAGGGGGCAGTGAGAGATTGGAGTTGTGGAGCTGATGTGTGGGGCCCGGGGCTGCCTAAGTTAGGGGGCAATGAACCTTCAGGGTTGTGGGGACCACAGCTGTCTGGGGAGGCAGTGAGAGCGTAGGATTGTGGGGGCTGAGACTGTCTGGGGTGGGAGGAGTGAGCAGGGTTTTGGGGGCTGGGGCTACCTGAGAGGGCAATGTATGCACGGAGTTGTGGGGGTCAGGGCTTCTGGGTGGGGCAGTGGGTGAGGAGAGTTGTGGGTGCTGCGCTTCCTGAAGGGGTGGTGAATACACAAGATTGTGGGGACAGTGAGCAGGGTTGTGGGGGGGCTAGGGCTGCCTGAGGGGATGGGTGACCCAGAGGGAAGATGAAGTACCTCCCCTCCCATTTCCTTAGGGTGCTGGAGAAAAAGGAACAGGGCCGTTGGGGGATATCTGGCTTGGCAGCAGCACATGTAAAAATAACTAGGGATTGTGTTTGATCACAAACTGAACATATATTAGCAATGTGATGCAGCTGCAATTTCTTTATGCCTTTAGGCTAATACAGTTTTAGGCTGCATTAACAGAAACATTGTCTCCAAGTTGGCAGAAGTAATAATTTATTCCACTCTGTTCAGTGCTGGTCAAACTCCACCTGGAATACTGTGTCCAGTTTGGGCCCCCTCAGTTTAAGAACACTGACAAACTGGAATGGGTTCAGAGGAAGGAAACAAAGATGATAAAGGGTTTGGAAAACAAGTCTTATGAGGAAAGGTTGAAAAAACTGGGTAGGTTTAGCCTAGCAAATTGAAGACTAAGGGGAGCCATGATAGCAGTCTTCAACTACCTAAAGGGCTGCCACCAAGATGTCAAGGAACTACTCTTCATTGCTACAGCAGGCATGACTAGAAACAATGAGCTTAAGTTACACAAAGGTAGATTTTGGTTAGATATCAAGAAAATGTTCATAACAGTAAGAGCTGTTCAGCAATGGAAGAAGCTGCCTAGGGAGGTTATAGACTCTCCATCTCTGCAGATTTTCAAAAGAGGCTGGACAGTCATCTGTCAGGAATGCTATAGCTGTAATCATCCTGCAGTCAAGCAGGGGGTTGGACTAGATGAACCTCATGGTCCCTCCCAACTCTAAGGCCACTTTTAGACATCCCCCCCCCCCCATGTGCACATTCTGGCTGGGGTGGGAGGGAAATGCACAGTCAAAATATGCACGGGGATCGGCTGGTCTGAAAGTCCCCCCATGCAGCTTTGCCGGCAGACACGTTCAGGGATGCAGAGCAGGAAATCAAGCTCTGCATCCCTGAACGTGTCTGCCAGCAAAGCCACGTGGGGGAGAGAGGGCTTTCAGACCAGCTGATCCCCGCGCATATTCTGGCTGCGCATCCCCTCCCACCCCCCACCCCCTCCGCAGCTAGAATATGCACGCTCGGGGGGGGGGGGCAGGAGGAGGAAGAACATCTGAAAGTGGCCTTACATTCTAAACAGTCCTCCCCGTCTGTCTGGGATATCTGGATACTTCTCCTATGTAGACTCTCAGTACACTTCCTGTTTGTCCACTCTGAACTGGTCTTTAAATCTTCAGGGCCCAGGACAAAAATAAAATGTGGGACTCCCATGGTCCCGCACTCCATATTCCCACCCCACTAGCAATTGGCAGTCTGGTGAGGTGAGGGAAGAGGGCAGGGCCTGACAGGGAGCAGCCACCTCAGGGGTTGAGAGTCACCCCACAGAATCACTCATCCCCAGGGCCTCAGGAGCACTGATCTTGAGACTTCCTGGACTGTCTGCATTGGGGACCCCCTCCGACTGCAGGGCCTGGGTCATGGTTCTTACTGGCCCTGCATAAGACTGGCCCTGTGTCTACTTCTGTGTGAATTCTCTCATAGTCAATGTTAGGCAATAGCCCACAGTGTAACATTGAAGCTGGGCTGCAAACAGTACACATTTTTTAATGTTCAGAAGCTGCAGCTGGTGCAGAATGCGGTGGCCCATCTCCTTTTGGGGATGGGTCACTGGGAGCACATTACACCAGTGCTCCGGAGACTGCACTGGCTACTGCTAACTTCCGGGCACAATTCAAGGTGCTGTTTTTGACCTTTAAAGCCCTAAATGGCCTGGGCCCCATATATCTAAGGACCGCCTATCCTACCATGCTCCATTGTGGCCCCTGCAGTCGGCCAGGGGTGCTCGCCTGTGGGTTTCACCTGTTACTCTTGTCCATATGATGCGGGCCGGTGGGGGAGAGGGCGCGTTCTTGGCTGCTGCCCCTATACTGTCAAACTCCCTCCCCCTAGAGGTCCATCTGAGTCTGAGCCTGGGCATTTTTCAGAGACAGTGCAAAACTTTTCTTTTTAGGGATTAGGTGGGAGGTTGTTGGGGGAATGGGGTTGGAGTGGGTGTTTTTGTTGTTTTGTATTTTAATGTTTTAATTGTGTTTTATATCTTTGTAAGCCACCCTGAGTCTTTGGGGAAGGGTGGGGTACAAATGCCAATAAATAAATAAATAAATAAATAAATTTTCAATTTTCAGAAAGCCTTTGACAAGGTCCCTCAAAGATTCTTAAGAGAACTAAATACTCCTGAGATAAAAGGGAGGGTGCTTTTGTGAATCAGTAACTGGTTTTTAAAAAAGTAACAGGAATAAATGGTCAGTTTTCACACATTATCATGATTTCCTCTCTTCAAACTCCTCCCTTGATCCCCTTCCATTGGGCTTCTGCCCTCTCCACTTGACTGAGGCTGCCCTTGCTAAAATCACCAATGAACATCTCTTAGGCCGTTTTTAGACGAAGCATTGAAATGCGCATTGTAAGCGCGTTCTACTAAAGCGCGTAAAACCCCAGTCCCCCTTTATGAAGCTGTGAGTTGTTTTCAGACAACCGGGGTCAGGCCCATTTCAAAGCAGGTGCATGCATGGGCGTTTACTTGAACATGCGCTTGCTGCATTCACACAACGGAACGGAGACAGCCTGCAATCGGCTGACCAATTACTTGCACGGTTGTCAGCTGACACCAGAAGTCACCAGCTGGCACATCAGCTGACACCAGAGAGAAGAGAAGAGAGAAAGAGACTCGAGCAGTGCAGCAACAGGACTGCTGGGGTGTCGGTGGGACTGCTGGGCTGTTGGTGCTGCGAAGTCCAGTTACAGCCATGCCGGTGTCTGGGTAGGCAGGCAAGCTTGTGGTTGGGAGAAGAAAAGGTGGCTTGAGTGCCTCTGTCGTTCCTGCTTCAGTCCAGATGGGAAGGGGGGAATGATTCAAACGATCCTACTGTCTCTGCTTCCCCAGTGTTCCCAGTCTACAATGCCAGCCCCTCCATGCAAGTGTGAATGGGGGTGGGAGGTGGGGAGGTGGGTGTCTATGCAATAATGGCATGAGAGGGGTGAAATTGTGGTATTGGAGGAACTGTTTCTGTGATGTGTAAGCAGCTGGAAATGGACTGCTTTACTGGGGGTTCATAGAACACAGAAATGCAGAGAGTGTGCCTTATTTTCTGCAGGACAGAAAACCAATGATAGATTGTGTATTTGCAGTTACAGTTAAAATCAGTAAACATTGTTGCAAGCAGCTGCCAATTACATTGGGGGAGGTCTGGAGGTGTGGTGGATGGATCAAGAGACAAGTCAATAAGGAAAATGTGTTCTCTTGACAATAAGCTTGTTCCACACGTTAAACTGTCTTCACATAACTCTGCATTCCAGCATCCAACCTGACTTTACGAATTGTGACCGATATGGATAGCGAGGTACTTCTGGATTTGCTGAATGTCTGCACGGCATTCATTGCTATACTGACAAGGGTAATTCCTGAAATCAATGAATTGCATGCTGGAGATGCCGAAATTGATGGTCTAATCAGCCAATACATATGGATCTAATGCGGGTAGGTAGTAAACCTTTCACACTACTTCGAAAAGACAAAACATGATTCCGCAGTGGGTCTAAAAAGGTTGCTGTTGCAGAGGTTGGCAACCTATGGCTTTAGTTAGTAATGATGTCGCTTGTGCGATAATCGGTATGCATGGGTGGTCCATGGGAAACGAGGAATCTTTAACGATGCCCATAGATTTATAAATGGAGGGCCTTGGTGCTCAGACTTACAATCAACCCCTTGTATAGCTTGTTGTATGGTCCAATCACGAGCCTTCCCACGCGTTATGGTTCCTTGATTCCCCGGTTACAAGCACACACACACTTACATGAATGCAGACCCTGACAGCATCTCCCTTCCCACACCTAGCTGCAAAGAAATCACTACTTGAATTTCACCCCAATCCCCACACAACTGTTCTGAATCTCCAAGACATGGCCTCCCCACCCCTGGCATCCCCTTGTTGCTCCACATTTTTCCTAACACCTCCTCACTGATCAAAACACACTTTTAAGGACCAATAACAGACAACCAAAACAACTGCATCGCTATACTTCAGCTCCTCTCTCTGCTCAAGCTCAACCTACATATCCCTTCCACTATTGCAGAACATCCCAACAGCAGACTACACGCCCCTTTCACTCCCCCAACATTAAAGGACAAGCGCCGCATCAGGTACATTTATGTGAGGAGTGCAGTTTCCTGCATCCCCATACCTCCCAGGCCCATCTGCACTCTGCCTTCCCTAACGCACCCCACTTTGCAGGCCTGTACCTAAGCCTAGAAGCATATTAAAACAATTTTTTTTTTAGATTTCAGTCACTTGATGTACATGCTTGTTGTGCTGCCATGTGTACTTAGGTGCTACCTTCAAACAAATTTGTCAAAATGTACCATATGCAATACACATACTCTGACTTTTCTGTTCTCCTGTTAAACCAATCATAGTGTTTCTCGTCATTGTCGGCATGTTGTGCAGCAGGATCTGAGGCACTACTCAGGATGTTTGGTGCGTCGCTAGCAGAAATAGAAGCAGTGCTACCAACAAGACATGTAGCGTGGACTGTTCCAAAGAGTGTTGACTGGTGGGACAATGTTGTGAACGGGCCATCTTATGGAAATGATCGATGGAGGGGGAACTGCACATGCGCGAAACAGGGTAGTCGCGCTTCCCGAGGCTCCTCTCCTCACGCCGCAAAAAAGCCTCAAAATAAGAAAAAAAACCAACAACAGACCCTCAAACCAGGTAGGGGAGGATGGGGAAATCGAAGGGGTCCCAGGATATTAAGTCTGGGGCAGCCGCAATGGAGAAACTCTTTCAGCCAAAATCGGGCCCCCCCTCCCCAAACGGGCTGAAAGCAGAGCCAAAATGGCGCCCACAATTAATCCCTCAGAGGAAGTGCCCCGAGCAGAAGGCAGGGGCATGGTATCAGAGAGGGAGGACAGGAGATTCACAATCCTAACAGAAATAAAAGCAGGTATGGCAGCCGCGGAGGCAGCGAGAGAAAGCCAGATGGCTGAAATAATTAAACTCCAGCAAGCTGATTTGCAGAATAAAAAAACAAACAGAAGCCCTGACTAAGAGAGTAAGCGCTGCTGAGACCAGAATCTCAACCTTGGAAGATAACAAACTGAATGGCCAGGACCAACAAACTAAAATGATGGACCTAATAAAAATATTAGAAACCAGGTGCGAGGATCAAGAAAACAGGGCCAGGAGGTCTAACTTACGACTAGTGGGCATCCCTGAAAGCTGGGAAGGGAGAGACACAATACAATTTATCTGGAAAGTGTTGGAAACCACGTTCCCAAGGGAGCCCAGTGCACACAATCCAAGAAGAGAAAGAGCCCACCGGGCTAACAGACCTAAGTCCAATGAAGAGGAACCCCCGAGAGCCATAATTATAAAGTTCCTGGAATATCAACAAAAGAAAAAAATCCCGAGACTGGCCAGGGGCAATAAATCCTTGGAATACCAGGGACGAAAAATTAAATTTTCCCCATATTATGCAGGGGAGACAATCAATAAAAGGAGGAAATGGGCTAAATACTTTACAGAACTAAATCAAAAGGACCTAAAAACTCAATTATGGTTCCCAGCAAGGATGACCATCTTATGGAATGGCAAAAGGAAAATATTCTTGGAACCTAATGACTTAGAGGAATTCCTGCATAAACAAGGGGGAGAGCAGGAGGACAACACCTGAAATATAATCCTTAGGGAGGAATTATAAAAAGACTAAAGTTAAAAGGTCCTAGGTGAAGAAATTCAAATGTTTATACTTATGTGACTCAAATTAGGAGGGTTGGTACAAATATAAGGTTTGAGTTTAAAGTTTTAAATGAGAGGTTGATATATAATGGTATTATCCATATTGGAAGGGCAAAAAGAAAAAGAAGCCCAAGGAAAAGGTGGGTGGGTGGGGAGGAGCTGAGAGAATACTCATAGACAATGAGTCTCAAATGGAGAAAATATAGTGACTCAGTTCCACCACAGAAGAATGTTATTTTTAATGATATTTTTGTTTACGATGTACATAGTTGGTTCAATAAGAGGATGGTTCAGGAACTTAGGGGAAGGCAACAGGAAAAGGATGCTCAAAAAGAATCAATAGATTGATATGGCAGAAGTTTTTAAAGTGATGTACCTTAATGTAAAGGGACTGAATTAAGTCATAAAACGGAAAAGAACAATACAAGTGATTAAAGAAATAGGGGCAGATGTGTGCTTCCTGCAGGAGATGCACTTTCGAGAAAAAGACAGCCTGAAATTTAAAAATAAGTATTTTGGGGAAATATATCATGCCTGTAATCAGCAAAAGAAAAAAGTGGGGTTTTTAATTGGAATAAGGACAAATAGAACGTTTAATTTGGAAAAAATATATAAAGAGGAACAAGGGAGAATGCTCATTCTGGTAGGAGAGTTAGAAGGTAAAGCCACAACATTGGTCAACATATATGCACCAAATGAGGGCACATATGAATTTATTAGGGGGTACTACCCCTGATTGAAAAATATAGGAAAGGAATTTTAATAATGCAGGGAGATCTAAATGCTAGCTGGTCAGAAAAGGACCACTCCAAAAATCAACCCCCTGGGAAGTGGCAACTTAACTTAGGGTAATTTCAGATGTGACGGTCGCCCGGTTCACCACAGTGGATTCCCGGTGGGGGTGAACTGAACAACCACCCCCCGGGGCGAATAAAAGCCCCGAACAGATGTGACGGGACCAGGACTATGGCAGGGAATCGAGCCGGCAGATCACAAGCCGGGGCAGTGCAACAGACGTGACACCAATTGCCGGCCATGGTCAAAACACCCAGAAACCACTGGGCAGGCGCAGGACACAGACATGGCCGCCTGAGAGCAAACTAAGCCAAAAGGCACACAAGGGAATGCCCACACAAGGGAAACGGGAAGGGAGGGAGGAGAAGGAGAAGAGTCGGACAGGTAGCACACACAACAGGCACACAGACAGCGGAGGCACAGTGGAACACACAGCACAAGCACACGCCCGGGCACACACACACACACACACACACAGAAGGGAAAGGAAGGGAAGGGGGACATGGGCGCCCGGACAACACACAAGGCAGAACGGGCACGGGGGGGGGGGAGAACAGGGAAGAGGGGGGGAAACAGCAAAGGGGCAGGGCAGGACACAGGCAACGGCAACCACAACACCCACAGCAGAACTGTCCGCACGGGCACCCCCACAGCAACACAGGCAGCCCCAGAATGGGGGGCCCCAGGAGCTCAGGACCAAGGCACAGCGGGGGCCTGCAATGCACAACGAGCCGGCTGGGAACAGTCCAGGAGGCACACGTAGACCCCACACCCAGAGAGGGGCCGATGGAGGGCAGGCAGGAGAGCCGGTGCAGCGCTGCAGGTCCAAGGATGCACACACATCCCCGGAGGAAGGAGCGAGGGGCAGTCCGGGGGCCCCAGAACCCCGAGGTCACACAGGCACCCAAGGGGAGGGCAGCAGGTGGCAGTGCTGGCGGCTGGGAATAGTCTGCTGGACACAGGCGGGTCGGCGAGGCCATGCAGAGTGCCAGACCCAGGCACCAGGGAAGGCAACCACAGAGGGGAACCCCGGGTGTGGAGGCAGACCGGGGGAGGGGCCTGGAAGGGGCCTGGAGTCACAGGCAGGGGCAGCAGCACCCCAGGAAGCAGGCAGCACGGCAGAGACATCAGGGAGGGAGCAGCCAGCGGAGACCGGCCCCCTGGCAGAGGCAGGAGCCCACATGGGGGCAGGCAACTGGGGGGCCAGGAGGCACACCGGGACTCACAGTCAGTTGCTGGGGGCCACCACGGGCCCAGGTGCCCCACCCGGTGAACCAGGTGGGGCCAATGGATCATGCCCTGGTGGTACCCCAACAAGGACATGTGTTGGGCGATCAGATAGTAGGCCTCGAAGGGATACTGCATGGACAGCCCCAACTGCACATCCGAATGGGACCACATGCCCGACAGCACCGACAGCTCCTCCGCGGTAGGCTCTGACACACAGCAGTCAGCAGCAGGGGGCCACGGAAGCTGTCCCAGCTCCAACAGCCGGTGGTACACTGCCCCACGGAAGCGCTGATACCCACGGGCCCCGTGAACACAGCCAACGTAGGACACGGCCAAGGCAGGGCCCCCCTCCGGAAGGCAGATCGTGTAGGCGGCCAGGCTGCACACAGACAGTGCAGACACGGTCTCAGCTGTGGACCAGGCCACATGATAGCACCTCATCTCCAGGATGCGCCCATCGGAGAAGGGAACCAGCCCCAGAGTCTCCGCATGCAGCTGGCAATCACGAGCACTCGCCTCATAGCTGAAGTAGCAAAGGCCAGAGATCAGGCTCGAATAAGCACCTGAATGGCTGTCTGGGCAGCCCAGGAGCAGCTGCATGGCTGGGGTATGCCACAGGTCACACAAGGACATGGTCTCGCGGAAGGTCCAGCTATGTGGGGCCCCATGGGGCCGGGAAGCGGGAGCCCGGTGGATGCACAACCAGCCATGGTCCAGCTAGACAGGGAGAATAACACCATGGACAGGGGGCACACATACCCTCCAGGGCCAGTGGGGCCTCCGAGGAGTCCCAAGGACAGGACAGGCGGCCATGGGCTGCAACATTGTAGCACAACAGAGCGAGGCATGGGGTGCGGACTCAACACAGCTGCAGAAAACAATCGCACACACAGAATGGCTAATCAGGCCGGCAAGGACACGGTGTTGCAAACAGGGAGGGGGGGCAGTGATGGCTGATGGCATGCAGCTGCACAAGGAGCGCACAGCCCCGCGCGGTCATGCAGGCATGAGGCCCCATGCGCCGGCAGCAGGTGCACCCAACCGCACGCCCACGGACACCAGCACTGCATTGGGGGCCCCGCCCAGCTGGGGACTGGGCCCCAGCCCACCCGGCCATCAGAGAGCCGTCATAAGGGGGCCCCCACCACCATGGAGCGGGACAGGGCAGCCACCTACTGGATGTACCTCATGCTCGCAGCCCAGTGGTACTGCGACTACACCGAGCAGCTGCACCTCCTTACCGCGGAGCTGCACCTGGATGCCCGCCTGCGAGTTACCCTGACCTGGAGTGCTGCAAGGGCCCGCAGGGCCCACCATGGCCGCAGGAGAGCCCTCACCCGGCTCAGGGTGCAGAGACTCTCCGGGGCAGACTGGCAGGCTGTGAGTCGGGGTCAAACCCATCCCGCAGTGTTCCGCGAGGCAGCCAGGCGCTTCCAGTGGGGGAGGGAGACTATGCGCCCGGCAGTCCTGCTCGCTATGCCCATTGACAGGTGGATATGGGTCACTGAGCAGGCACAGGGTTGGTGGGCCAGGGCGCTGACCCAGTGGGATGAGGCAGCTTGGAGGGCCCACTTTAGGATGGACAAGCTCACCCTGCTCCGGCTCGCTGAGTTCCTTATGCCCTGGCTGGAGCGACAGCACACTCCCATGAGGACCCCCATCCCCATGGTCCAGCGGGTGGCAATAGGGTTCTGGGCCCTAGCAATACCAGACTCCTGCCGGTCCATCTCCCAGCACTTCGGGGTAGGCCTGAGCACCGTTTCCTGTATCCTCCGGGATGTGTGCGAGGCTGTGGAGGGCGTGCTCCTGGTCAGAACGATCCAGCTGGTGGACCAGGGGGCCATGATGGCAGGATTCATGGCCGGAGGCTTCCCCAACTGCATGGAAGCCGTGGACAGCACCCACATAGAGATCCTTCGCCCCTCCTCAGGGGAGTCTGCAGAATATGTGAACAGGCACGGGTATCACTCCCTGCAGCTGCAGGCGGTTGTTGATCACCAAGGCCGGTTCATAGACATCTTCACGGGCAACTCCGGCCGCAGTCATGACGCCCGGATCATGAACATCTCCCCCTTCTATGCCCGGATGTTCCAGGGAGACTTTGCTGACATGGGGATGACCTGGATCGAGGGGGTACCAATGCCCCCCTGTATCCTGGGCGACCCTGCCTACCCCCTCATCTGGTGGCTACTGAAGATCTACCTGGTCACACACACCCCTGAGGAGGTACTATACAATACCCACCTGTGCTCCAGCAGGACCGTGGTGGAGCGAGCCTTCGGGGCCCTCAAGCAGCGCTGGAGAAGCTTCGCTGGTCGGCTAGACTACACTGTGGAGACCTCGGCCCTGGTGATTGGTGTCTGCTGTGTGCTCCACAATGTGTGAGAGACCGAGGGGGCAGCCCTGGAATACCCCAAACCCAACCCAGTCATGCTCCTGTACATGAACGTCGAGAACCCCAGGGAGTACCGTTATGCCAAGCGCATCCGGGATGCCCTGGCAAGGCATATCATCTGGGAGGCCGAGGTGTGAGGGCTGCCCCTCCCCAGCCCACCCCTGGGGGTTCCCTGGACCAGCCCCTGCACAGGTGGGGGTCACCCCCCCATCACCCACATATGGTATAGCGATAGAATATAGTTTTATTGATATCTTATGTTCTCCTGGTCTGGACAAAGGCAGCCAGACCTAACTTTGGTCAAGCAAAGGCAAAGAGCAGAGAGAGGGTCCAGAACAGACAACAGGCCTGAGATTGTGATGGAATTCAAGCTGAGATTACTCAACATGTGGATAAGGCCCCCATCAGCATACTGACAAAGGCATAGCCAGACACTTAACATATGCTTCCTGCTCAAACACCTAGAGTTGACAAAACAAAACCCATTGTGAACACACAAATGGGACATTTGCAACTCTTGCTACTGATTTCCAGGCCAGGAAAGAACAATCAAGGAAAGATAAAGATGCTAATATGCTCAGGATCCTTCCTCCCAGGAAGATGCTCTTTTGATGTGCTAAAGAACTGTGTGATGTCACCGTGACATGGCATCTTGCTATTACTGACCTGTACCTCAGAACTGTATAAAGGACCTGGTCATACAACATGACTTTGGGTGAAGGCTAGTGGTCACCAGTTGGTGAATCACGTGGTTTCACTCCCTTCCAAACCTTGCACACACGGATCACAACTTATCTTCGCTCGCCAGCAGCTCTGCTCTCCAGCACCAAAGGGCCCTCTCTCAGTCTTTTCCCTGAATCAGCCTGCGTGCTTCCAGGATTTGGCCAGTCACAGGACACGTAAGATATCTTTACCTGGGGACTATCTGTATAATACTGTGTGTGTAGTATAATCCTGCCAAGAATAGAAAACCAAGGTGTGCCGTTCCAATAAAGTTTTGTTTTGTACCACATTGGAGTGGTGTTTTATGACGATCTCGATCCCAATAATTGTTACAATGGGTCCAGGAGGCAATATAGTACAAACACAATTTATTTCACCCGCGTGTACATGTGCACCCGACCCCTCTCCCTCCACCCCAGTTGTGCCCCGCCCTCTATAGTTCCCCCCCTCCCACTTCCCTCCCCCTCCCCCCCACCCCCCCCATTTCCTGGGACAGCCCCGCGAGTGCCCGGTGTTGGCCATGGAGCCCTGTGAGCTCCCCTCCCACCCCGTTGTCTGTGTTCCCAGCAGTGTCCTGGGCTGTCTCCTGGTCCGGTAGGGGGTGCAGTGGTTTGGGGGAGGGCAGGGCATGGACCCGGGGTGCCCCCCTTAGTGGATGCACCCTCCGGAGGGCAGGGGGGACCGGGAGGTGGATGCGCCACCCCAGAGGGCGTGGGGGTGACTGGGGTGGCAGGGCAGGGGGCGGGGGCGCCGAGGGGCCCGGCATGGGGACCTGGGCAGGCAGGGTGCCCGGGGGGCTGGCTGCCATCACATAGGCACACATGGTGGCCGCGTGCAGGAGCAGGGAAGTCCCAATATCATGGGACCTCTCCATCTTGGCAGAGTGCTCCCGCACCATGCCTGTGATGGCCTGCTCCAGCCGGCTGAGTGCTTCCACCTGCCTGCTGTGCTCCTGGCGCTCCCGCCTCTGCTCCAAGCGCACCTCAGTCTGGAGCCTCATGTCTCACACCTCTGCCCGCTCCAGGGACCACTCGATGGCCGCCTCCATCCGGTCCATGGCTGCTATCATCCTCTCCCCCTGTTCTGCTGAGGTCCGGATGATATCCTCCACCTGGTCCTTCCTTCATGGGTGGACCTGCTCCCGGTACTCCCTCATGCACTGTGCTGGGGGCACAGGCCCTGGAGATGCTGGCTGCCAGGCTTGTCCTGTGAGTACAGGACGGTGAGTCCAATGCTGCCCCGGGTGCCTGCCCCTGGCCCGGGATGGGGCAGGGTCCCTGAGGGCTCCCGGGTGTGTCTCCTGGCCCCTTCACACACCCCTCCCCAGCCCCTCCCACCCCCTCCGACTGTCCAGGGACCCCCTCTCTGCACCCCGGAGGGCCCTCCCACCCAGACAACATGCCTCATTTGGTTCCTCCGCCTGCTGGCCGGGCTCCTCGGCGCCTGTTTGCTCACCCGCCTGGGTCTTGTGCTGGGGAGTTTTGTACCCTGTGGATGAAGAGGGGGGGATTGTTGATGTAGGGTTGCACAGTTGGGTGACCGTGACCTGGGCCCCCTTCCCACCTTGCCTTTGGGGGACTGGGGCTGGCCTGTCCATCCCCCCCTTGGCCCCTGCCCCCTGTGAGCCCAGTCCCTCTCCCCTCCGGGTCACCCACTTACCTTCTATGTCAGTCTTGGATCCTTTCAAGGCTGGCCCCTCGGTGTGGGAGTGCTCCCCCTGGGACCACTGGCTGAGGGTGATGAGGGTGCCGGCCTCAGACTCCGCTTGTTCGGCCTGGGGGTGTGTGCGCTCTCCGGGCTGCTTTCTGGGGGGGGCTGCAGGTGCTGGAGGTCCTGGGGCATTCCTCCTGGGGGTCTGGGGCCCTGGAGCTTGTGTCTACCAGGGGGGCGGCAAGGGGTGGGGGGTACCTCGGCCCTTTCCCTGCCCTGGACCTCTGCACTCCCCACAAGCCATGGGGTGACTATCGACCCCTTCATGTGGAGTATTTGGTCCAGGGCATCATAGAAGGGGGCGGTCCAGGCTCCGTGTCCGGACCACCTATTGTTGTCCCAGATGGCCTTGTACCCCCTCTTCAGCTCCTTGGCCTTGGAGCAGCACTGTGCCATGGTGCGATGGTGCCCCACCACCTCCATGTCCCCCACTATGTCCTGGCAGACATGCTCATTGCGCTGGTTGAGCTCGAGCTCCAGCTGGTACTCCAAGGTCCCCCAGATCCGTATGAAGTCCCGGGTCTCCTGCAGCCACCACTGGCCCCCTCTGTGGTAGGGCTTCCTCCCTCATCTCCCCTGTGGGTCCTCCTCCTCCGCCGCCACCTCCTCCTCCTCCTCCTCCTCCTCCACTGCCTCTTCCACTGCCTCCTCCTCTGCCCGGGCTGGGCCAGTGTCCTCCAGGGGCTTGTCCACCTGGGCCCTTTTCCATGTCTGTGGGACACAGGGGGTGGGGGGGGTCATGGTTGGGTGCAGTTCTGGCCCCTCTCGTGGGGCACCCCCTTTCCCCGCCTCCCTGCCAGGACCCCTGGTTGGCCCCGTGCCCCCCCTTGGTGCCCCCTGTTCCCCTCCCCTTGTTTCCCCTTACCTGTTTCCAGGGTGCCTCCTCCCCCAGTTCGGCTGCTGTCCTCGGGGCATCCTGTCCCAGCTGCAGTGGATGTTGTCCCTCCGCCTCCTCCATCCTCAGCATGACCCCTGCCTCCCCCTCCTGCACTCCCTCCACCGCTGCCACTGCCTCCTCCTCCTCCACCCTCGCTTTCTCTCCCACCGCTCTCTTCTGCCTCTCTCCTCGCTCCATCCCGCCACACTTCCCTGCTGCAGGTTTCCCTTTAAATCTCCCTCCAGTGGCTGTGTTGTTGCTGGTTGCCTGGCAGAGACATTGCATGCTTTGCCCCTGGCTGGGGATCGTTTTCTTTGGTTCCGGCTGGTGATTGCCATCCAGATGTTACTTTTTGTTGTTTCCTGGTGGGAATCTCTTTGACCACGCTTCCGGAGATTGTCCAGCAGGGAGCCCCGGAAGCATGGTTGAAATTGACCCCATGTGGGTATTGACCGTGGTGAACATCTTGCGGCCGCCGAATTCAGCTTTGGCCCCGCCGCGGGATTGAGCGTGGTTCACTGTGGTTGAGCATGATCTCATAACGTCTGAAAATACCCTTAGAGAGCCTATTGAAAGTGCACAACTTAACTGATGTGTGGAGGCACATAAACCAAGCAGAAAGGGATTATACCTTTTACTCACCATCACATAACACTTATACAAGAATAGACTATTCTTTCATGTGTAAAACAGAGACACAAAAATGTAGAACCTGTAGCATTAAGGCCAATGTCATTTCAGACCATGACTCAGTCATCACAGAAATACAATGGGTGGACAGGCCAAGAACCACACAGAATAGCAGTTGGCAATTGTCCAGGGGTTGGCTGGAAAATATATTTTTTCTGGAACAAACCCAAGAAGCTTTGAAATAATATTTTGAGTTTAACATGGGAAGCATAGATACACAAGGCATAGTATGGGAGGCAGCAAAAGTGGTCATTTGGGGGGAAATGATAGCTTTAAAAGCAAACTTATGTAAACAAAACAGGGAGTATTTAAAGGAATTATATCGTGAACTAAAAGCAGTGGAAGCACTAAATAAAGCTAACCCCACGAAACAAAGAGCAAGGAAAATCGTAGAAATTAGAGAACAAATGAAATTAAAAGAAATAGAAAAAACCACAACACAACTGAAACAAATTTGAGGATTTTATTTCGCATACAGCAATAAGCCAGGGAAAACATTAGCAAGATTAGTCAAATGACGAAATAAATGGTCACATATAGTCTTGCTCCAGTTAGCAGATGGAACCAGGATCACAAAAGATGAAGAAATCCAGCAGGAATTTTTCAAATATTATCAATTATTGTACTCCTCTTCAAATCGGGATCCTAAAAAGATAACAGAATTTTAAAATAAATATAAACTACCCAAATTAAACGCAGACCAAATTAAATACTTGAATAGTCCCCTCCAGAAAAAATAAATTGTTGAAGTAATTAAGAGTCTAGCAAATAACAAAGCTGCAGCCAGGGCCTGATGGCCTGCCAGCAGAGTTTTACAAGAAAACAATAGAATTAGTGAGCCCACAATTAGTGAATACATATAATGAAATACTAAAAACAGGAAAATTGCCCCACACATTCTATGACACAAATATCACCTTAATTCCTAAACCAGGTAGGCCCAATGATAGATGTGAAAATTATAGACCTATATCGCTTTTGAATGTGGATTTCAAAATATTCTCTAAAGCCCTGGCAAATAGACTGGCAGAAATCATAGGAGAATTGATTAATCTGGACCAAGTGGGATTTATACCCATGTGACAGGGGCCAGAAAATATTCACAGAGTAATTAACATAATGCACCGCCTTCATAAAACACAGGAGAAAGCCGCAATCATCATGTTAGATGCGGAGAAGGTCTTTGATAGGACAGAGATAAGATGCCTAGAGCAAATAATGAGCAGAATGGGTTTTGGTGGAGCTTTTCTTAAGTGGGTTACAGCAATATATAAGGAACCAAGATCTAAACTTATAATAAATAATGGACATTCAGAAGCATTCCAACTAGCTAGGGGAATGAGGCAGGGGTGTCCTTTATCACCTCTTTTGTTTGATCTAACACTGGAAGTCCTAGCAATCGCAATAAGGCAAGAGGCTGAAATCAAAGGGATACAGGTCAACAAAACAGAACATAAAATACCAATGTTTGCAGATGATACGGTATTATTTGTAGGAGACCCAGTAATTTCCACCCCGCCTTTATTGAAACTAATACAAGACTTTGGAATTATCTCAGGCTATAAAATTAATGAAAAAAATCATACTCTTTAATATATGGGCAAATTGAACAACAACGGCAAGATATTAAGGTAGTGCTTCCTTATCCAGAGGAAGAGAAAGCAGTAAAATACTTGGGGGTGAAGATACCCAAACAATTAAACCAGATTTACAAAGAAAATTTTCTAAATCTCCCCCAACAATTAAGTAAAGAAGCAGCAGAATGGAAGGATCTACCCTGCTCATGACTGGGAAGAGTGAATCTGTTTAAAATGATATTATTACATAAAATTATATACAAAATGCTGGCTTTACCCATCCAACTCCCATACCACTTCTTTAAAGAATGTGACCGGTTAATGAAAGAAATAATTTGGAAAGGAAATAAACCGAGGGTTAACAAACAAACACTGATGAGAGCTAAGGAAAAGGGAGGCATAAACCTCCCTGCATCTGTATCATAAGGCAGCAGTATTGGGAGCATTGAACAGCTGGTATTATCAACCAGAGGAAATAAAATGGGTGGGAATAGAACAAGATGCCCTGACTATGCATAACTTCAAAAACATAATAGTGGATGAAGGCTCCCCGAACAAAAGAATATGTCAGGACCATCCCTTTGCATGGGCCACATGGACTGCCTGGCAGAGCATAATAAAAAAAAATCAAAATCAACCAAAAACAGTTCCCATACTCACCTGTAGACTTACTGTGTCTCCAAACGCATCAGCAGGCACAGACCTTGAGGAAAAAATTAAAAGAGAAAGGGTTAGTGAAAATCAGCCACATAATAAAAGATAAGGAAATAATTAGCAAAGAAGACATGGAGAAAAAAATAAAAGCAAGAATAAATCCATTTGAATACATGCATCTCAAACACACACTAAATACCAAGAGCAGAAAGGAACATTACACAAGAGACCCCACCACAATAGAGAAGGTTCTTTTCGAACACACTATCATAAAAGGGAGACTCTCGCGTATATATAAAACTCTAAAAGACATATGGTACCCTAAAGAGATCAAATACATACAGAAATGGAAGGAAGAATTAGAAATAGAAATTACAGAAAAAGAAGAAGGTGAGATCATTGAGTACATGCAGAATAGCGCACATTCACTAGAAATCAAAGAATGCCAAATCAAATTAACAACTAGATTTTACTTGACCCCAACACAATTTAGGCACGCAGAAGAAGGGGGGAGGGGACTATGCTGGAGGGGATGCGGGGAACAGGGAACACAAAGACATTGTTGGTGGGACTGCGATCGGGTTCAACTCTTATGGAGACGGGTATGGAAAAAATGGAGGAGATGAGTAAACTCATAATACCGTACAAACCGGAGGTGGCACTGCTGGGCCTGTTTCCAGCAGCGAGGGCATTGCGGAGACACCGAGAATCATGTTCAGTCTTCCTCCAAGCAGCAAAGAAAGTCATCGCTCTGCATTGGAAAGACTCTAAAGAACACACAGTAGGAGAGTGAATGAACAGATTATCGTACCATCTCACTATGGAGAAGATAGCAGCAAACTTAATGGACAAAAAGGAAGAATACGCAGTAAAATGGTTCCCATGTGTATGTGTAATGACTAAATCAAATCTGCCAGAAGATCAAAGAGCATACTTATTTGACTATTATATATAGAACACAAGAAATGTTAAAAGATAAAAATACTCACCTGAACCCAAAAAGTTAAAAAAACAACAAAAAACTAATATTTGTAACCATGGTTAAATGTTTGTAAATTTGTTTATAATGTTATTAATGTTATTTAAAATAAAAGAAAATTTAATTTTAAAAAATAAAATAAAAAGAAATGATTGATGGATCAATGACTTTAGGATGCCCAAAGAAGTTTTCCTGAATTTCGTTGAAGCTCTATGACCGTCACTAACCAGAGAGTCAACCAACATGAGACAACCAATTACCCTGGAAAAACATTGGCCATCTCACTGTGGAAACTGGCCACTCCAAACAGCTACCGTTCTGTATTGGCACAGTTTGGTGTGGCTGTTGTAACAGTATATTTAATTGTTAAAGAGGTATGCAGGGCAATTAATGAGACACTTTTGCACAAGGTTATTGATTTTGGAAGTATGGGGGACATAATGGATGGTTTCTCCCATCATGGCTTCCCACATTGTATGGGAGCTATAGATGGTAGTCACATTGAAATTTGTGCTCTGAAAGTAGTAGGGATGAGCGAATGCGGTTCGGAATTTCAGAGTTCGGCCCAAACTTGACCTGTTCGGATGACCAAACCCGAACCCGAACTTACCGAACCGAACTGAATTCCGAACGTCAAAATGGCCAAACACTTCGGTCAGTTTGGATCGCATTCGGTTGAGTTCGGGTGGCTAAAACGTGGTCTACTGTCAGGTCACTGGAAGGCCAAACGTAGCAGGGAGGGAGAAGTCATCTGACTCAGCTAGGAGCAGACTTCCAGGCACCAGGGGTGGAGGGTAGAGACTGGCGTGGAGTAGCAGCCAGCCTGCCGAATCACCATCCCTTTTCGCCTCAGACCATTGGCTTGGCAGTCGGTGATTGGCCACGGGCTAGGTTTCACGGAGCCAATGGGGCTTGCGGTGAGGCGGGCACAGCAAGAAACAAAACTGTCTGCCTCCCCCCTTCCCAACACCTTCTGAGCTAGTCACTGTTCCTGAACAGCAGGCGTTTCAGAAGGTTCCCTCACCCAGCATTTTCCAGCTCCCCAATCCAGCCATCCTCCTCCCATTTCACCCATCCAACCCATCTACCTCCATATTCTCATTTATTTAGCTTAGCCTAGATAGATTTATTTGTTATTTTTTGTTTTTACCCCTCCCTGTGTTGTGTTCCCTGTGTTCAATCTTCCTTCCTCCCTCCCCACTCCATTGAATCCTTTCCCTCTCCCATATATTCCATCCCTGATTCCCTTCCCCTCCCCTGTTTTTTATTCATTTAGAGTAGGATTATTATTAGATTGATTTAGGTTTCTTTTCAGTTTTGTACCCCTCCTTGTGTTGTTAGACAGAGTGTAGATATAGATATATATAATATTAAATAAAACATCTAAATTATATATATATATATATATATATATATATATATATATATATATAAACATTTTTGAGGGAGAAATGGAGAAGAGACGGAGAGGCCAATCTGCTGCCCGTAGGGGAGGCAATGAGGCACGTGCCAGAGGCGGGGGGGGCCGTGCAAGGGGAGCGGCAGCAGGCAGCAGCAGTAG
>QEPC01008291.1:341111-366787 GCA_003113815.1 Sphenodon punctatus | reverse complement strand
CCCTGAGAATTCGCATGGACCAGGTGGGTCATGTATCAAGTCAGGTGGTTACAAACGTAGGGGTCAGACAGGGATGTGTACTGGCCCCTACTTTGTTCAACCTGTTTATTACTGACTTGATCCCCTTGATGGCCGACCCTTCGTTCCACCCCCCAAAATTGGCAGATAGGGCTGTGGGATGCTTGCTTTTTGCAGATGATTTGGCCCTGGACTCCCAAACTAGGGTTGGCTTAGGGAGGCAACTGAATAAATTTGCCACATATTGTAACCTAAATGATATGGAAATTAATCATGGTAAACCTAAAGTGATGGTGTTTTCTAATTCACGTAAGATATATCAGTGGAGCATTGGAGGGAAGGAAATCCAACAAGTCATAGTGTTTAAATACTTGGGTTTGTGTTTTCAGGCAAACGGTAAATGGGATATACATGTGAAGAGAGTGATGGATGCTGTAAAGCCCTCAATTAAGGCCATAGTAAAATATTTTTACAATACAGATAGGCTGGCGGTTGTGCCGGCTCTCCAGGTAGGAAATGCTAAGATCAGATCCAAGTTACTGTACCGTGCAGAAATTTGGAAACCCTTTACCAAGGTTAGTATAGGAACCTTGCAATTTTATTTGTTGCAAAAGATACTACGTATCCCCCCCTGGAACTCCATCTGCAACAGCCCGATTGGAAACAGGCCAAATGAGTTGGGACGTGCTGGGTTGGGAAGCAGCAATTAAACTGTGGATCAAGATTTCTCATGGCGCACAACTAGGTCTCTTGGCCTTTTATGTTAGGGATGTATATAAGAACTCTTGGGCCTTGTCGTTAATCAGTTTCCTAAAACATCTAGGTATTGCAGTGGGAAATCGTCATACCCAGCCTTTGGGGCTAGTAAAAAATATCGTGTTGACGAGACTTAGGGATGTTTATAGGCAGATGGACATCGCAGTAGTGAGGCAGATGCAGCATTTAAGGGATTACATCAAATATATACCCAATGACGGGGAGGTTGCATGTTACCTGAAGGAAAAGATATCAGCACAGGGGAAGTACCTGATGATGTGCGCTCGGTTTAATGCTCTACCAGCCAAAGTTCTTCAGGGACGTATACAGGGGATAGGATTCGAAGACAGATTATGTCCGTTTGATGCATTGGAAGTGGAGACTGTCCAATATATCTTTTTCTCCTGCCAGATGTACAATACAATCCGTAAGAGTCACCTTTCCCCGCTTATGGAGAAATATCCAGGAAGGACGGCCTTTAACTTATTATGGTATGCATTGAATGATTCTAACTTCATGCTAGCTACCACAAAATTCTTAATCCAGGCCTTTCTTATAAGGAAAATATTTATGGTGTTTAAGCCTCTGGAGGACGCTGTGGAGGGTACTCATGGCACACAATGATCTGGCAGGATTAAGGAGATGTTATACCAAGTTTGAATTATAGTGGATAATCACAAGGAACTATAGGGGATATTGACAATATATAAAGAGAACTTATGATAAATAAATAAAATTGGAGTTCTTTATAGTAGTGATTTTGTTTATACAGTTTTATTATATATTTTATATTTGTTATTTGAGGTATGTTATTATTGAATGGTGTAAGAAATAGGATTGTATGTATTATGTGAGATGATGAGATTTTATAGTTCTTATAGGGGTATACGGTATAGTAGGGTTACACTGGTTTTAAGAGAAATCAATTTTTTTCTTTTTGTAAGTTGTGTATTACTATGGCCTAAGGCTACGTAAATAAAATTTGATTTGATTTGATTTGCCAAGGTGCCTGTCTGCCCGCCCAGGTTGCCGCCAAGAGAGAGAGAGAGAGAGAGAGAGAGAGAGAGAAAGTCCACCCACTGCTTGAAGGAGAGACAGACACGATCCCACCCATGCTGTCACCTGCACTATATGGCCAGAGAGATAGAGGTTCCCAGCTAGAACGAGGGAGATGGGGGTTAGAGAGAGAGAGGTAGGTATATCCTGGCTGTCACCTGCCAGAACCAGGAAGAACTACCGTCCGTGCTCATGCGCCCATTAATGCCCATTGCCCACATCCAGCACACAGCAAACCTACCATAATGAGATGGAATATAACCCACAACATATTATATGTGCCTGCCTGCCTGTGTGCATCTCTGTACCTGCTGCCCTGCTACCACCTATCACCTGATCAAATGAATTGTGCCCCATAGGCTTTAGGCTGTCATTCCACTATCCCTGATTCAGTTATGCCTGCCCGTCCCAGGGACCATCAACGAGATTATGGGACCATCATTCCAGTCACTGGGGACTGCATTCCATTCCATTGCACACCAGCCTGCCCTCCCTCCCCAAAAGCCTACTCCCCTGCACCCACCCGTGGATGTCCACTGAAACTGGCTGCTGAAACTAAAAGCCCCTCCAACCACCAGCTCCCGTCGCCTGCTGCCCACTGCCGAGGAGCCTGTCTCTCTTTCTCTCTATCACACACACCCACACAAACACAAGTCCTGCACCTCCTGCGGGGCGTTCTGCTAGTTGAGACCCTGCTGCTGGCACAGCACATCTTTGGGTTCATAACTACAATACATAAGGTGGCAGGTGCTGCTGGAAGGGATCGACAAGCTGTATGAGATTCTGCCACCTGCCAGCCAGAACTTCAGCACAAAGGGATAAAAAAAAGATTGGACAGGTCAAACGAAGCTCGTAACAAGAAATACATTACAACAACTTTTATTAAAGCTATTTAAATAACATCAACAAGAACAAAGCAACAACAACAACAACATTAAATAAAACAAAAGCAAACATGGAAATGAAACTTAATAATAAAACTAAGAGTCTGTGGCTCTGCTGCCACCGGGCCTGTTCCCCTGGAATTGGGATAAAGGCAGGAGAGGTAGGGGTACTTCACAGGCCTGAGGGCCGGTGACCTCATGCTCTCTCAGCACGTTGTTTAGAATGGCATGATCCAACCCCTCTTTCATCGCTGTATGCCACCTGGAGAGCGCCTGGTGGTACAGCTGCACGTGGCAGAGCTCAGCAGAGACATACTGCGCGTATGCCACCACCTTCTGCTGCTCCGCCTGGACCGCCTGCAGCTCCTCCACCAGGCACTTCTCCAGGTCGGCAGAGGAGCACTGGACCGCCTCCACATGGCCCAGGGTGCACCGCTGCAACCTGGCCCGAAGGGCCTTGACCTCTGCATCCTCCGAGGGCCCAGGGGTCTCCACGTCGGGGCTGGAGGGGGGGGAAGGGGAAGAGCTTATATGCTTCCATTTGTGGGTTGCCTTCCCCCCTTCTTCAGGTGCTGAGGCTCCACGGGCACCACTCCAGACTCCCCCTCACCCACCTGCCTCACTCTCAGGCCGTGGGTCTTCTAAATGTGGCTGATGAACCCCGACATGGTCCCCTCCCTCTGCCGACGGAATCTTTTCTGGCAGATATAAAAAGAGCAAAAAAAGATAGGAACATAAGTAGTGGCATACTGTGTCAGACCAATGGTCTGTCAAGCCCTGCCTGCATTCTGTCTCCACAAGTGGGTGGACTGGGTGGACATCCAATCTCTCTCTGAAGGGACTTAACAGGTCATAGGACAATTCATTCCCTGTTGTTCCAGTCCCCGTGCCATACCTTGCATGTGGCGGTTCTGTTGCCCTTGTGGTAGAACCTCCAGACATCCGACGACTGGCGCCGAATGTCTGGGGGTGTCAACACTGGCGAGCTCCGCCTAGGGGTCTGCCAAGTCCTCCTCCTTGGCCTGGTCCTGGCAGCAGGGCTGGGGCCGGAATCCGATTCCTCTCTGAAATGGGAACACATAAGAACACCAAATAAATATCATGCATTTATGATGATGCCTCTAGTCCTCTCTCCTTGGGGTGCTAGGGATTGCAACTAGAAATTTTGTTCAAATCCTGCCCTCCCGGGGGTGCTAGGGGATGCTAGGGATTACATCTAGGAAGGCCCTGGCTGGCATGTGCAAACCCTGCCCTCCTTGTGGTGCTTGGAATTGCAACTAGGAAGGACCTGGCTGGCATGTGCAAATCCTGCCCTCCTTGGGGTGCTAGGGATGGTGACGGGAGATGGAACCCTGCTGGAGGAAAGACCCTGCCTTTATTTGGGGGTGTGAAGGGAATGGGATGGCAACTGGAGAGTGGAGACCCTTGCTAGCCTGGCACATGTTTGGGTGGGAGTGCTGCTCGTGTGGCAGACATCAGCTACCACCCGCTGATGCCCACTGTTTGTGCCTGACTGATGCCCACCACCCACGCACCCACCCGCACACCAGTGAGCTTGCTTTAACGGACAGAGCCTTTCTTGTCGTCAAAGTAGAAAAAAAGTGTACAAACCTGGCAGCACCTCCTGAGCCCGCTGCTGGCTCCTCAGCCAAGGAGCTGGACACCACCACTGGAGGTGTAGTAGGGGCAGCGACCTCCACCTCTACCTCCCACTCCTCGAGCAGCAAGTGGGCCCCCAGCCGGGGGAGCAAAACTACCGCCTTCTTCATTTTTAAAACACACACACACACACACACACACACACACACACACACACACAAAAGTCACCCACACCACAGACACCAACACTCACCAACCACCCAAACACACAGCACAGTCAAACACAACACAAACACAGCCAAAACACACAAAACTAACAACCACCAAGTCAAACACACACTCACTCACCACACAGCTCCACACGCACTCAAATTTCCGGTTTCCTTCACAATTACGGCTTTCGGAGCTCTCGCATTATTTTTTCGGCCAAACGGCCAAACCCAAATAGAACGGCCGAACCCAAACGGCTGAACCCGGACTCAGCAAACCACCCGAATACATGAACCCGAACGCACGAACCAAACACGACCGAATCGAACGGCCGAACCGCAATCTGTTCGCCCATCCCTAGAAAGTAGAACTGGAGAAGTATGTGTGTAGAAAAAAATATTACTCATTTGTCCTGCAGGCAGTGGCAGACACCAAGCTACTATTTCGGGATGTGTATGCAGGATACAATGGCCTAGCACATGATTCAAAAATCCTCCACTCATCTCCAATTTTTAGTAGGAAATATAAAGGCATTTTTAGACCTGATCTGGTTATTATGATTGAGGGGGGTACCTGTTCATCCAGTACTACTGGGGGACAAGGCCTATCCACTCATGCCATGGCTTCTGCGACCATGGGATGATGGTGAATCCCCTGCTGCTGATTGTTTTATGCTCAGGTTTAATCACTGTAGAAATGTTGTGGAGAGAGCATTCGGGCTGCTAAAGGTTCGTTTTCAAATGCTGCTCAAGTGTGTGGACATGCAGCTAGAAAATGCCGTGGAAGCTGTCGTCACCTCTTGCGTACTTCACAATATGATTCAAACTGATGGTGAGGTGCTTGGTTGGAATGAAGCTTCTGTTCCAGATGCTCCAGACAATGACACTGACATACCGGCAATCGCAACGCTACTTAGGCGCTACAGGAGACTAGGGGTTGTGGTCAGGGAATCATACTGTGCTCACTTTGAACGGGAGCTTAACATGGGAATACTATGGAGGCCGTCCCCCCTCTAAATTTTGATTACTCTGAAACATTTCTAACACTCTATCTCCTTACTGAGTTATAATGAAGTTGGGTTACATATTCACAACATTTCCGGAACCTGTTCAGTTGTGCTTCACCCTAATTCTTTTCAAATCATATGAACTATTATGTTGATGTTCATGCCACTGTTGATTCACCATATACAAACATAGAAGATGTTTTCTAATAAAAAGTTCCATTTTTTACAAAATTCACTTCACTGTGCATCTCTCCTTTTGTAATTTACCAGTAGATTATCAAAAGCTGTGCTTGAGGTTGGGGTGTTGTGCATGGGGTTTTAATGGCTTGTGGTGTGGGGCAGGAGTGGTGATGGGTGTGGTGCTCAACCTGGGGTACTGTGTTGTAATCTGGAGGCATGAAGGGGTTGGGTTGGAAGCGGGAGGTGTCCTGTGGTTGGGGTCTTTAGCATGGGGTTTGAGAGGGTTGGGTCATGGGGCAAGAGAGGTAAGGGGTGTGGAGCATTAGGCCTGAGGGGATTGTTGTGGAAGCCAGAGCCATACAGGGATTCGGGTGGAAGTGGGAGGAGTTTCCTGGTTGTGGGTGGGCAGGCAGGCTCATGGTTGGTGGAGTCAGAGTTCACTGTACCTCCCCAGCCTGTCCTGCTGGGGGCAAGATGGTGAGGGTGGGGGAGGAATCACCCATCTTGCTGTCAGGGCTTCCCCTTTGTTCAAAGTTGTCTTTTCCCCACCCCCTTCGGCAGATGCTTGTGTTGAGTGTGGTGGGCCTTGGGGAACCCCCACGTCATATTTACAGCAAGTACAGTGCATAGTGTTTTTGGGGAACAAGAAACCACTGAACCAAAGGTGTGTGTGGGGGGGTCTGATCAGTCATGAAAATTCCCTTTGTGGTCCCGGTGGATGACACCTTCCCTTCTTCTTTATGCAGCAGCTTTGTGTTGATATATCGGAGGACCTGCAACCTGTTTACCCACAGCACCATTGCCAGGTGATGGTCATGTGAGGAATGTTACCACCCATGGTTGTTAAGATCAATAGCAGGAGGAAAAGTATGAGATGAGAAATGTCGACCCTATGAGAACAACAGGAATGTGGTAAAGCTATTCTTCAAAATCAGCACTTGCAAAAGACACATCATGTATCTGAAGCGCTTTGAATAAGGTAACGTTATAGGTTTGGCAAAATTATGCCTTGGGGCAACAACAAAGGTGGCTACCTGTGTGGTAATGTTTCTGCATTGCTGGACCAAAGCAACACACGCTTACAGAAACTGTCCATCACTGTTGAAATTTAGCACCAAAGCCTGCACAGCACTGATCCTGTTGCCATTCGTCTGCTATTTGTGATCGCTACGTTCTACCAGGGATGGACCCACACACACTGTCTAAAGACGCACAACCATGGCTGGGTGGCATACTCGTAAGGTCCCTCAGAAACACTGTAGCAAACACCACCAGGCTCGAACACATGACCAAACACACACAATGTCTCTATTACAAATTTTGTTTCACTCCTGAACTGTGTTTCTCACACACAGTGAATATGACACGCACAGTCACACACTGTTGCATCACAAACACAAACACCCACACGCTTACATACACACACAATTCCACCCAAACATGGAAACACATACACACTGCGTCTGACAAAAAAATCTGCGATTAATAGACATTTTCCTTTCCACCCACTCCACTCTAACTGCTCAATGGATGTGAAGGACGGTGAAACATGCAATTGTTTTTGAGAGCTAGCAGGTACAGAACAGAGAAGGTTGAAAGTATCTGAAGCCAAAAATAGCAATGTGCAAGTATTAGAAATCTCCGTGTCCAGGCATGTCAAGGATAGCAAGGACATTGTGATTTTGTCTTTTATTGCCCATGCAATGTAAAGGGCCAGGCAAACCGCTGGAAAAACTGCACTACGTTATAGAGTGCTACTGTGTATGTGTCTTTAAATATTCAAAATATGGGTAGACGTGTCGCTTGCATTGCCTCCTAATAAAAAAACCTCCCCCATTCCCGCCACACACCCCTGCTGCATTGGTAACTGCTGCCCTATCTGTTGCGTGCATGGTCCCTTTAAATTCTGTGCTGGCTGTGTTGGTATTACAGTAAGATTTGCCGGCAATAATAATGCCTTCCCTAGACTGACTGGTGCCTTTTACACAGGCTTATGCGAGCTAAACTAAGGGCAACGTGCGGCATTGACGGCAGGAAAAGCTACCATGCCCCCTTTCATCCTTGCTGCAGCGACGGAGCACCTGATTATGATAGGTAAGTTGCCTCAAATTCATTTTTAACTTGCCACAGCCGCTGAGACTGTAGCACATTTTTTCATATTTATTGCTATTACATGCCCTTTTTTCTCTCTTAACTTTCCGTCATTTCACTTTTCTACAAGGAAAAGCACTTTGAAGGTGTGCCGCTTACACCCTTGAGAGGCTGGGAAACATCGCTCTCGTTTTGAGAGGTATGGCTATCCTGCAGGACTGGCTGGGTGAGTATCACAGGTGTGCTCCGTGAAACCTAAACTGCGCTACTGCAAGGTGGGTGTAACCGATTGAAGTGCATTTTCTTTTTGTTTACCAATTAGTGGAAAGAGTGGAGCAAGAACAAGAGGCCCGGAGTGAGGAGGCGCAACAGCTGTGGAACCTAATGCAGCAGATGCTCCAGAGGATGGAAGTTATAAAGCAGCCTGGGGAGGGCGGGGAGCCACGCAATGAGGGGGGTAATGGACAAACAGTTATTTTTATACCTGACTAAAGTTTCCCCTATAGAAATCCTGTTTATAATTGTGTTCTTACTATTAAAAAGGTTTAAGCCCCGTTACATAGGGCAGTGGTTTAATATGTCAGTGACAAAAGCTGTAAAGTTTAGTATATTTAATTTTTTTAAGTACTTTATTTTTATATCTCTTTTGAAAAAAAATTGTTCTACTTCTAAATTGACCTTCCATTAAAAAAAGACTGTTAGGTCAAGGTGCCAAGCATGTTTTCTTTTTAGTATTATAAGCTATCAATTAATGTAACATATTATACTCTTTCCCCTTAAATTCTATCGGTATCCGATAATGCTGGTATTTGGTGTACCGGCAGTATCAGATTAAACCCGGTAATCCAGCCCGTTTACCAGATTCTCCGTACCGGATTTTTTTACATTGCGGCCATTCAAATGAATGGCTGCAACGAAAAAACCCCCACAAGAAACCCCCCCACTTTCCCTCCCCAGTCCAGGCTGCGCGGGTGGAAGGGGGGACACCCCCCACCCACCCTGCCCAACCTGGCTTTTTTTAAAAAAAAAAATTCCCCCAAAGTCCCTGCTAGTGCGGGCTCCGGGCCGCTGCCGGCAACCCAGAGCCTGCACCAGCAGGTAGGTAGTGGTACGGTTGTACTAGGGTGATCCCTGGGCTGGGGGGTGGTTTAACATATACCCCACCCCAGGGATCACCCTACCTCCCCACCCAGGGATCGCCTGCCTTGTGCTCTGGGCGGAGGCAGTGGTGGTCCGACTCCGGCGACTTCAGTGTTGGCTGTGGCTGCCGGCTTCAGTGCTACTAGGCCTTCCGGTGAACTTCCGGGTTTCCCCGTAAGCCCTAGTAGCGCTGAAGCCGGCAGCCACAGCCAGCGCTGAAGACGCCAGAGTTGGACCGCTGCCGCCCGGAGCGCAAGGTAGGCGATCTCTGGGTGGGGAGGTAGGACTAGGTAGGATGATCTGATCCCTGGGGTGGGGTGTGTGTTAAACCACCCCCCACCCCAGGATCGTACCTGCTGGTGCGGGCTCTGGGTCGCTGGCGGCGGCCCGGAGCCCATACTGCTAGGGACTTAGGGTTTAAAATTTTTATTTTTTAATCCAGGCTGGGCAGGGTGGGTGGGTGGTGCCCCCCCTTCCACCCACACAGTCTGGGAGAGGGAGGGGGGAGGTGGGTTTTTTTTCCCATTTATTTCAATGGGGACAATTCCCCATTGAAATCAATGGAACAAATCCGGCAATCCGGTTTTTTTAAATCCGGTAACTGGTAAATCCAGTAGCCGGTAATTGCCCTGATGTCCCACCCCATACACTGGGTGTGGTTTCATCAAACAGTGGCAACCAATCACATGTGTGCCTTATTTATTTAACTGCCCTTATTTATTAAACACACTTATTTAACAGTGTACTTATTTAACACTTATTTAACACTGTGCTTATTTCTTAAATGTTGCTAGCGTTGCAATAACTTCTAGCTCACTTATATTTGGCCACGCTGGTAAATTCTCTATTTCATCATCCTTGTGCAATACACACCCAGAGCTGTCTGGGGTCATATCCAAGGAGGAAAAAAATTCTACCCAAGAATTAGGCGGCACTGGGAGAGTCTAATCATATCTTTATTTCCGCAGGGATCCATTTATTAATTTCCAGAATTTCTTTGAGTCTTTGATTTTGCTAGCTTCCCACAAATCCAGCCACCTTTTTTCTACATACTGGCGCTTTTTAACTATGATCAGGTCTCTATATTCCTTCTTAAGCAAAAAATATTCCGATGGGAGCTTAGGTAAGGAGTTCATTCGATATTCCTGGTAGACCGCTTTGACTTTCCTCCATGCCCTTCTGCAGTCATGGTCAAACCATACCTGATTTTTATTTTTATTTTTATTTCCCCTTAAATTAGAGTTAGACCATGAGATCCTGTTAATATGCTGATGTGTAAAGGCATTGAAGTCATTGAACGCTTCAAGAACTGTATTTTCAGCCTCCCTCCTTAGAATCGTCTCTTTAATACTAATACAGTAATCCCCTTTTAATAAAAGATCAAGAGTCCTTGCCAACTGCGGATTCCATTTGGCCACAAAGTGGCTCTCTGCAGAAATCGGGTTGGTTGAATCAGTGTGGGCCAGTTTATTAAATGACTGATGCCTCTTGGGTAAATCAAGTGATATTACTAACGGGCAATGCTCAGTTACTAAACATGCTCCTATTGCAAAGTCTATAATGTGGGGAAGTACATTTGAGGATACCACCGTGTAGTCAACTACACTTAGACCGTGGGGATCCTACAAAGGTATATTCACCTAGATCATCTCTAAACCCAGAACCATTAATAACATGGAGATGCAATCCTGCCACAAGATTCGCAAATCTAATCCCTGAGGAATTAACCTTCGTATCTTTAGATGATCTGGGGTTTAACCCATCTGGGAGAATGGGGGGGTAAGTTCGCAATATAAAGAAAGAGTTTCATCATCAGGATCTAATCTGGTGTTGAAGTTCCCCATCAAAATGAATAGGGCCTTAGGATATTTAATCAGAAGATCCCCTATGAAGATTTCCAGATTGTTCCATGCCTTGGGGTCAAATTACATGGGGGGATAGAAGCTGTTAAAATTATAAGCAAAAACGGGTCGTATCTTAGGACCAGCCCCAATGCAAGAGGAGGTAATTTAATTTCTATTACCTCGTTGACTTCCAGCTCATCAGAAATAAAACACCCCAACCCTCCCCATTGGGTGCCCTTTGGGCCTCACAGATATAGCCCGTACCCCAAAAGATCTATAGTGTGCCAATTAGAGGCTCTCCTTAGCCCACGTTTCCTGAATTAGAACAACCTGGAAATCTTTAATAAATTTTAGGAAGCCCCCATTCCCCTGTTGGGCCTGCCACCCAGTAACATTCCATGAACAAATGAAAAAAAGGTTGGGACCACTATTATCATTAGGAGCTGTATTGGGTGCATGGCAGCCTTGTGATCATATGGAAATTGGGAGCTCAGGCTCCACTAACGCAACTGGATTCTGTGTAACTGGATTTAAGGGGCAGTCTGTTAATCTTTGAGGTATCAATGGACTCTTTGGGTTTTCATCTTCCTTCTGAAGTGAAATATCTTGGGGGGACCTGTCACTTATCACTGGGGATAAAGGAATAGTTGGCAAAGAAGAAACTGCCACATCCAGCACATTAACTTCCATAGTTTGGGATGTCACAGGGGAACCCAAGTCCATAGCCAGATTCAACAACCTGACATCAACTGAGGATAATTGTCTATTCGGGGTAGATTTACCTTTGCCTCTGCTGTTACCAAGGTCCATTGTGGGGACGGGCGGATGGACTCGAGGGCCCCTTATCCACACAGGCTGAATGTCATTGGCATAGGACAAGAGAGGCTCCAAAGACAGGCTAACAAAGACCTCACCCAGTTGTACTCCCCAAGAAAAGAAAAGGTCCATCTGAGAGAGAAGTCTTGTTTCTACCCAGAAAGACCGAAAACAGACAACTATACACTGACATCTCAATGGGCCAGGCAGGATTTTATACGATTCAATTTTCCCCAATGGAATTGGGTGCCGTGTGATATCTACCAAGTGATGGTGTATGTTCTGCTTAGTCCTCCACTGAGGAAATGAACCATTTGGGAGTGGTATATTCTTAAAAGAAATCGCTTTCTCATTCAATACCAAACAATTATCTGATGAAGAGTTACTGATCTATTCCAATCGTAGTCGAGGGAAGAGCAGCTCGCTGGATGTTTTTGTGGGAGATCTGGTTTCCATTTGTCAAGGGCAGTCTGTTCAGGTCATCTAGCTACACCTATCAATAACCATCAATACACCATCTAGCTACACCTATCAATAACTCAGGGAAAGTTCCAATGGGTTGGGGGAAAGCGATAATTATTCTGATCTATAAAAAGACCCCCATTCTAATCCAGAGAACTACAGGAAAATTAGCCTTCTGAGTGTCATCAGCAAGTTATATGCCAAATTACTATTAGCTAGACTTACCCAATGGATGGAGGAAAATGAAATTCTTTGCCCAGAGCAGGTGGGATTTCAGAAGGGGAGATCTACAATTAATATGTCAGTGACAAAAGCTGTAAAGTGTCTGATAGGGATGGGCGAACAGATCACGGTTCGGGTTCGGCCGTTTGGTTCGGTTGCGTTTGGTTCGTCCGTTCGGTTCGTCAATTGGGCTGAATTCGGTTCGTCCGTTCGGGTTCGGTTAGTTCGCCAGGTTCGGGTTCGGCCATTCGGTTCGGCTGTTCGGTTCGGGGTCAGCTGTTCAGGAAATGTTTTGTTATATGGGTGTTTTTGTTGTTTTTTATATGGTTTTTTGGTTTTTTATTTGGTTTTATATGGTTTTTTTGTTTTTTATTTGGTTTTTTTGGTTTTTATATAGGTTTTTTTAATTTAATTTTTTTATCTAATATTATATATATCTATCTACACTAAATCTAACTGCTATTAACTATTCTAAATGCTATGAACTAAATGGATTATCTAATAAGTACACAGGCCTACTCCTACAAACACTAAAACTAAATCACTAACGCTATCTCTATCACTAAGCTAGCTCCTACAACTACTATCCCTAACCTAGCTATCTATATCTCTATCTCTCTATCTATTGTGGGTGGGGGGGGGGAATCACAAACACAAGGTTTCAGTTTAAGGTTTAAGTTTCATTTCAGTACAAAACTGAAATGAAACTTAAAGCAATCTAATAATCCTACTCAATGCCTGCTGTTCAGGAACAGTGACTAGCTCAGAAGGTGTTGGGAAGGGGGAAGGCAGATAGTTTCATTTCTTGCAAGCCTTTCCACCTCTGGTGTCTGGAAGTCTGCTCCTCAGTGACTAGTACTACCCCTCCCTGTCACGTTTGACCTTACAGTGAACCTTTTTTTGCCACCTGAATGCGATCTGAACTGACCTAACTGTTCGGCCATTTTGCTGTTCGGTGTTCAGTTCTGTTCGGTATGTTCGCGTTCGGTAGTCCGAACAGGCCGAGTTCAGGCCAAATTCTGAACTTCCGAACCATGTTCGCCCATCCCTAGTGTCTGATACTCCTTCACCTAATAGAAAAATATAGGGCAGCAAATGGAAGCTTTTTCATAGCCTTCTTGGATTTGAAGGCTGCTTTTGATTTGGTAAATAGGAATATCTTATGGGAAAAATTAGAGAGGACATCAATAGATATGAGATTGCTTTTTCTTATTAAGAGGTTATATGCAGACACATCTTTGGCAGTAAAAATTGATAGCGAGGGCCATACTACAGATTGTGCTAAAGTCCTTCAAGGTGTTAGGCAAGGGTGTGTTCTGCCCCCTACGTTATTTAATCTGTTCATAAATGATATTATTCCCTTGCTAGCTCAGCCAGAATTCCAGCCCTCCAAAATTAGCAAATAAGACATTGGGCACGCTTATGTATGCAGATGATCTTGCTTTGCTCTCCCAGACACGCATAGGTTTGCTCAGACAGATTAAGGCCTTCTTTAACTACTGCACCACAAATAGGTTGACCATCAATCGAAACAAATCAAAGATTGTGTTTTTTTCCAAAAGATATAAGAGCTTTAAGTGGTTAATAGAAGGACATGAATTTCAACAGTTAAAATTCTTTAAATATTTAGGAGTATGCTTTCATGCAGCGGGTACATGGAAGACACACTATTAGGAAGCACTAGTGATAGCCAAATGTTCTATGCAAGCTATACAGAGGTATTTTCAGGAACAGGGAGGAAGACGATTGACCTGGCCATAAAGGTGCTTAACAGCAAAGTCAAGGCAAGCTTTCTTTACGGAGTGGAGCTCTTTACCCCCCTCTCTATGGTAAAATGGATATCTTGCAGATGCGTTTTGTCCAAGAGCTGTTGAGAGTGCCAAAGGGTACTCCCACGGCTGCTATTAGGCTAGAACTGGGCTTACATAGCTGGTCAACAGCTGCCTGGGAACTTACACTAAATTTTTGGCTTAGGATAACCAGATGTAATAACAACAAGGGGCTGGTCAAATATATGTTGGGCGACACCTACAAGAGCCAATGGATGAGGACCATAGATAATCGTTTGATGGAGATGGGATTCTCACAAGACTATCTTGCTAGCAAGAACATACTGGTAGTTAGGTCCGAGATATCTTTAAGAATACACGACAGCCATAGGCAGGAGGAATTAGCCAAAATAAGAGCTTCTCAGCACATGTCTAATTATGAAATGTGGGTCCCTGGGCAAGGAGAAATGGCTAGATATCTGACATCTTCTCTCACATTCAGGGAGAAACATTTATTCCTCTGTGCCCGATCGAATGCATTACCTTCAAATGTCTTGGAGGGTCGCTTCTCTTCCCAAAACTATGGTGACCGCCTTTGCACTTTTGATAATCTGGCCACAGAATCAACACAACATATCTTATTTGATTGCCACCTATATGATGCCTTGCGTAGAGATATACTTACCTTTGTTCTGGATAAACTTCCAGGCAGATCAGATCTGTGTCTGTTGAGGGCTGTGCTAAGGGATTTCTCTCCGGAGGTGACGCAAGCAGTAGCTAAATTCTTGATGCTTGCATTTAATCTAAGGGCTCGTTTTTTGGAATTTAAACTATTGTAAACCTTGGGCTTAAAGGCAGCATGGCAGGTTTAGTGGTACTTGTTATTCAGGAAAAGGAATCTTATTACTTTTCTTTTATTTGTTGTGTAAGTTGTGTCCAGGTCTCGAGGCGAGGAGAGGGGTGTGTGCAGGGCTCGAGGCGAGGCGAGGGTGATGTGCAGGGCTCGAGGAGAGGAGAGGAGGGTGTGCAGGGCTCGAGGAGAGGAGAGGAGGGTGTGATGGGCTCGAGGAGAGGAGAGGAGGTTGTGCAGGGCTCGAGACGAGGAGAGGGGGATGTGCAGGGCTCGAGGTGAGGAGAGGGGGATGTGCAGGGCTCGAGGAGAGGGGAATGTGTAGGGCTCGAGGCGAGGAGAGGAGGATGTGCAGGGCTCGAGGCGAGGAGAGGGGGATGTGCAGGGCTCGAGGGGTGGAGAGGGGTGGGGTTCTGAGTTTGGACTGGAAGCCGGGTCTTGAGGGGTGGAGAGCTGAGTTTGGGCTCGAAACGGGGCCTTGAGGGGTGGAGAGGGGTAGGGTGCTGAGTTTGGGCTGGAAGTGGGGCACTGAGTTTGGACTGGAAACGTGGCCTTGAGGAGTGGAGAGGGGTGGGGTGCTGAGTTTGGCCTGAAAACAGGACCTTGAGGGGTGGAGAGGGGTGGGGTACTGAGTTTGGGCTGGAAGCGGGGCCTTGAGGGGTGGAGAGGGGGGAGTGCCGTGGTTCATATAGGATAGGCAAGCAGGGGAGTTGGCGTGGGCAAACGGGCAACGATGTTGAATGTAACAGCTCCGGATTGAAGGAGCGAATGGAACCCTTGATGAGGTGAAATGGCGCTACTGCGCTCCTTTCACAAAATTGAAATGGTGTCAAGGAGTCCCTGTCACGCCAGCACATATTGTAAATTCCCAAATATCCATATCCCTGCAACACTCATACACAAACCTCTTAAGCCAACGCTGCTAGCTCGGAGCATTCAGTCTGGAATTACTCCCGCTTCAGCGTGCCTTCAACTGAACTCTGAAAAGAGCGTGAACAGACAATTGCTGCGGATGATCGGTGTGTGCATGCGTGTATGTCGAGCACGTCTCCGAGCAGATGTGCAGGATAAGAGAAATGCGGCTTTTTGATTAAGACGATCAGATTGCAAGTAATATGTGCTTTTTCTTCAAAGTGCGTTTGTCCAATTAGGGGGAAAAAGGAGGTTCGAAAACGGTTTGGGGCTCACTACAAGCGCGTGCAAAGTGAGCTTCATTTTCAGATGACAAACTAATCCAGTGGCTATTTTAACATACAGGCGCTGAATTTGCCTCATTGAAAAGCGGCCTTAGCTAAATCTAAGGGCCTCTACACTCCATTCTTGTCCTCCTCGATCTCTCTGCTGCCTTTGACACTGTTGACCATGGCCTCCACCTGGATTCGCTACACTCCATTGGTTTCTGGGACTCTATTCTCCACTGGTTCTCCTCATATCTCTCAAACTGCTCCTTCAACATTTCTCTTGCTAGTACTGTCTCTACATCACTTCCCCAAGGCTCTTTCTTGGCCCCCCTTCTCTTGTCCCTTTACACTCTTTCCTTGAGTAAACACATTGAAACCCACGGCTTTCAGTACCACCTGTGTACGCTGATTACATGCAACTCTCTCTTCCCACGCCTGTGCTCTCCCCCTCCATCTGGTCTCATATTGCTGACTGTCTCGCTGCCAAGTCAAGCTTAATATGGCCAAGGCCAAACCCCGCATCTTCTCCCCAAAATGTTCTCCTCCTACTTCCCTCTCAATATTCATTGAAGGAGTCACCATCCATATAGTCCCTCCCGTGTGTAGTCTGGGATTCATCTTTGACTCCTCCATCTCCTTTACACCTCAGATCTAGGCTGTTGCTAAATCCTGTTGCTTCGTTCTGTATAAGATTGCGAAAATCTGGCCCTGACTCACTCTTGCCACCACAAAAACCCTAGTCCATGCTCTAGTCATCTCTCGCCTTCAGTACTGCAACTTCCTCCTTACTGGTTTCCCCTGCCCTGATCTCACCCCCCTCATCTCTATTCAATGCTTTGCTGCCAAAGTCATTCACCTTGCACGTCGCTTTGACCACGTTCATTTCCTCCTTTCCACCCTACACTGGCTCCTTTTATATGAACGCATTCAGCACAAGCTTCTGGTCTTCACCATCAAGGCTCCTCATGGCCTTGCTTTCCCATCTCTACGTTCTTGTATCCCTCCACACTCCTGCCTGGGAGCTTCACTGCTCTGTCACCACCCTCGTCTCTTCATGACTCCCCTGCTCCACTAAACTTCTTCACCCCTTCTCCCTTGCTGCCCCTCATGCTTGGAACCCCCTCCCTGGATACATTGTTTTGCTCCTCCTCTCAACTTTCAAATCCTTCCTGAAAACCTACCCCTTCCGTCAGGTCTTCCCTAGTTCATCACAAGTGAAATTGCGCCTCTTCCCCCCCTCACTCAGAATCTAGTTCCCTGTAACTAAGTGAAGCACATGCACCTGCAACTTCTCAACCTCATGAATGTACTCTTGTTTCTCCTGATTTTCACCACTCCCTTGTGTCCCCTTTGTTTTTAGACTGTAAGCCCTGAGGGGGTAGGGACCTGTCTAACTATTGATTGTACAGCATGAGATACACTACTGGTGCTACATAATAATAATAATAATAATTAATAATAAATAATAAATAATAGTTTAATGTTAATGCTTAAATGTTGTTTAAATTGATAAGTTGAAATGTGAGCCACCCTGAGTCTAAGGGAAAGGGTGGGATACAAATTGAAATAAATAAAATAAATAAATAAAATTAATTAAAGGTGAGTGCGGGTACAGGAACTAATGGATACAAGCTGCTTATAAATAAATTTAGGCTGGAAACTAGAAGGTTTTTAACCATCAGAGCAATGAACTACTGGAATAAGCTCCCAGGGACAGTTACAGGAGCAAAGAATCTGAACAGTTTTTAAACAGAGTTGGGTAAATTTACGACACAGCTTGTGAAGAATCCCCCCCCCCCCATTTATATGCCACTCCCTCCTGCACAAGCAACTGAGGCAGCTAACAACATTTTAAAACACATAATATAAAAGTTACTATTTAAAAATAACCCAACAATAAAAAAAACCTACCCTAACCCAACCCACCCATCCTGTCTCCCTTGGCAAAGGCCCAGCGGAACAGCCAGGTCTTATACTCTCTACGGAAAGATGGGAGGTCTGAGATCAGGCAGACCTCCAACAGGAGGGAGTTCCACAGCCACGAAGCAGCCACTGAGAATGCCCTCCTCATGGTCAACACCTGGGAAACCTGGGGAACCTCAAGGAGGGAGCCCCCAGCCAACCGCAGAGGCTTGATCCAGAATCCGGAGGGTGAGGTGGTCTTGCAGATAAGTGGGGCCCAGGCAGTTTAGGGCTTTAAAGATCAAAACCAACACCTTGAATTGGGTCTGGGAGACTAGCGGCAGCCAGTGCAGAGAACGGAGAAACTGGAGTAATGTGCTTGCGATGACTCGTCCCCTTAAGGAGACGAATTGCCGCATTCTGCACCAGTTGCAGTCTCTGGACCATCACCAGGAGTAGCCCCACATAGAGCACATTATAGTAGTCCAATCCTGAGATAATTAAAGCATGGATGATCGTGTCAAGGCCTGAGTCTGAGACATACGACCTGAGTCGTCATACCAGATGTAATTGGCAAAATGTGTCCTTTGCCACAGCTGACACCTGGACATCTAGGCAAAGCTGTGGATCCAGGAGCGCCCCCAGACTACGGACCTGAGATACCAGGGGAGGACAGACCCCATCAATGATGGGGGCCATCACTCCCCTGGCTTTCCCCACAACCATCACCTCCATCTTGTCAGGATTCAATTTCAAGTGACAAACACCGGGCAAGCACTGAGACTGCCAGGACTTTTTTTAGTTGATGCTACAGGGGTCTTGCTGGGTGAGTCCTGCCTCAATTCAATTCAATTTTATTTTATTTGTGCAGCCATTGGCTATTACAAATTAGGTATACAAAAGATAACAAACAAATAAAATAATCCTTTACTACCTTTACATCTATACATAAACTTAAAATGCTCTTATGAATTGACTTGTACCATATACATTATTATAATCTCTAATTTCTTCCATTAACTAATTTCAGAATAGGAATATCTCTAAGAACAGTTAGACTTCTCTCCTAGACCTCAGTTTTGCTTTGTATCTACACATAATCTTCACCCCAAAATAGGCCACTTGACGGGCAAGCACAGAGTCTGCCGGGTTTAACAATCGCCCAACCATACCAGAAAAATTGTTAATATTTATCCGAAAAGAGAGAAAATCCATAAGTCTTTTCCTTGGTGCTGACAAGGCTGGACACACAAGGAAGACATGAACCAGAGAGGCTGCCACCTGCTGCTCACATAGGGAACAATACCTTTGTTCACTAGGGACTCCCGCATATCGGCCTTCTAAGATATCTGGGGAAAAACCATCACATCTTAGCCTGGTAAAGGCCTGTCTAAGTGAAACTTCCCCCCATGAAAATAAATAAATTGATTTTGAGGAGGAGGCAGAAGGGGGAAGATAATACTGTACAGCCCTCTGCTCCCTCAACAGGGCATCCTCTAATTGGTTCTCTTGGTCTATGAGCCTCCTAGTAATTAATAATTTAGATGCCTCATAACCCAAGTTCAGCAATTCTTCCAAAGAAAATCCTAGCTTGTAAAATTCCTCAGCCATCTGATTAGTCCAAGGGCTTAATAATTTATGTGCTAAGGCTATAGAGGTCAGTGACCCATCCAAATCAGAGAACACCCACTTCCGCAACCAGTGTTTCAGCATTAGCAATAATGCTATTTGTCTCAATGAGGTGCATATGGTTTCTTCTCTTAGAATTTCTTGAGGCTTACCCCTAGGGAGACCCAATATTGCGCGTATAAACCCATTTTGGATTACTTCCAGCCTATGGAGAAAAGGAAAACCCCACACTGGGAATGCGTACAAAACTTGAGGGATCACTTTAGCCTTAAACAGATGAAGGGCCGGCTGAACCAACTTCCCCCCAGCACCCATATAGAAGTCTACAATGGCAGCCGTGGTGCGATTGGCCTGAGCCCTTACTGCTACATAATGGTCCCTCCAAAGCCCATTTGCCGAAAATATTACCCCGAGATATTTATATGATAGAACTTGCTCAATACCTACCCCCACCATTTGCCATTGATGGTCTCTATGGCGGCCAGGGTGCCCTACAATCATCACCTTTGTTTTCCCGTGCTTTACCTCGAGACTCTCGGTCTGACAATAGGAGCTAAATTGCTCCATTGCCCGGCGGATACCAACCTTCGACCGGGAGATCAGTACAGCATCGTCTGCGTACAAAAGGACAGGGACTGGTCTGTCCCTGACCGTAGGTGCATGCGTATCCCTAGATTTCATATGACCAATCACATCATTCAGGAAAAGGATAAAGAGCATTGGGGACAAAAGACAGCCCTGCCTCATGCCTGAATCAACTTGCAGGCTAGGAGATAATCCACCTGGTCCTGAACAACGGACCTGAAGAGTATTGTCCGTGTGCAATTTTATTATTAAAAATAACAACCGGGGATCAATCGAGGAGTTGTGGAGCTTATACCACAGCCGTGATCTTGACACAGAGTCAAATGCCCTACGTAAATCAACAAAACACAAATAGAGATCCTGCTGGCGGGCTAAAGATTTTTTAATTAGAGCTGACAGGACCAAAATATGGTCCAACGTTGATTTACCTTTTTGAAATCCCGCTTGCTCTGGCTTCAGGATAAGGGAAGAGTCTATCCACCTCTGCAATTTTATTAATAGGAAGCGGGCGTACAATTTCCCCACCACACTTAGAAGACTAATGGGTCGGTAGTTACCAGGGATCGTCGAGTCACCCTTCTTAAAGATAGGACAAACAATACTCCTCAGCCATGAGATCGGGATCTCTCCTGACTCATTAATAATTGTAAATAAGGGGGCCAGAATATCTGCCCACCATTCCGGGGCACAACGTAGGCATTGCACCGGAATGAAATCGTCTCCTGGGGCCTTGCCTGTTTTAAGTTAGCAAATTAAATCTAAGATTTCATTTCTAGTAACTACCGGCCACTGGGGAAAACTATCTTGAGGGTATGTAACCACTTGTAAGCCTCTGGGTGCTGAAAACAACTCTGAATAATATTGGACCCATTGGGCTGATGTGACATGAGAGGTTGCTACAGGTTTCCCAAAAGATCCTGAGGAGCGTATCAAATTCCAAAACTCCCTACTATCACCCTTGCCTGCTACTAACAAAAGTTTCTCCCAACTTTTTTCCTGGAACTTCCGCTTTTTAACAAGTAAAAATTTCCTATAACTGGTCCGTGCCCTTTGAAGTTGAATACGCAAGTTTGTGATAACAGTCCGCAAGATTTTCCTGAGAGTTGACCTCTTTGCTCGGCACTCTCTATCAAACCAGCCATAATTTAAATTATTATTTTGCGGGGTTCTAAACTCAGAGACAATCAGGGTCAACAGCCCTATTAATTCTGCATAGTAGGTTATACAATCTTTCCCCTTATCTTCAATACCCTTTTTACAAATCTCAACCTCCCTAGATGACAAAAGGGACCACAGACGCTCCTCTGTTGCCTGGGACCATTTGACCCGTACCTGAGAAGCTAGACTATAAGTCTCCTCAGGCAGAGACTCCTTCTTCAGTGGAGTGAACAGTAAGGCTTTTAGAGACAAGATCAGTGGGAAATGATCCGACTCCTCCCGTGCGCATATCCTAAGTGAGTTTATGTTATGCACAAAGGCCTTTGAAACCAAAAAATAGTCGATTACACTGGAGTCTGATTTAGAATGATACGTATAATTTCCCTCTAGATCTCCCCTCAACCGTCCATTTACTAAAACCACATCCGGTGAGTCACAAAAGTTTAACAACATTTTAGCCCCTGAAGTAATTTTCTTGTCACAGGACAATCGGGGGGCTAATTCGATTGGATCTGAATACTCATCTAGCTGGGAGTCGCTTGCCCATACCTCTAGGTTACCAGTTCTAATATTAAAGTCACCCCCGATGATAAAGATAGCCGATGGGTATAACCTTTTAGCATCATTAAATAAATCTATCGCTATCTCCCAGGGAGACGAAGGCGGAGGTAAATAAACAATCCCAATTATCAAGTTACATCCCACAGGGAGAGTACAAAGAAAAATTGCTAAATTTAATTTGAAAGAAGACAGACATTTTACTTTAATCATACGTCTTTTTGCCACTAACAGTGCCAAACCCCCGCTAGGTCTACCCGAAGAAAGCGAGGGAGTGGCTGATAGACAATAGACATCAAACCCCCTACAATTAAAATCATATAATCTCCAGGTTTCCTGCACCAATAGAATATCCATATCTGCAATGAAACTGTTAAATTGTTTATCCAGCTGACATGAAGACCAGCCCACAATGTTCCAAGTACTAATCGTTAAACTAGCTGGAACACTTAATGGTTGTCACATACCATTGTCCAATCCCGCCAATGGCCTCATGAGAGAAGTGTCTCAAGATCTCTCCCCAACCTTTGGGGATGAATGTATCACAGCAAAAAGCTGACTATCAGAATGATTTTGAGTAGCCCCCAGGGACCCCTCCTCCTTTCCTGAGCCCATAGAGTCCTCTTGGAAGGAGGAGGCCCTTATTTGATCCCCACCGTCCGTGGGAACATCCCACATGGCCTCACTGGTCCCTGTTGATGTCCTTCTCATTTCTCTCATTGTCGTTAACTTGACCGGAGAGACCACTGGAGGTGGCAAATTTAAGCTCTGTGTTAACATCGAAGGTAACCTTAAACACCTCCTATTCTCTTTCCCCAAAGAGGGAGTTCTAGACTGCTTTAAATTCCTCATCTGGGAGCATAAGCTCTCTAGTCGAGACATTAACTTCCCCTGGGTTAGATCCACCCTAGGGGGATCCTCTATTAGGTTTTTAAAACCTGCTTCATTAGGCACCAGGGAAGAAGGAGGAAGAATTTTTGGCTGATCAACCTCCATCTCTAGAGGGATCAAACTTCTAGAGTGCTGTTTTAATTTGCCTCTTCTAGGCAGAAATCTAGGCGGGGATCTCTTTGCTTCCGAAGGGCGTAACCCTGAGTTCACAAACTGGGTAAGATCTCTACGTTGTGGAGTTATTTCCTCATAACATATCAACCCCGTAAGAGTCCTATAAGCTTTAGAGGGATAAACTGTGGCCTTATTCAAGAGAAGTCTATTTTCCATAATAAATTGTACCTATATATCTGACTTAAATTTAATATTTACCATTTGCCTTGTTTTTAATTTAACCAGAACCTCAACTGTGGAAATATCATGCCGTGTGATCGGCTCATTTAGAAGCACTCGTAGGTGCTCTGCAGCATCTAAAGGGGTATCCCAATGGGGAGCCCACCCTCCAGCAGGAGGAAATATAACAAAGATAAGGTTTAGCTGTAATAACTCAAAAGTTTCAGTTTGTGAGCCTAGAGGTGGCAAAGATTGAACAGGTGCCACTACCGGGTCCACAGCTAAGGGGCTACCTGGATATATATATTTTGGCTCTAATTGCTGAACATCTACTTCCCCCTGCAGACATTTAGGGCTATCAGAGCCCCTGAAATGGGAAACCGGGGCAATAGTAGTGCCCTTTTGTAATATAACTAAGTCCAGTTTCCCATTTAATAAGTTCAATTGCTGGAACATAAAACATAGTGTCTCAGTTGTTAAAGCAACATGATCAGACAGAAAATCTGTTAATCGGTCACTTAGAATGGGGGGGGCGTTATCTTTTATCACAAGATTTTTATGCTGATTCTGGCAGAGCGATGGTACCTGGGAAGCCATAGGCAAAGGTCTAAATTGTTCTGCTAAAGTTTGTCGAGAGCCAGAGTCCATTCAAGCGCAAGGGTTATCACAAGGACCAGAGGAAGAATACCCATCAGCACCACAGGTGGGCATGGGAATACTACGAAAAAACCCATTAATCTTCCTCTGTTTCGCATGGGCAGTCACTGGAAGAGAGGAGTCCGCAAAGTCCGTGCGAGTTCTCTTATTGCTTGCAGCAGCCATTTTAGAAGAATACCAAAGGAGGAGATAAAATAAAATATACAAAAAATAAAATAAAACTACGCCTCCATGCCTTCGGCCGGCGCCTAAGGCCGTGCGCACAAGGCTGCGCCCTTGCGAGCGCAGCCCTTAGGCGCGCACACCCGCAGCACGCACGCCGATGCCGCCTCTGGTTTTAAATCCCCACAGCGGGGGCGGGGCCAATCACAGGGTCGCTGTCAGTTCCACCAGCTGCTCGCTCTTTAGGGGATGAGAGCCCTCAACTCCAAGCCCTGGGAACACCACACGGGAAGGCACTGCAGCAGGGGGGGAGCCCTCCAGAAAGCCTCTTAAGGGAGGAGATATAGTCTCGACACCTCACCGCTCACACGCCAATGCCACCTCTGGTTTTAAATCCCCACAGCGGGGGTGGGGCCAATCACAGGGTCGCTGTCAGTTCCACCAGCTGCTTGCTCTTTAGGGGATGAAAGCCCTCAACTCCAAGCCCTGGGAACACCACATGGGAAGGCACTGCAGCAGGGAGGGAGCCCTCCAGAAAGCCTCTTAAGGGAGGAGATATAGTCTCGACACCTCACCCGAGTCCTGCCTCAGTTGAGAGCCCTTGTGAGTTCTACTGGACCCAGGTGAGTTTCACTTGGGAGAGTGGCCTCGGCGGTTCCACTCAGGTGCTGGTGTGGGGGCCCTATTAGGTGGGACAACCTCCCAGCGGAATCTTGTTGGCAGACCTGGTGGTAAGTTCAGATTTGAGACCAAGAAGAGAACATGAGAGTGCTGGAAGAAATGGGGTGAACTTGTAAGAGTGGTTCCTGGGAGTCAGTGTGCCCCATTGTAGGTACAATCACCCGGGCACCTTCCTCACCCTCCCCTTCCCCTATTCTCAATTGCTACCCTGTGCCTCTCTTATCTGTTTCAACTTTCTTTCCCTGTTTCTTTTCCATTTTGAGCTGGTTAGCTGAGGGAGCTACCTAGTCCTCCCTCTGGATCACGAGGCTGGGAAAGAGAACCATACCAGGTCTCCTCCCAGAAGAGGATGAGTTGGCGAACCAGGAATCAGGAAACCAGTGGGAAACAAGGTGAGTGTTATAATTCTACACATGGCCCACCCCACAGGGCCAACCGCATTCCAAATACACACATTGTTTTCAGGTAGAGCAACCTGACCAGCAAGGTCACTCAAAGCCAACTGGATGATGCATTAGGGTAACATATTACACACACATACTATGGAAGCCTACCTGCAGGAGAAAATTAGAAGCTGAGACTCCTTTTGGGAGGAAAGGGTATTCAAGACAAAGGATCCCTTGAAAACACTAGAGAAGTTATGGGAGAAATGGTTTCCCAATAGGGATGGGCGAACACGGTTCGGAAGTTCGGAGTTCGGCCCAAACTCGGCCTGTTCGGACGACCGAATCCGAACACGAACTGAACTCAATTCTGAACGTCGAAATGACTGAACAGTTCAGTCAGTTCGGATCACGTTCAGGTGGCAAAAAAAGGTTCACTGGAAGGTAAAACGTGACAGGGAGGGGTAGTACTAGTCACTGAGGAGCAGACTTCCAGGCACCAGGGGGGAGAGGCTTGCAAGAAATGAAACTATCTGCCTCCCCCCTTCCCAACACCTTCTGAGCTAGTCACTGTTCCTGAACAGCAGGCGTTGAGTAGGATTATTAGATTGCTTTAAGTTTCATTTCAGTTTTGTACTGAAATGAAACTTAAA
>QEPC01008291.1:292193-326680 GCA_003113815.1 Sphenodon punctatus | reverse complement strand
AGAGGTTTCAGAGGGTCGCCTTGGGGCCACCCTTTCCCCCCCTGTGCCTGGGCCTAGATTCCTCCCTCTTTGTTTCCCTCTCCCCAGTTCCGTCCCCTGCAACCTGGTAATCCTGGCCTTTCTTCTCCCTCCTTGGTTTCCCCCACAGCTCCGTACCTCGGAGCCTGACAAAAGGGCCAAAAAGCCCTGACAAGCCTTTCTATCCCCATAGAACTTGTCCGGGCGAGGAGCCTTTGGCTCATGGGGAACCAAGGCCGGTGGCACTGGAACCAGAGGAGCAGAGGCAGACTGCCCCTTAGCCTCCTCATGCTCCTCCATAGGGGAGGAGGGAATCGCCTCCACAGATTCCTACAATACCTGACATCTAGCTCTGAGCTCCTTATTTTCTTCCCTTAAGTCCTGAACTTCCATAGTAAGGGATTGTACTGTGTGTATCAATTCCTGCACTTGTTCCTCTGAAGTCATTCTACCGAAGGGGTTAGGAAGGGTGCTGGTAATTCTGTCATGGATATGGGGGGAAGGAGGGGGGAGAGGGCAAGGATGGAAGAGGAGGCGGGGGGAAATCAACCACTCCCACACAAAAATGGGGATGAGGCGGCTTTCTCGCACAACGGAATCCCTTCTAGGTGGAAAAGTGTCCCTCAGGGTGTTATTTGGACGTTCCCTCTTATTCAGAGGGCAGTCCTACTCATCATAGGGACTGCGAGAGTAAGCCTTTTGCCCCAAAGGGAGAAAGGATAACACAAAACACAACCTCCACGTACTCAGGGGAATATGCGGGGCCCAGGACACCGTAGGACAAGGTGGGAAACACAGGGAAAGGGGAACACAGCCCGGGAAGGGGCAAAAGGGTCAAGGGAGCAAGGAACGGGGAAATGGGGCTCAGGAACAGTGAGGGGCAGGTACTAGCAAGGTCAAGGAGTATCCATGCAAGGGAAATAATACCCTTGGGACCAACTATGAAGGTATAGGAGAGAAGCTTTAGGGATTGCACGGGGCCAGGACTTACAAACCACAAGACAGGACTAACAACACAGATAGACACACTCACTGCAGTCTCACTCAAGGTCAAGAGGGGGGGGAATACACAGGGTCCAGACACTTGCTCCAAGCACTCCAAAGATAAGGGCTTAGGATCCAGGGAACAAGTCTCTTTCACCACAACCAGGGCCAGCCTCTCGAAAGCGATTACCAGCGGGGGCTCCAAGCCCCACCGGACTCCTTTATAGGCCCCTGGCCTGAGGCATGCCACCTGTGCGCAGGGCTGGGCTCCACCCTCCATGCGTGCCTCCCGTTCCCTACGCAAGGGGGGGGCGGGGCTTCTCCGTGCGTGCCCTAGTTCCACCCTCCATGTGAGCCACGCGTCCTGCTGCCGGCTCCCACTCTCACCTATCGCGGGGCCCTGCGCCGACCTGCTCGTGGCCCTATGAGGGGGGGGGCGCAGACGCCTGCTGACACAGCAGCCTTCGCAGCCAATAGGTTCGTCACCGATCGGAGGGTGCCAAGTTCACATGTTGTAGGGGTCCCAGTCAGCAGGGGTTCTCCAACATTGATGGGTAGCAGGCCCAGATCCCCAAGAAGCACCTGGCAGTCCGATCATGGATGGGAGATGCCACGGGCATGCAGTAGGATGCCAGTGTAGTTAGTAGCAACATGGGAACCCCTGGTCTGGAGGGCCAGTCCATACTCTGGATGTGCAACGACCAGGCGTACAGCCGTGATCTCTGATGTGGTCCAGGGCACTGCAACAGCGACTGCTTGGTCCCACAGAGGTTGTTGAAGGAGGGTAAAGCTGAGCTCCCCAGTACAAGCCCGGCAAGCCGAACCCCCCAATGGATGGCCCATCACCCAAATGTACTGCGACAGGAGATCAAAGCCATCCACCACCGACGGGGTCGCTCATCAGCAGCTGGACATCGCGGCTCTGCCACAGCGTTCCCAAAAACATGTTGGCACATGGCAACCACTCCTCCCCTGTACCACCAGCGGCCTCGGGGCCTGTTCCGCACCCTGCCATGGCCATTTCAAGGGCTGCACAGCAGCTTGCACTGGGATCCTATGGAGAGTAGCTGTGACTGAGCACTGAGAAAGATGCTGTGCAGTGCTGGCCGGGCTGCAGCTGTACACAGCTGATAGTGGAATGCCGGCAAGACCCTGTGAATCCCTGCCCCACACACGTGGTGGGTGCATTCCAGCATTAGCAATGATAGATCAGCAAGGCCATGGCTGCCTCTAGCAGGGAGCTAATGAGCCACTCCAAGCAAAGTATCTTCATGGAACACAGCTGCGCAGTGCCGTGGCCTTCAAGCGATGTGACCAAAGCAAGGCCAGTGCAGATGCGCCCTGGCCAAGGATCGCATGGGATCATGGCAGGGGCACAGGGGGTGGGGTGGCCCCAGGGCCACAGGGGAGCCTCAGAGTGCCCCTATCCCCATGACTGTCAGGTGCTCCATGTGGAGGGGACATGATGGCGGGCCAGCGAGGGGGGATCCCCTTCAGGTGCACGGAACACACCCATGGTACCGCACCAATTGCTGGGCACACATCACGAGCTGCCATGGTACTTATGGGTGCCGGTTGCTGTGTCTGGGCATGGGATGTAGAGAAAGAGGTGGTGCGAGTCTGTTGAATGAGAGGTGATAGTGAGGGAAATTAGTGATAGAACGTTGGTGCTGGGGTCCAGAACAGGGTGTAGGTGCAGAGGCAGGGGTAGGCGGGTGTCCACAGGGGGTCACCCTGTGCAGCCACCCCGTGCGGCCATCCCCAGTACCCAGGGACAGGCTTGAGGTTGCAGGGGATGTGGGAGGCACAGTGCGGGTGTGCAGGGTGCACAGGGCTCGGGGTTTGGAGGAAGGGATCACAGGGGGGTGATAACTAGGTGCTGAGGCCGCTGACAGGCCAGGTGGTTAAAGGGAATGCAGTCACAGCTGCGCGGGCCTGGGTCAGGTCCACTGGCCACGTAACGCCTAAGCAGGTAGCTTCTAGGTTATCCAGCACTGGTACTGGTGGTGGGTTCCCCCTGAGTGTGCGTGTTGTTGGTGATACCTAGGGCTGTAGCGGAATATCGCAGCGGTAGCTATTTCCGGCGGAAACAGTGTTTCCGCAATTAGTGGAATGGCATGGCAGAGGCTTTAATTCCGCGGTTTCATTCCGCGGTTCCGCTTATTTAATTCCGCAACTTAGTGGAATCGTGGAAACATGACATTTTCGCTATTTCCGCAATTCCGCCAATGCCAAAAAATCGCGGAATAGTGGTTTTCCGCGATTTCCGCGATTTTTCCGCGATTCCGCGATTTGCAGAATTCCGGCGGAATTAGCGGAATATCCGCAGAAATGTCGCGGTGTGGCGTGGGCAATTCCAAAATAGCGGAACGGAATCGCGGCGCGGTAAAAGCTGCTGCCGCATCAGCCCTAGTGATACCATGCTGCCTGTTGATGAGCCCCCTGAGGAGTGGGCCATCCTGTTAATGGTCCTGTCCTCCAGCTTCATGATCCTGGTGGGCCAAGATACTACTGCCGGGTCACCGCTTCTACAACAATGGCATGCGGCGCAGGAGAGTGGCCAACATGTGCCAAGCTGCATTGTTGCGGTGGGCACAGAGGGTAGCTGTCTGCTGACAGTCCATGCTCGGAACAACGGTGTTCCAGAACATGCGCCTGGTCCTGTCCCGGGGGCCACTGAATGTCACTGTCCCAATGCAGAGGCTGAATTGGATGCGCTCTCGCACCAATGAACGGTGGGAGAACATGCTGGCCACCTGAACGGATGACGAATGGATGGACCATTTCCACATGAACTGCTCCCTGTTGGCCTGGCTTGGGGAGCTCCTGAATCCACATCTCCAGAGGTGCGAGACCAACATGCGGTATCTGCTGCCACCAGGAATGTGCTTGGCCATGGCCATGTGGAGACTGGCCACCCCTGGTTCCTGTTGGAGCGTTGGGGAGCAGTTCGTGGTGGGGACTGCAACCGTTAACAGGCTTCTCCATGACATGTGTGACCTGATGGTGGAGCTACTGCTCAAGCGGGTCATACAGCTCCGGGATCCCAAGGTTGTCATTCGCGGCTTTGAGGATGTGGGCTTCCCCCATTCTATAGGGAAGATAGACAGCACCCACATCCCTATAATCCGGCCCCCACATGGCAAGACGGACTACCTGAATTGGAAGCAGATGTTCTCGATAAATCTCCAGACTGTGGTGGATCACAGGGCCTTGTTTACCGATGTTTACACCGGCCACTCAGGGAGGAGCCATGATGCGCGCATACTGTGGGCCTCCCCTTTCTATGCACGCATGTTTGATGGGGAGATAGCCCCCAACCTGTACCGGGTAATTGAGGGGGTCTCCATGGCCCCAGTAGTGATAGGAGACCCCGCAGCTGATGAGGGCCTATCCCATGGCGTGCACAGCGCCTGCTCCTCACCCCTCCAGCTGAGGTTCATGCTGCATAGAGTACCTGACTGGAACAGGTCAGCCAAAATAGGCCCTGACTCAGTGTCCAGCCAGGTCTCCGTGATACACACAAGGTCAGCTGCCTGGCCCAGGATTAGTTCCTGGACCATTGTCGACTTATTTACAACCAACCTTGCATTTAACAGGATCAGACCAGGGCCAGGGCCCCTCTGATCAACAACCACCTCACTACCTGCCTGGGGGCTAGTGAGAGGGACAGACACTAAGCATCTGTCCCTTCTCACAGATTTAACCAGCCTCATATTATTCCCCCAAACCAGAACGACCCCAATGGCTGAGGACCCCTCCCTCCCGGTCCACCTTCCATCCCCCCCCCCGGAAGCTGCTCTGCCTGACAGGCAAGAGAGTTCCCCACCCCCATACTCCCCTTCTCACAGGGGGGCAATCACTACCCTCCCCCACTCTCACTGAAAGGAAAGACCCCCAACTCAGTCCCTTCCATCCCTCAACCCTCCAAACAAAAACAAAACAAGATACTACAAACCCCCCCCCAAAAAAACAATAACCACCCCAACTAAAAGCTCTACCCTAAAATCCCCACAAATCCGTATCCCTGTCCAGCACCATGCAGCCCACCAACCATCCCCTACCCAACCGCCTTGTCTCCATCAAAGGGCCCCACCAAAGGGAAGGGAAGGTTATTGAATGGATAGTGGCTCAGCAGCTACAGGGGCATCTGGATCACATCGGTTTTCTAGATCCCTCACAGTCTGGCTTTCGTCCAGGTTCTGGCACTGAGATTGCGCTTGTGGCCTTGGTTGACGACCTCTGCCATTAATTAGATTAGGATCGCTCGACCCTGCTAATTCTGTTAGATCTGTTGGCTGCATTTGATATTGTTGACCATGAGATGTTGGTGATTTGCCACAGGACCATACTGGAGTGGGCGGGATTGTTTTGCAATGGTTCCATTCTTTCTTGGCTGGTAGAACTCAGCAGATGGTGCTCGGGGATTGTTTGTCATCTCCCCGGGACCTCTCGTGTGGAGTTCCACATGGTTCGATCTTGTCCCCTATCCTGTTCAACATGTATATGCAGCTGCTAGGTGAGGTCATGAGAAGGTTTGATGTTTGGTGTCATCAATATGCTGACGACCCAGACCTGGCAGTCTTGGTGCTTACTTAGTGCTTGGTGGCTGTGGGGGACTGGATGAGGGCAAGACGAAGGACTGAATCGTGACAAGACAGAGGTGATGCTGGTAAGGTGATGGGAGTGAAATCCCTCATCATTGACGGGGTGTGTCCCTCATTGGTCCCTTAGGTTTGGAGTCTGGGGGTGCTCCTTAATTCCCAACTTCGCCTGGATGCCCAGGTGAGGGTGGTGGCAAGGAGCACTTTCTGCCAATTACATCTTGTATGGCAGTTTTGGCCATATGTCTTGGACTCTGATCTGGCCACCTTCATCCATTCCTTCATTACCTCGAGATTAGACTACTGTAATGCACCCTATGTGGGGCGGTCCCTGGTGACAGTCCGGAGGCTGCAGCTGGTGCAGAATATGGCGGCTCGTCTCCTTACAGGGATGGGCCATTGCAAGCACATTACATCTGTGCTCCGTTCACTGCACTGGCTGCCTGTTCTCTTCAGGGCCCAAGTCAATGTGCTGGGGTTTACCTATAAAGCCCTAAATGGCTTGGGTCCTACCTATCTGCAGGACTGCCTTGCTCCCCGGGCTCTGGACCAATCCCTGCGGTCATCCGGGGGTGTCCTTCTCAATGTCCCCCTGGTTTTCTGGGGCAACGATGGAGGGGGCGTTCTCGGTGGCCGCACCTAGGCTGTGGAACTCCCTCCTGGCTGAGGCCCGACTGGTCCTGGACTTCCCCTCTTTTTGATGAACATGCAAAATCTAGCTGTTCTGCCAGGTCTTTGGTGGGGAGATGGGTAAAGGGAGGGGGGTAGAGGGTTAGGGTGTGTGGGAGGTTATCTTCTCCCATCAATGTTTGTTTTTATTGTTCAAAATTACTTTTATATTGTTACTGTGTTTTTTTTAATGTTGTAAGCCGCCCTGAGCTGCTTTAGCAGGAGGGGTGGGGTATTAAGCTTTCAAAAATAAAACAAAAAACAAATAAACCAACACAGCCCCTTTCTCCAATTCTCCCAGCCCAGCCCCCATCATGTACCCCAGCCAGCCCCCACATGCCCCCTAACCCAGCCCCTTTCTCCAATCCCCCCAACCCAGCACCCTCACATGCCTCCCAACCAGCCCCTTCCTCCAATCCCCCTCAACCCAGCCCAGCCCCCTGGATGTCCTCCAGTCAGCCTGACTTTTCCCAACCCAACCACCCCAGCCAGACCAGCCCCTTCCTCCAATCCCCCCTGCCCCAGGCCCTAACTTGGCCCCATCATGTCCCCCACCCTGTCAGCTGTCCTGCCTGCATTAGAGAAACTACCTCACACACAGGGCCACGGACACAAAAGGACCCTGCCCTGTCTGAGTTCTCCCTCTTGCCTCATTCTTCATGGTGTTGGGCGGGCCGGGCTCAGGGTTGCACTGCAGCCGCAGTAGTGGGAAAATGCGGCCATGGTACCATCACCAAGGTGACACTGTGAAGAAGGTTTGGCATTTGCCTAAGACAGGCCTTGCTGATGGACAGAACCCTCTCAGTCTAATACCACTTCTTGCTGCATCCCTGGCCTTGGTGGCGCATTGTCGTTGGCGGGCTCAGCTGCAGTGGGAAAATCGCCGCAGCACCGTGCATGCGCCATGCACTGATCACGTGGTGGCGCTGATGTTGGCGACCGCCGCACCCACTGGACAAAAAAAAAATCAGTTCCATTTGATGATTTGAATTGAAGCAAGCAATACTGGGGGGGCAGAAGCCTTAGGGCAAAGCACTCCAATGTACTCCCTCTAAGTTAGAAGTCCCAGAGCAGAGCTCTGCCTCCACTACACCTCTGAGCATTATGCTGGAGGACTCAGGGGATCTGCTACAATCCAATTATTTTTAAAGGGCTCTGTTGCCCACTTCTTAAAGCTGTAGTATCTGCCTGTGCAAGCCAGGGTCCCCTTCACAAAACATAACTGTTTATATGAAGATTGCTTTGAAACATTTCCAAATTGAAACATTTCTATAAGACAGGAAAAAAGGTGTTTTACGGATTAACACCAGGAAGTGTTTTAAGATGAAACATTTTAACTGTTTACATGATCACAGTTAAAACATCATAAATCAGACTAAAACGTTTTTAATGAGTGTCTAAAAGCAGCCTGAGTCTGTGTGCTGCCATTATTTATTTTATTTTTATTTTATCCAACATTTATACCCTGCTTATATCCTGCTTATGCAGCTCGAGGAGACTTACAAAAATTAAAAAGTCACAACATGTAAACAACAATAAAAGTCACAACATATAAAATCCATATTACAAATAAAAGGGATGGCATAAAAATATAGAAAAAGATCCCACCCTCTCTAATCCACACCACCCACCCTTCACCGATCTCCCTCAAAGGCCTGGTGGAAGAGCCAGGTTTTGCACTGATGCCAAAAAGAGGTGAAGTCTGGGGCCACCCGGGTCCCTGCTGGAAGGGAATTCCACAGCCTAGGTGCAGCTAACAAGTACACCCTCTCCACTGTAGCCCCCCAGACCACCCAGGGAACATCGGGAAGGATGCTCCTGGCAGACTGCAGGGGTCGATCTAGGGCATGGAGAGCAAGGCGATCCCACAGATAGGAGGGGACTTGATAATTTAGGGCTTTATAGTAAGCACCAACACCTTGAATTGGGCCCAGAAGACTATAGGCAACCAGCGCAGAGCATGGAGCACTGGTGTAATGTGCTCACAGCAACCCATCCTGGTAAGGAGACAGGATGACGCATTCTGCACTAGCTGCAGTCTCCAGACCATTACTAGGGGTAGCCTCATGCAGAACATGTTACAATAGCCCAGTCTTGAGGTGATGAAGGCATGGATGACAGTGGCCAGGCTGGAGTCTGAGACATACGGTCAAAGCTGCTACAACAGATGTAACTGGCGAAAAGCAGTTCTTGCCAGAGCTTCCACCTGAAGGTCCAGACGGAGCTGCGGATCAAGGAGCACCCCCAGATTTCAAACCTGGGAGACCAGTGGGGGACAAATTCCATCATTGATGGGGGACATCACACCCACCGTCCTATCCATCACCTTCATCTTGTCAGGATTCAGCTTCAGTCAGTTCGCCCTCATCCAATCCTCCACAGCCATCAGACATCAGGTAAGCACCGAGACTGCTGGGTCTGGATCAGATGAAAAAAAGAGAGGTAGAGCTGGATGTCATCAGCATATTGATGACACCCAGAATACTGCTGACTAGGGCTGATGCAGCAGGAGCTTTTACCGCGCCGCAATTCCATTCCAAAAACTCTGCATCCGATGTTGCGCCTTGCGGAATTCCACCCAGTACCTCCACGATTATGTGTTTGTCACTACAAGAATCCGCAGATGCGGCATTTATGTGCTTTATTGCTTTTTTCGATTGTCGATGTTGTCGCATAGAATCGGTGGCCTTTTTCCGCCTTCCGCCAATTTAATATATGAGAGACAGTGATGAGCTTTTATCGCGGTTCCACAAACAGAATATGCGCATGTGTGTGCTGTGCTGACTGTCTGCTGGTGTTGTCTCTCTGTGCCGCAATCACTGCCCATTCTTCTCAAATACATACATGCACATGTTCTGTGTGGGAGTTCAAGGAATGGTGTTTTTATTTAATGGTAAATTGATCTTTTATGTAAACGTAAATTGACCTCCAAACTAAAGTTTTTTGAGCAAAACTCCTGGTGGGAGTCTTAGGTGACCTGTGTATTGGCTGACTGAGTCATTTTTTACATCATAGGACCAGCTCAGAAAGTTGAAGGAATTAAGTGTGAAGTCCATGCAGAAAAGTTTGTTACAATCCTCATTCCGCACTTCCTCAGTCTAGAAGAAGTCAGACGAACAATAGAACTCTGTTGGCATAATTGTTAAAGTTCCTGCTTAGTATACAATTTGAAGCTGTCATTCCACGGGTTTGAATCCCCACTGTTCTGTGTCACTTTAATAATAATAATAATAATAATTTTACATTACTGTTATTCTAGGTTAATCATAAAATTATTGCTGTGTTGTGTTATCGGGACACAATGAGCAGTGTCCCCTCCTTCCCCCTCTAAGCACTCGGAGTCACAGGCACAGCTAGAGATGAGCTCAGCTCAGCTGAGTGAATGACATTCATCTGTATCATTGAAATTTTGCCTTCTAGTGTGCCAGCCCAAGACTGTTTTTTTAATAGCAGTAATAAACCTGTGTATGTGATCACTCGCACTCAGAATGTTACTTCAAATTGAATATTGTTCTCTTCTACTTCTTAATTAAAAATTATATTTCTAACTTTATATGTTAACTTAAAACAAGAATGATCACTCTGCGTCTCTCTACTGCTTTTACTGAGGCGGCCTGCGCCGCCCTATACAGTCCTGACTCCCCTCCCATGCTCCTACCACATAGACAGAGTGAGACGGCTTAAAGCTGTAGCCGGATGGACTTGCCCCACCTCGCCCACACGGGTCATTTAATTAGTAATGGACGCACACCAATAAGCACAGTCCTTCCCTGTGGCTGACAGCCACAGGCATTTAACAGAGGTAGGCTGGCTTTATTTCACGTTGGCCATGTGAAAGCATGGCCCCTTCTAAGCCCTCGGAGTCACAGACAGTCACAAGAGATGATGAGCTTAGTGAATGACATTCATCTGAATGAATGTGAATGACACATTCACATTTTGAATTCACATTCACGGGTGTGTGAATGACATTCATCTGCATCACACACACGCCACCACGCCTACCTCTTTGTTTATTAACAGTTAACACTAAACAGCTAACTGCAGTAAGTAGTGTTGGGACTGCAAGTGAACATTACATGAACTCCCCCACCCTCTAAGCGTTCCACCCTCTCTCCTTCTCGATTGTCCCTGCATTGCAGTCTTTGATTGGCTAAGCTATATTCTTCTGCTCGTAACAACCCCCTCCCCACCAACTCTGTCTGCCCCACTGCCACTGTCTGCCATTCCTGCCTCTGATAATTTATAAGAGCCTTTGTATATGGATTGTGTAGTTAACAAAAGGACAGTGAAATAATCACCTGAGAGAGAGTGATTTTTTGAGACAGGTCCCACTCCCTGCCCAAGGATAAGGGGAACGCACAGGGAAAGACAGCTCCACATGTATTCCCATTTTACATATGGGGGACTGAGACTGAGGTTGTGACTTCTCCAAGGCCACTCAGTGATTTCACTGGCTCTTTCAATTTGAGCCCTGGTCTCCTAGGTCCAAGTCCAGCACCTTATCTACACATTTAGAGCTTTAAAAGACTCCTTCTCGTGTGGTTCAGCATCTCTGCTTTGGGGTAGATGTACAGAAGATTCCACCCTTTTTATGCTCAAGTCCCTTCTAATCATCTGGCTTATAAAGTAAGTAGGCACACACACACACACACTCACCCATTTTAAAGCCAAAATGGGTACTCATGGGATACTAAATGAGTAGTGCCCATTGACTAATCCACAAATGGTAGGTTGAATAATGCATATTTGTTGGGTATCCCCATTTATTTATTCAAATGCATAGTTGCCATCCCAGCTATGGATGCATATTTTCCCTCTGCACCCCTCCAGGCCACACATCCACCCTGATCCCTTTGCACCCCTCCAGGCCATACACCCACCCTGATCCCTCTGCACCCCGCCAGGGCATGCGTCCACCACATGACCCCTCCATGATTCCTTGATTTGCGATATAAATGTGGGGGGGCCCTGGGTATGTGTGTGTGTAATATGTACATATCATATATATATGATATGTGTCCCCTACACATCTATACATGCATACATATACACATCTTTGTATATATACACATCTATACATGCACATATATAAACATGTACACACACACACACACACACACATATATATCCTCCTCAAACATGGCATCCTGCCTTGCAGCAGGCTCAAGCCTTTGCCAATACAGCATGTTGGCATAGTTGTTAAGGTTCCTGCGGGTTCGAATCCCCACTGTTCTGTTTCACTTTAAAACATTTTTTTTTTACTTTTACTTTACTGTTGTTGTATATTAATCATACAATTATTGCTGTGTTGTGTTGCTCATGGCATACTTTCTATGCCAAAAAAATATGCTTTGTTATTACATTATTACATTAACCAATAGCCAAAATTCACACAGCGGGAATCAAGCAAAATGATTCCCAGCTCGGGACAAAGCATGCAGCGTCACTGCTAGGCAACGAGCAACAATGCCTACCGGGGAGGGAGATTTGAACTGGGCACACAGCAGCACCAGGATGTGGCGTGATGGACCCAGGCGGGAGGGAGAGGAGAGTGGAGGGTGAGAGAGGAATGGAGGAGGAGGAGGCGGCGACGCAGGCGGCGGTGAAGGAGTTGTCCCCTCCCTGAGATTGGGGGGAAGTGGCCTGGGGTGGGGGGACTCACAGTACTGGCTGTTGGTGGTGAAGGTGGTGATGGGACTGGGATAAATAAATGTACAGGCTCAGCACTGACAGCCTCGGACCCCCTCCTAGGCAGGGCAGCGCGGATGCGCTAAGCATACCGGTCCTCCCGCAGGGTCACAGCGTTCACATAGAGTGGCACTGGGTCTGACTCCAGCCTGTGCCCGGGCATGTGTGGGCCGGGCACTGCAGCAGCTGCATTCCTGCTGTCTGTCTGTCATCACCTCTCCTGCCCTGGCTGTGTCCTTTTTTGGCTATTACCACGGGGCCCATGGGTACCAGCGGTCATGTGGTGCCACTTATCACCACCTGTTGGAGCTGGGTCACCTTCCGTGGCCCCCAGCTGATGACTATGGCTTGCCGGAGCCCACCGTGGCAGATCTGACGGTGCTGGCTGGTGTGTGGTCCCGATCTGATGTGCAGGTGGGGCTGGCCATGCTGGATCCCTTCGAGGTGTACTACCTGGTCACACACCATATGTCTGCACTGGGATACCATCGGGGCATGCTGTAGTGGCCCCACTATGTCCACCTGGTGGGCCACCCAGCCCCTGGCTCCTTCTTGGCCCCTTGCAGCTGGCTGTGCCTGTGAGGCCCCCTGTGCCTTCCATGCCCTGGGTGCAGCTGGTCCCACTGTGAGCTCCTGCCTCCTGCCCTGTCACTGTGGGTCGCTGCCTGCCTCCTCCATGATGTCCAGGGCTTCATCCAGTGCTGTCTGGTCCCTGGGGTTCTGATGCCCCTGCCTGTGCCTGTGTGGGCCTCCCCTGTCCGCCTCCAAGTCGGCATGCAGCGCACCGGTGTGCTGTGTGCTGACTGCTGAGCTTCCTACTTGGCTGTGATTCCTCCTGTGCCCGTGATACCCCCTACCAACCACCCTTGGGTGCCTCTGTGACCTTGGGCTCCTGGGGTCCCCTGACCACACCTCCCGGTGTCTTCCCGGGGGGGGGGGAGGAGGGAGGTTGGACCGGCTGTGATGTAATAATGTAACTGAATGCAATGTAAACTGATGCAATAAAATCACAATTCTTGATTTTCAGTAATGCAATGTAACAATGCATTGACCACAATTCATGTAACACTGTGAATGTAAGGGAGATCAATGTAACACAATGTAAGGGAGATCATACTATTTTTTTTGTTTTTCATAATGTATGTTGTAACTGTCTGTATCCCAGTTTAACCACACAGATCCAGCTTCTTCTTATTTAAGCCGTGCAGTCAGTCCTCATTCAGAACCATGGCATCCAATAAATAATAAATAGTATTTATTATTTTCAGAGTGTTTTCCATTCCAACTTGCCATCCCAGTGCATTAACTAGGGTTGGGAGTGAACGTGATGATTTCCCTCCCCCCCACCTCAAAGAGTTAGCAAACTATCAGTCCTCCTCCTCCCCCCACAACTCCCCGTCCCCTCCCCCCTGGCCGAGAGAGTGATTTGATTTATAACTTGTATGTATTCAATTTATTGAGCGTAGCCTGAGGCCATTGCTAGATAAAACAAACAAAACATAATAAACAGTATTAACATACAAAAAACATAGGAACATTCAACAAGGGAGAATATACAGCAAGTAAACATGAACCAGTTATCACCACCTATAGCCTTGCAACCTGGGGGGACTATCCCTATTCCTACAGGGATTCTGATTTAAAGTTCACAAACTGGTCTCTCTTAATAAAAGGTGCAGTCAAAAACTTTACCACTGCACTGGTAGTGTCCTGGTTAGAGTTGCTAAGCACAAATTCCACTGCCCTATCATCGGACCACCCAAACTGGCTCAATCGTAGAGGCCTCAAGAACTCATCCCGGAAAAGGTCATACAAATGGCACCTAAGCAGGACATGATCTACTGTCTCGACCTCCAGTTGGTCAAAGGGGCAAAGTCTCTGCACAAGCGGTACCCCAGCTATTCTGCCCACCCAAAGCTGCATTGGAAGAGCGTTGAATCTTGCAGCTGCCAACAGCCACTTCTCTCTAGCCGAGAACCTCACAGTCAAGTACTGGGCCAAGGAGTCGATCGCTGGGGCCAACCTCAGATAATGGGACATATGTGCGGACACTGCCACCTGTGTCCTCTCCTCCTGTAGGTCCACATCCTCCCACCTCTGTTTTAATTCGATCGCCATCACCCCCGGGTCTCTGGAGAGAATATAAGGCTGTGAAAAACCCAAGGTGGCCAAATGGTCCTCCATCCTCCGGGCCCACTGGCTCCTAAAGGTGTCCTCTTGGAGATAGGGGAATAAACCCCTCTGAGACGGATCCACCGACCTTAGCCAGAGCCTATGGGCCCTAGACCATGCCAGGAAAAGCCACCGCTGCTGACCCATCTCCAATCTGATGGCAACCCCCGGGGTTCCCCCCGGAGCCCTTAACAGTGCCCTAAGAAAAATCGACTGGACTCTATCTATGGGAGAAGGGGCAAAAGGTGCCCATAGTTCTGCCCCAAACAAGGCCTGGGCAGTGGATTTAGCATTGAAGGTCCGAAGGGCCATTCTGAACTCTATCCTTCCGGAGGAGAGAAAAAATTTCTGGATGGCAAAGGCCAATTGCTTTGCGACCTCCAACACCCCCTCTATATGTTTTTTCCAAACCCCTGAAGATTGAAACATAATCTTGAGGTACCTAAAGTCTTTAACTTGGAGAATCTGGGCTCCCTTGACCCTCCAAGTATGCCAATTGGCCCTAATAGAATTAGTAAACATTACCACCTTTGTTTTGTCAAATTGAGAACCAAATCATTCTCCCCACAATAACCTGCAAAGGCATCCAATTGCCTAATCAATCCCATTCGGGTCTGCAACAGGAGGGCCAAATCATCTGCGAATAGCAGGTAACCTATATGTCGCAGAGCCAGACGGGGCAGGAAAAAAAGAGGTAAGGCCATATGGGGGACTACATTGTTAAAAAATAAATTAAATAGTGAGGGGGCAAGGCCACAGCCCTGCCTAACCCCTCGCTTAACCAAGACCTCATCAGAAATATGTCCCTGGGGATCCAGCCTGACCACCAACTTGGAGTCAGCATACAGAAGTCTAATCAAGCCCAAAAGCCTGGAGTCCAAGCCTAAGTTGGCTAATTTGGCCCACAGGATTGGCCTCCTCACAGAATCAAAGGCCATCCTTAGGTCCAAAAAGGCCACATAGAATCTCCGATTGAGCCATTTATATTTCTCTATTAAATGCATGAGAATGAGGCAATGATCAATTGTAGATCTGGCCTGGTGGAATCCCACTTGCTCGGGGTGAATTACACCCGATTCCTCACACCACCCCGTAAGTTTGGTCAACAAGTGCTTGGCATAAAGTTTGCTTATAACACACAGCAAACTAATAGGTCTATAATTCGCTGGGTCACTAGTGGCTCCCTTTTTAAAAATGGGGACCACAATGGCTTGAGACCAAATAGACGGAATGCACCCTGATTGATCTATAGCAGTAAACAGTGCCGCCAACATGGGTATCCACCATTCCTTATAGGTCTTAAGAAAATTAATGGGGATAAGATCCTGCCCTGGAGCCCTATTTTTGTGTAAACGAATCTATCAAATCACTAACCTCCCCGAAAGATATGGGGGGGCCAGGCAGGAGGGCCCTCCAAACTCCATAACAAATCAACTGTATCCAGCTGGCTGGCAGATGTAGAATAAAAGTCAGAAAAGTATTTGGTCCAGACATGAGCTGCAATGGGGGCACATTCCTGGGTAAACTAACCTCTGACCCTAGTTAGGCACCTCCAAAATTGGCGGGAATCACCCCTCTGGACCGCCTCAACTATCAAATTCCAGGAGAGATCCATAAAGGCCCTCTTTTTATTTTTAATTAAAGTCCTGTAATCCTTTTTGGCCTGAAAATAGGAAAGGGGCAAATGTACGGCCCCTTCCCGATGATACGCCAGGTAAATACTTTTAAGCTGATCCCTAGCCCTGTAACACTCCTGATCAAACCAAGCCTGGCCTAACCCACCGCCCCGAGCATGGCCAGGGCTCTCCCTATAGGTAAAAAAAGACTGGGTCCTAAGAGACATATAAACAAATGTCTCTGTCACTACTTTGGCATCCTGGCTGAAACAGATCTTATCTTTCAACTCCACCAAAGAAGAATCATTCATCCACTCCTTCAAAGCAAGAGGTGAAATTTTAGCCCAATTTATAGGTTGCAGTGACTCAACACCAGTAGCCTGGTCATGAGATAATGAACCTTCCCGGGAGGAACCCCCCCTTAAGTCCCCCTGGAGGTCTAAAGTCAATATCAGTGACAGGTGGTCGCTCACCTGTTCCCTCCCTACCACAAAGTCTGCAAGCAGTGGCAATACATTAGGGGACACTAAAGCAAAATCAATGACACTAGATACCCTAGCGCCCAAAAAGGTGAATTCCCCATGGCGGTCTCCCAAATGAGCCCCATTTAGTAGACAAAGATTGAACCCAACCCATAAAATTGCCAAAGAAAGCCCCCCTGTACTGATGGTATGGTCCTTGAATTGGCGGGGCAATAGGGTTGGCCAATCAAGGGAAGAGGCATAAGCACAATGGGTGCCCAATACCTCATCATCGTGCCCTAGCCTCGCATTGAAGTCGCCCATCAAAAAAAGATGACTATTAGGGTGGGCAACTAAAGTGTTTTCTATAAGCACCTCCAACTTATTCCAAAATGAGGAATCGTACCTAGGGGTGTTAGGCGGCAGGACATATACATTAAATATTGTAAACCGCCTATCTCTCACTCGCAAAGTAATACCCAAAAGGGAGGGAGGATGTTTTGTGACCGAAATAAGTCTGCCAAAAAGGGAGTTATGAATAAGACAGGCCAACCCCCCACAGGTATGTCCTCTTGGGGCCTCCACAGTTGCTGAAAGAGACACTACTTTATAGTGGGATCATGCTGGGGGCAAAACAGGCGATGACACAGCCCAGGTTTCCTGGACACATAGGGGAGGTCAAACTCCCCTATAAAGCGGATAAATTCCAGCTCCCTGACCCTTGCCCTCCACCCTGAAATGTTCCATGAACCAAACCTACACACCGGGGTCTGGGAGCCGGGGGCGTGTCAGTGACCAACCCCTAACACAGACGCCCCGACCTGACTTAGATGGCTATACGGTCACTCAACAAGAAGGGACCCTGGGGGGCTCTCACCACCCAACCCAGCAGACCTCGACAAGTTCGAGGTACTCGCTACGGCCCCTGCCAACAGGGACCCGGGGTTGGATGCGCCACCAACCCCCCCCCCAACCTCCAAGGGGACATGGGCCAGTTGAGAAGATGGCAAGATGGTACACTTGGTATTTCCCAGGGGGAATAACTCCCCCGTGGTACTTCTCAGCTGTACATTCACTTCTACAATACCCAAGGATTGGTCGCTTATCGGATCTGTACCGCCCTGGAGTGAATTGCTCCTGAGCTCGCCTAAATTCCCCACATGCCATTGGTCAGGGCAGCCTAACCCTGGAGCTACAGACCTCATGACCCAGGGGATCGGATGCCCCAACGAGGCCCGAGGAGCCAAATCTCTCCAAACCTCTTCCACATGCACACCCCATGTGGATAGCAACCGTGCCTGGCCAAGAATCTCTGAGGCGTAATGTGGAGTGGCAAAGTGGACAATTAGCCCCTGAATGCGGGCACTGGAAGGTAAAACCTGAAAAAATTCAATTGCCCCCGGCGGAATCCAACCCAGTAGGCTTTCCAGGTGATACCCTATCTTAGACAGAGAGCTCCATCTGGGAAAAACCCCATTTGGAAGGGGCAGAATTGTAAAGCCACAGCCCCCATCACCAATTCTGAGTTCTTAGAGCCCAATCTTCCCACCCTATCCTCCTGCACTTTGGGGTTTGGGTACCCCAGGGACCTCCCCCCAACTGGGGTTGAACCCCTCCCCCCGGGATACTCCTGGGGACAAAACGTTGCCACACCTAACCCATCTCTTGTCAGGCCCACTGCATGCTGTGAGTGAGGATCAGCAAGCTGCTGTAAAATAGATACTATCTGGGCCTGTTGCCCTTGGAAAAGAGCGATGCTTTCGCCAAATTTAACCAACATTTGGGATACTAAGTCCCCTAACAGGAGACACTGTTTCCCCAACACGTCCACAGAGTTAGTGGCCACTGGCAACTTATAGATGGAGTTCCCAGGAGACGATTGGTCAGACTCATGGGTGAAATAAGGGTCTAAACAGCACAGGACGGGATCAGCCCGCACTGGACGAGAGTCGGCCCTGTCAAAGGCGGGGGAGACATTTGGCCCCCTAGTAGTAGCCAGGTCTACAGGCTGGGGAGCCGTGCCCACCACCGGAACATGGGACGCCGAGCGCAGCGAGTAGAATTTGTCAAGCCGCTGCTGGATGGCCTGTGCCTGATCTGTGGAAGCCGCGGCTATTTGACGTTTGGTCTTCTTAGAGAGCTTCCTCCCTGCCATAGGGAGTCAAACCAGGGAGGATTCCACGAAGGCTAAGCGCCCCCGTCCAAAGCCTGAACCTCAACCTTCCTCCTGCTGAAACAGGAGGGCTTACCAGAAGCGAATACCTGTCACAGGTCTGGCGACTGCAGACTCTGGATTTTCAAACAGCCAGGGATCCAGCCCACACTCCTGGACACTCGCCCTTTGGAGCGCCCTTAGGCGCGCGCCTAAGGTGCTGCCATTGACTCATGGGATCTTTTCTTCCTTTCAGGTATCTGGCTCCGCCCCCACCGGACTCCAGGTTCCCGCAGCTGACAGGTAAGGCACTAACAAGCAGCTCCCCAGGACCCCGGCAAGACTGCTCCCTCCACAGTCAACTCAGGCATGTGAATATCTCGAGTCTGTTAGCTTCCTAAAGCACTGCAACATATGGCACTGCATGTAGCCAAGTGATTTCCAACTTGCCATCCAGTGCAGTAGTGTAGGGATTTGGGAGTGAACGCGATGATTTCCCCCGCCCCCACCTCAAAGAGTTAGCAAACTATCAGTCCTCCCCACCCAACTCCCTCCCCCAACCGAGAGAGTGATTTGATTTCCAACTTGCCATCCATCCAGTGCATTAACTAGGGAGTTGGGACTAACGTGAACTCAGCATCCCCCACACCTCAGAGAGTTAGGAAACTACAATTGACTCCCCATCCACTCCCCCCTGGCCGAGAGAGTGCTTTGATTTCCAACTTACCATCCAGTGCAGTAGTGTCAGGGCTGGGCCTTGAACCCATGGCCCTTGGGGTGCTGGAAAACCTGTTCGGCACCCTGCACCACCTGGTGGGCTTGTGAGGGTGTTGGGTTGTCCTCCTTCTGTCTACTTTGTGTGCTTGCTCCCTGTGTGTCATGCCCCTTCCCAGCTGTAGTCAGTTACCTTAGTCCTGCCTCCCAGTTTCCTGATTGGCCACAGGAAGTATTTAAGCCTTGGTGTGGCCACAGGAAGCTGGTGGAGCAACGTCTCTTACCCCCCATCCCATCCTGTTGGGATTGAGGAGTACTTGTGTTCTATGTTGTGTGAGTGATTCCTATGTGTGTCCCCTCTGCATGTGGTAAGACTGTGTCTTGTTCCCCCTGTCTTGTGCGTGCCCCATGCTTGCTTGTTTCCCCCGTCTTGTGTGTGCCCCATGCTTGCTTGTTTCCCCCGTCTTGTGCATGCCCCAGGCTTGCTTGTCCCCCTTGTCTTGTGTGTCCCATGTTTGCCTGGTCCCCCTTGTCTTGTGTGTACCCCATGCTTGCTTGTTCCCCTTGCTCTGAGTGAGCTTGTGCTCTGTTCCCTTCCCCCCGCTCCGAGTGAGCTGGTGCTCTGTTCCTTTCCCTTGCTCCATGTGAGCGTAGGTCTTCGTTCCTCCCCAGCTTTAGGCGAGCCCCTGCTCAGTTCCCCCTTTGCTTCCAGGGAATTGGTTAACCCGCCAGCTTCCCTGCCTTGAGTAGCCCAGCCTGTACCCTTGCGGCGGGATTTTTCCTAAACTCCCCTTCCACTAGTACCCCTGCGAAGCTTCCCATTTGTGGGATCCTATATCACTTCCCTGTGGTGGGTTCCCCCTCTGGCTCCGGACCCTGACCTCAATGATGAGTCGCGTACCTTCTTAGACCAGCGTGCCTGGTAGCGATGCTGAGTACATAATCTCTCGGGTACGAGAGAGCGACTGAGAGGTTTCAGAGGGTTGCCTTGACACCCACCCCCCGTGCTTGGGCCTTGATTCCTCCCACCTTGTTTCCCTCTCCCCGGCTCCATCCCTTGGAGCTTGATAGCCCTGGCCTTCCTTCTCTCTCCTTGTTCCCCCCACAGCTCTGTACCCCGAAACCTGACAAGTAGGTTGGTTGGGAGGGAGTGAACCCATGAACTCCCCCGCTCCCACCTCAAAGAATTAGCAAACTATCAGTCCTCCCCGCCCCACCCAACTCCCTGTCCCTCCCCTGACACTAACAAAATGGGATACTTTTTAAAGCTAAGAACTCGTGGAGCTACAGAATGCACTGTTATCACAGCTGCAGTATGATTGTATACCTTTGCCATACACCTGTATACCTTTGCCATACCCCCATCTGTGTTCAGATTGCTTTTATTAGCTAGAATATATACCATGTGTCCAGTGTATGATCAGTGATTGAAAGATGATAAAGCACATATAGGAATGAATACCAAATTATTTTTATTCGATGTAGGTATTAATGTACTACAGGTTGGTAGCTGTGGCAATCAATTTGGTTGGAAATCCGATTTGTTTTATTCTCTGTCCAGATGAATATATGAATATTTTTTTTACAATATAACATTGTAAAATATGAATATTTTGTTGCAATATAACATTGTAAAAAATTAATATAATCAACTCTCAACTCTTTACATATTACTTTTTAAAAAGGCCCATTTTGGGGCGGGGTGTGTGTGGGTTAAAAACTATTCAGAAACCATAACATTAAATTCAAACTATTTCGTCCCGCTTCCTTGATTAATCAGGGATCAAAATTATGAAGGGCTCATTAACCCCCTTGAGCTCCATACTAAAGTTTTTGGACCAAAATCCCTGGTGGGAGTTGGCATAGTTGTTAAGGCTCCTGTTTGCTATACAATTTGAAGCTGCTATTCTGCTGGTTCAAATCCCCACTGTTCTGTGTCACTTAAATTATTTTTTTTTACTTTTACATTACTGTTATTGTATGTTAATCATAAAATTATTGCTGTGTTGTGTTGCTCATGGCATACTTTGTATGCCAAAAAAATATGCTTAGTTATTACATTAACCCAAGACTGAGTAGCCGAGGCCAGACAGTGTGACATGAGTACTATTATGCTGCACCCGTGGCGCCGCTGGCGTTACGCTCACTCGCAGTCAAGGTGGCATTCAGATGTGCAGTTTATGTCCAAATTTTAAAAAATTCGGACATAAACTGCATGTCTGAATTCCCTAAATCAAAATATTCCTGTCAATATCGCACAGATTTAATCCGCTCTTCAAAGCAGCCCCAACCTACCTTTATGGAGTCCGATTTAAACAGATCTGCAGTGAACAGCAGTGTGAAAGCGACACAACATTCGGTATTTTCTGGTGCGAAATATGACCTGTATGTGAATGCAACAGGTCTGCTGTATCACTCCTGCCCCCACCGGATGCAGGAAAACCATAGAGATGACAGTAACAGTAGTCCAGTAATAGTAACAGTAACAGTTAAAACAGTTATAACACCAGTTAAAATAGTAATAAAATTCATAAAACATCAATGTAAATAATTACATATTAAAGAAACCTTGTGGACTACCACCCTAAGGAAGCCTCTTCAGCATACTGCGTTCGTAAAGACTGATGTTTGTTGTCCTCGATGACTTGCAGTAAATAAATGTATACAATCAGCTAGCAGACAGAATGAGAAAGGAGGGCTTCAATCGCACAGGAGTACAGCTAAGGAATAAGGCAAAGTGGTTGAAGAGTGAGTGGAAGAAGTTGAAGAAGCATAATTGCAAGTCTGGAAATCAAAGGAAAACCTGGGAATTTGAAGACGTACTCGATGATTTCTTAATCCTAAGGAAGGGACAAGTGTGTTCTACGGTTCGAGGCTCAGGGATTTCATGAGAAGAAGAGAACAGTAGTAGTACTGAAAATGAAACCAATGTAGATGAGAACACTGATGTCCTATCAATAACATTGGCCTCTACTTCAGCTGAAGGAGACATAATCCTGTCAGTAGAGCAATCCAGGCAGGCATCACACCACGCAGTAGCAGAGGACAGCACTATGCTGTCAGACATGGATAACTTTGCAGATGAAAGCCTGCCCAATGAGCCATCTGGCGATGCTGCACCTGGTGGGAATCAATGCTGCATACATTTTATAAATTAACCCTAAAGATTGAAGATCATAAGCATACCTCGGTCGTTCTGTGTGTTTATGTTCCTGTTTGTGTGCTCGAGGTTGTTTGCTTTGTGGGGAACATGTGCTCGTGGTCTCTGGAGGCATATACTAAAATAGAATGTGTCCTTGTGCTGCTGAGTGTGTGTGTGTCTGCTTGTGTATCTCTCTGCTTGTGCATGTGTGTAGGAGGAAAACTTGTAGGAGGAAAGGTAGTTGGCATTTCGAAACATTGAAATACAATTAGGGGACACTGCAGATACAGGGATAAACATCAGCCTGTCTCATACAGATTTCTGTAGTGACTTATGAAGCCCATATATCTTTGCTTGTGCATGTGTGTCTTCATATATATTTACTTTTGGACAAAAATATTACGTGTGTGTCTGCATGTACTCTGCTTACATTGAGACAAAAAATTTCTTTGTTCTGTATGCAGATCCACAGAGTCAGGAACCCACTCAACCAGTACCCAGTGCAATGGAAAGGATGCGTGAAATGAGGAACAGGAAGAAAGTCATGCGCATGAACATAGCAAAGGAACTATCACAGGGTTCTTTAGCTGCAGCAAAAATGTCTCAGGAGGTTGCAAAAATGAACGAAGCCACTGTATTGGAATTGGCAAAGCAGAGGGAGGAGAGAACACTTTTTGAAGAAATTAGACAGCAGAAAAGTTCAGAAGCACATGCCCAAGCCTTAGTTCTTGATGAGAGGAAAATTGAAGTTGCAGAGAGGCTTCTGGAGGATAGTGGGCATCGCACCAAGGCACTTGAAGCTATTGCAACTGAAGTATGTAGCCAGAGGGAAATGATGGCCTCTGCATTCCAGAGTTTTCTAGAAAGTCAAGGACAACATTCCCATCCTCAGTACCCAACTTTCCAACAACACCACGAACGCGCTCTGTATGATAGCGGACCAACCAACGCATGTCAGCATTTTTCAAGCTGTACTGTTCCTCCAGCAATGCTAGCAGAAACACAACAACCACCTGAACCATCATAACCTACACCAGCTGCAGCAAACGACATCCCCAAGCACGAACAAAGGCAAATTAAAAGAAAAAAGTGAGACAAATTCTAAAATTAAAGGTTTTGGGAAAAGTTTCCTGTTCATGATGTCAAATAATTGCCTGCTGCGAAACCTCCTTCTTCTCACAATGACAAGCCAAAATATTTGTACATGTGAGCAGGGAATTTGCTAGTCCCACAGATGTGGAAAATACCTTTTCTACATGTGGGGGACATGCGAGCTCCCTGCTCATATGCTCTTACTTGAAACGTGTATGTAACACACAAAACAATACAATCAATTTTTTTTCCCCCTAACCTTACTTGATGTGGGAAATGTGCCTTTATTGTTACATCATTCTCATCAAATTAAGTTTATGTTCTTAAAAGGAAGTATCTGTTGTTTAAAAAGGCAGCATACTGCTTGTATTTACATTTCTACTGATATGGCGATGCATGATCACTTTTCAATGAATAACAGTTTTGTACAAGAGCAATTGGTTTGTTATTTTAATAATATAAGTTTGAAACGATAAATTAAACATTATCAACCAAAGCTATATGGTGTTAGTTTCTGTACAAAATAAATCATTTACATGATTAAAAATGAATCACTGTTTGCATTTAATTTCTTTTAGAAATGATAGCATGTTGGGTTTTCTGTGTGATGTCTGCTACGCAGTACATTAGTTTAAGCTCAGGGCATGGTATGTAGCTCTAAAGAAATTGCAGTATGCTTCACAAACTGCCTTTTCCTGGTTCTTGACTGCAGCAGGTATTCTCCCTGTTTCTGGTACCACGTCAACCCACTGCTGATCGGTACCAATTTGTGCTGGCCATGATAGGGTGTCACCTCTTGTTTCACAAATATTGTGAAGCACACAGGCAGTGACGGAAAGTTCGTCAACTCTGTCTGGCTGCATCTCTACTGTACCACCCAGGGAGCACCATCTTGACTTTAGTCGCCCAAATGGCCATTCCACAACTTGTCTTGCCTGAGTCAATATGTCATTGTAACGCTTGGAGTCTCAATTTAACTGATTCATGGGGTATGGTTTCATTAACCAGGGAAGGCAGGTGTATGCAGGATCAGCTATTATCACAGGTGATACATGCATCCCATTTATTTCTATTAGAGGACTTGAGTAGAATTTACCACTATATTTCTTTTTGAAAAAGGGGGATGCATGCATAAATGTGCCCCGCCATGAAACCCCGCAAAGACATCAGTAAATAGGCCATTTGCATCCACTATAGCTTGTAGTACAATTGAATGATATCCCTTTCTACATTCGTAGGACTTGTTATTTGCTGCTGGTGCAATGATGCGTATGGGGCTGCCATCTATTGCTCCCATGCAATGCGGGAAGCCCAGCATCTGGAGTCCAGATATAATTTCATTGATATCCCTAATCTGGATTACTTTATGCAAAAGAATGTCATTAATGGTTTTGTAGACTTCTTTGACAACATTACACACTATGGAGACCCCTACCCTGAAGTGAGCAGCCACTGAGCGGTATCCATCAGTGGTTGCAAGCTTCCACAGTGTAATCGCTACTCTCTTTTCGACAGAAATTGCTTTTCGCATACAGGCATCATTACGCTTTAGATGTGATGCTAACGTTTCAACAAGTTTGGTAAAAACATCTTTTGTCATTCTGAAGTTTTGAAACCACTGTAATTAATTCCAAGACTGGAAAACATTACTCAGTCACCAATCATCACTTTTTTCCGTTACCCAGATTTCCCTATTGCTTGGTGAAACAGTGTCGATTGTTGAAAATGTGTTGGGGAACATCCTATTTATATAACCAAGCATGTCCATTACATAGTAGTAATTTTCAAAGAGCAATGGCACTGTTTCATCATCACACCTACAATGGTTGTCTACAACATCAGTTGAAGGATTACGGGCTTACATTGCTTCTACACAACGTCAATTGCAGTCTTCACTTATGTCTTGCAGGAATCTGAATTAATCTGCTTCATATGTGGAGATGCTGCTCACCAGTCGCATGACTTCTTGCAACCAGTTTTGGTGGCATAGAATAATGTTCAGAAAGGAAGTAGTCTCCAGCGGAAGCGACATGTATTCAAGTTCTCTCTGTTACAATGAGAAAAAGCAGAGGTTACCAAAGTTGAACCTTGCACTCATAAGCCATTAAACTGTTGTAGGTTTGCCTTAGTTATTGATTTTTAATATTCCAGTAATAGACAGCAATCGACATATTTGTATAACCTGCCTGGGTGTTTACCTTGGTTGATCAGTCCTCGCTTTGTTGCCTGTGCTAATATCTTGTGGTTCTTTCCTCCTATGGAGCTCTATATAATAAAGAGCTTTCTGGACAGCAGCACCTGCCCATGAAATGATGTTGCCGTGCTGGCAGGTGCAATCATTCAAGAAACTGTGAACAGAGGGATACAATTAATTGTTGATGACTGCTTCAGTTTCAACGGTAGCCAAAGCTGTTGCTTTCTCCTGGAGCAAGGGAGGGTGGGTTGTGTCAGGCAATACTGCATGTTACAGACAAGGGGGAACTTGGAAAGAGAATCACAACAGGGCATGTGTGGGGTGGAACGAGATGGATTGAAGGGAACTGCACGTTATAGATGGGGGTGAAGGGACATGGAATGAAGGGGAACCATGACTCCTGGTAGTAGGAGCGGAGGGATGCGACCTTGCAAAATATGCAAGTTACAAAGGCATAAAGGTTACACATTTACAATGCATCAACTTGTTATAAACCTGTTCTTGCACTATGAGTGGGGAGGGGTAGGAAGGGGGAGACGCGCCACCCACCCACGCCTCTAGCACACCAGGAAACTCTGCTCACGTGTTGCGGAGGAAAGAAGCTTGTCAGGATAGTATGTGGGTCTGTCCGTGTGCTCAGGTACCCTGAACATGGACCCCTATCATCATAGGGCGCAGAGCTGTATGGCAGGGAGGGGGATTCACTCGTTCTAGTGTCACACGACAGGGGGAAGGCTAGGAAGGTCTGTGAGGGAGGTGCAGGTTCCACAGGGAAAGGGGCCAGGATCAAGAGGGAGCGGGTCACGGGGCTTGCACACTCAGGGGGAGAAAAGGGATGGGCCCAAGGGAGAGGAGGGAAACCACCCACGTGAGCCCGCAGGCTCCTCAATCACCCACTCACCAGCAGGAAGCACGGGAGGCAGAGAGTCCACGTAAACCCAAGCACCTCAGGGAAACTCACACAACCACAGGGAGACAGAGCTCAGGATGGGGCAAGGGCTGGGGGGAGACAATACACACTACAGTTCAAGTCAAAACGGGCAATCACAAATCAAGCACTTATCTCACAGGGGGCCAGTCTCTCCAGGTGTTCTCGCTCTGTTCACCAGCGTTGTTGATTCTCCAGCACCGGCAGTTATAGCACTGACTCCGTCGCAACAGGGGGCGGGGCTCTGCGGCATCTTGGGAGGTTCTGGGGCCATCCACCATGTTCCCTCTGCCCTCAGAGTCTCTGGAAGGGGTTGGCTCCGTTGGCGGCGGCATCTGTCTTTTGCTGCGGGTAAGGGGGGTGGAGCTTCCCTGCTCCTGAGACAGCCACCGTGCCGAGAAGCGGCTGTGGCGGCTGACAGCACCTGATGTCCTCTGCAGTGGAGGGAGTTGTATGCTCTCAAGCATACATTGTGGCGCCTTTGATAGTTGTTTTGCTTCAAGTACACATTGCCCTGTTAATGGTTAATGTTGCAAGGGCACAGCTCTCTAGCAGATTCCCTTCAATCCCTGCCTCTCCCCGCCCCCCCTGCTCCACACAGAAGTCACCTCACAGAAGCTGCAGACAGAAACTCAACATAGAAAACTCCATACAGAAATTGCACACAAGTCCCCTCTGTCTCTCCACCCCCGTCTCTTCACACTCTGCTCCACACAGAAGTCACCATTGAACTCTATACACGGCTCCTGTCCTTCCATCCATATCACTTCCTCCCCCACCCCCGATCTGTTATGGTTCTCTTCCAACGTACAATCCATACCTTTCCCCCTCTCTCCACTCTTTCTCCAATCCATAAGAGCCCTCCGTTATGGAGCACAATTTATATCTGTTTGCACATTGAGATTGACCATGAGCTCTGTAGGAAAACACCATGAACCAGTTGCGAAAGGCTGTTCACCTATCTGATCCGGCAGCTGAATTTTCACTGCTCTCTGATCTCCGACGACTCCCAGCATCCCAATGCAGACACCTTAGACTTCTGGGTAACAGTGGTTCCTCTTCCGGTGTCTGACCAACTGACATGCAGTGACTTTCTGTTATTAAACTGACCTGAACAGCCGGGTAAGCGCGCGCGCGCCCAACAAAAAGTCTGAACGCGTTAGTGAATGTGTGAATGAGCCCTTAGTTATTACATTAACCCAAGACTGAGTAGCCGAGGTCAGGCAGCGTGACGTGAGTACTATTATGCTGCACCCGTAGCACCGCTGGTGTTACGCTCACTCGCAGTCGTCAACGCCATCACTGACTGCCCTGCCCCCACCTGTCCTTACGTGCCCACCTTCCCTCCCTGACACCAGAGTTAACTCCACCTTACCTTCCCCCATGCTCAGCGGGGGCAGGTAAATTATGCCCCCACGCACCAGCCCCCACGCTAAGTAGACCCGCTGGTGGGCGGCAACCTGCAATAGACAGGGAGAGGGGTGTGTGGTTCCCGGCGCCCGCCTGGTCTTGCTGGCAGTCTGTCTGCTCTGAGTCCTGGCTGGGGCTCAGGGGACACTTTCTTTTTTCACTCACTGACTGACCCATCCATACAACTCACCTGTTAATTGTTTTAATAAAGTTTTTGAAATTTATTTATTGAATATAGCCATCCTCCACGTCTCTAGTGCTTTTACTGAGGCACGCTGTGCCATGACCGTCCCATGCTCCCCTCCCACTCCTACCAGATAGACAGAGACAGCTTAAAGCTGTCACTATTAGCTGGACAGACCCGCCCCACCTCGGCCACACGGCACATGGGTCATTTAATTAGCAACAGACGCACACCAATAAGAACAGTCTTTCCCTGTGACTGACAGCTGACAGCCACAGGCATTTAACACAGGGAGGTGGGCTTTATTTCATGTTGGTCATGTGGTGTGTATTTACATGTCAAATCTATCTCAATTCAATACTGACAGAATGGCTTTGGCAGGGTTGCTTCAATCCTTGATGGACTTATTAGAATTGGTAAGTTAAATTAATTTTTTTTATGTGATCTCTCACTGTATTGCATGCTTTATATTAGTAGGGCTTTTGTCATTAATAGTGCATTGATATGTTTTATTTTTCAATCCCATATCAGGGGAAATTATGGTGGACAGTGCTTCGGCAATTTGGGCCACAGTCTGGGACACTGCAGATGCAGTGCAAAATATAATCTCCAGACAGGAGAAAATTGGTAAGGATTTCTCTAAGATTCATAGTACTAAGTTGTGAATAGCATTTCCCTAAAAAAAAAAATTTGCTGCTCCAACTAGATGCACAAATGGAGTTGATGCAGAACTTGAAGGAGGAAAATAAAGCCCTTCGTGGGTCGCTCACAGAAGTGCTCGAGGAGGTGTGGGTTACGAATGGACTACTGAAAGCGGACAGTTGATTTAATTTTGAAAATTAAATAATGTTAATGAAAAAATTATATTTTTTGTACGTAGTTTGTTTTAAAATATTTTTTTAATTAAATAGTTTGTTTTTCACTTATGTGCATTTTTGCTCATTATTTAGCTTTCTGTCTGACCTGTACATGTAGTATCCTCCTACTCACTTGAGTAGGATACTGCAGCAGCTGATCCCTTGCTACGAAAGTCTAGTATGTTCAACCGGGAATGAGAGCGGGTAGAATGTTTACCAACCGATCATTTTGCAATCATTCCATCCATCCAGCATTGAGGTGATTCATTCCTTATTTTAACTGATGCTGCCATCCTGTCACTGCCAGCCCCAAACCAGTAAGTAGTTACATTCCCCAAACATACATGAACCCATCTTCCAGAATATTTCCCAACTCTTTCCTAAACACAGCTCTACAACTGGACTTCCCTTGACCACATCATCTGGCACTGTCTCAGCCAATTGTACCACCACTTAATTGTGCGATGGGACTCCCATTGTGCAATCGGACTCTTTAAAAACAACAACAACAAAAATGTACTACCCTGTGCAAGTTAGTTTAATTTGGTGTCCCCTACATGACATTTACTCTCAACAAGAGACATTTTTGTGAGTAAATAACTGTTCCCTTAATTTGGGGGACAATGGACTGTTGTGCTAGTTTTAATTTACAATGTATCTAAATGAAAAAATAGCTCAGTGCCATTGATTTTTAATAGTTAATTTATATGCTTTTTTCCCAATCACTCCCAGCAGCCAACATTAACAAAATGAGCTACTTTTTAAATCTAAAAACTAGGAGCTACCGAATGCACTGTTATCACAGCTGCTGCAGTAGGATTGTCTACCTTTGCCATAGGCCTTTGCCAGTCCACCCCACCCCACCACCCCCACCCCCGTCTGTGTCCAGATTTATTTTATTAACTAGAATATATACCATGTGTCCAGTGTATGATTAGTGATTGAAAGACAATAAAGCACATACAGGAATGAATACCAAATTATTTTTATTCGATGTAGGTATTAATATGTACTACAGTTTGGTAGCTGTGGCAATCAATTTGGTTGGAAATCCAATTTGTTTTATTCTCCAGATGAAGGCAAAACCAACTGTTCACATCTTATAAAAAACTCACTACTGGTTTGTGGGGGAAAAAAATTGATTGTGGTTGGAAAGTTCCTTCATGACCAAATATGAAAATGGCAATCGGATCACTACTCGATCCCTGAAGAATACTGGCAGTGCCAGTGGCTACAAATCGACTGTCTAGCTGTCGTGTGTTCCTGTCATGATTTTATCCATGTTCCTGAAAAAAAAAAAAAAAAGCACACTTATTAGTCACGCTGATCATTGTTCAGTTTGCATTTTTGATTTTTAATAGAGAATTTGAAGGAACACTTTTTTTATACAAATCCTAGCTATCACATATTATATAAATGTATGCTACTTGTATGTGTACAAGTACGTGCACACTTTGTACATGTACACATACTTGTATGTGTACATAGGCCATATGTATCATGTTTTTTTTAAAAAATTATACTTAGCTTTAACTTTGGATTGATCACTTCTCTTGCCTGCTGTTCTTTCAGTCGTATGGACCATCACTTTCCCTAAATAGCCAAGATGAAGATTAAATACATTTACTTATTTTAAAAAACACACTATTTCCCTGATGCACAGAACATATAGCATTCCTATGCTACTTCCACATGGACCACCCTATGTGATTCCCAAGTCCAGTTTGCCTATGTGTCATTCCGTTGAGGCCATGACCGCACAGCATCCATGGCTTTTGGAATCATTGGTGGGTGCTGCTATCCTGAAAAATAGATCCATGTTCCAGAGTTCTGCAATCTGTTCACGCGAGTTCTGCAATCAAAGACAGCAGAATCACTGACACTTCATTACAGCAGCACAACCTTTGCTGCTCACAAGTGGACACTGGCCAAGCTTACCTCCTCACCCAGTGCTCTTGTATACCTTCTGAGATTTCGTCTGGGTGGCCATAACTTTTTTTCTGGTGATCAATTGCCTCTGAGGTGCACCTCATTATTTCCTCATCTGTGTCTTGCAGGAAATCCTTAGTAATTTTAGGTAGGAATGACCTGTTCATTTTAATTAATGCTAGGCACTCGAGATTTAAACTGGAAAGACTAGTTCTTTTATTACCTACAATTGCACCCGCACAGCTGAATAAACGTTCTGATGGGACACTGCTGGCAGGACAACCAAGGAGTGTGATTGCCAAACAGTAGAGTGCTGGCCAAGTCTCTCTTTTTTCTGCTCAGTAAATGAATGGATCATTATTCATGCCAACCACACCATCCGACGAAAAGGTACTGATCGTACATATCCTTGGCTGCAGCGAGCGTTATTGGACGGTGATGACGACGGTGAAGCGGATCAACTCTTCTTGGCCTTCAAGTGCAATGCTGTGCAAGGAGGCCATACTTTTCAAAATTTGACCACATCGAAGAACCCTGAGGCTGTTGAGTGTTATCTTCGGAAATGCTCTCTACTTCATCCTCTTCAGATTCATCATGTGTGTTGTTGCCATCATGCTCTCCTACCATCTGTGCGGTGATTTCTTCGCGTGCAGTGGTAGCGGATTCTTCCCCCCCCAAGACCTTCTTAACCTTCTTGAAACGTGGGTCCAGAGCTGTTGCCATCTGGTACAACGCATGTTCAACAATCTTCTCAAACCGGGTGCTCTGGTGGATAATTTTACCCAAGATACTGGCAAGACGTTTACCATCCCCCTGCTGACGATCAAAGGAGGCAGCGATGTCTTCAACTTGGCTCCTTAATAATACAAGTGAGGCCAAGTTCTGGCTGACTTTCGCATCGACCTTGCTTACGAACTCAGTCATGGCCTGAAAGGGCTCCAGCAGAATGATGAGATGTTCTATTACATTCTACTGTCTGAGATTTATCTGCATATCTGAGGCTTCTTTTACAGACTTTGCGGTCACAGCAAAGAAAGTCTCGATTGCAAGTCTTTGGGAATGCAGTCTCTTAGCATATGATATGTGGAGTTCCACCGTGTGCAGACATCGATAGGGAAGAAATGAAGTGGAAGGTTTCTCTCCTGCTGTATCCTCCATAGCTCACAGTGCGATGTTGCTGATCTACAAAAGTGTGCCACCAATTTCTTTGCACGCTCTACCGTGCCCTTAATCAATGGATACACTTTGAGAAATTTCTTTGCCATGAGATGCAGTGAATGTGCCATGCAGGATACATTTTGGAAACCAGCCTCTGAAATGCCTTTTGCTATATTTGCCCCGTTGTCTGAAACAACGCACCCAACGGAGAGACCAAGAGACTGCAACCACTGCTCTGTCAGTTGGAACAACTTTTCCTGGATGTTTTTGGCAGTGTGTCTCTCAGGAAAGTGCTCCAAAGCAAGTATGGCTTGCTGCCTCACCAGTCTATCCTTGGGGTCACGATGAATCCAGTAGCCAGTAACAGACAGGTACTCCATGTGCAGTGCACTGGTCCACATGTCTGTTGTAAGGTGCACAACATTGCCCTCGCAGTCACGCATAGCATCTGATACTGCTTTGCATGATGCCTCATAGAGTTTGGGAATAGTGTTTGTAGCAAAATAAAATTGTGATGGTACCTTCCATCATGGTGCCATTCCCTCCATTACTTAGTGGAATCCCTCATTCTCAACAAATGAGAAGGAAAGCATGTCGACTGCAAGCATCTTGGACACCAGTGCAAGTTAGCACTGTGCAGTATGGTGAGATGCTGGCCATTTCATTTGATTTTGCACAGATTCTGGCAATGTTGTCTGCACAGTCATAGTAGCACTAGCAGTGCTTCTAGATGGATCAGAGGTGCTTGTCGTTCTGCAGTGTGTTCTGTCAGAGGCATTGAGAACAGACTTGTGATGGTGCTTCATGTGGCTATGCATCCCACTAGTACCAGGGCGGCTCTTACCTCCTTCTTTCACTCATGTTAGTTTCCTGCAGCAGTATTTGCACTGGACTACAAATTTATTTTCATCACAGGCAGTGAAATGTTTCCAGATGTCTGACTTTTCTTGCATCTGCATGGATGTCGGTGGTTGGGGTGATTGTTCCTTGCTGTGACAACAATGAAACACTGTCATCATTTGTTGATGTTGAGGGAGCTGGCGAACACACAGACATAGAATTTCTAATAATGGTTGTGCTATGAGCCACCGGTGATGGACTGCTGGTGTTGGTTGCTGTTGTCGTGATGGTGCGGTTGGAGCTGGTTGATTGACTTTTAGACAAACATCTGTTGAACATCGGAGCTATATTTTTCCTTATTGTAGAGTGCAAGGTCAAATCATTTCCTTGGCCTCGCTGTTACACATTTCTCAGGTTGTCATCAATCCTGGCTCTTTTGCATGGTTGGCTTCCCAATTTCAACGCTGCGTAAATCGGGGTGTATGTTGGATCTTCATAGTTATAGTCATCAGTGTCATCATCGATGATGTCAACATCATCTGCAGTGACATCACTGAGTCGGCATCACGATGCGCAGCCCTCACAGTGGCGTTGTCAGACACACCCAGTAGTACCTGCCTCACTTTCCTGAGCATTTTCTATTTCTTCCACATCTCTTGCTGAAGTAGACAATAGGCACTGGATGTTGTCGCGTCACTGCGTTACTGCCTCCTGCATGCTTTTTTGAGATTCGTCAGGTGTGCATTTGATTACGAGCGGAAGCATTTCATCATCTTCTTGTTACAACAATTGGCTTTCTATAGCACTGTCTGATTCTAATGACGATTGTTCTACATTGGACGGTGTGCATCTCACAAGGTATTCCATCAGTGCGTCCTGCGAAGGAAGAAAGTAATGGTGTTTAGAACTGCCAGGCTGTGGCAATGATGCTTTTGCTGGTGAAATATGCATTGATAGCAGTGGCTGAGACAATTCCACAACATCAGACTGCTGTGGGGACTCTGGTGGCAACACAAGAGGAGGCTGTGACTGTGCGGTGCATGAAGCAACAGCTGGAGCATCCAGAAAAGATTGTGGTAATTGTGGTGGGCGAGACTCCGAGTGCTGCTTCTTTTGATGTTTCTCTGTCTCCTATACCCTTTTTTTCCCATTCTGAAGCGACACTGTAGGGCTTGGACAGTCACTTCTATTGCACAGCTCAGTAGAGGAATCATCATGTTTCCGCTTTGCAGAATCGTGTGCCATTTCTTCTTTTCTTTGGATAATCTACAGAAAGAAATTGAGAAAAAATGAGTGTATTTTTAAAAGTTTCCAGGGCCTTTAAATGTACATTTATTTCTCAATATTTTGTAAGTTAAAACATGGTCTTACATCAACATGCATTCCTAAAAACACACATCACAATACATTTTGTAATATTGCAGACCTAATGTTACTATAGAACATAGACATGCCAGATTGTGAAAGATGTACACCATCATCCAAAAACATATTGCTATCAGCGGCTACAATGTTCCTATGCCAGACCAAAACCATTTCAATATCTTTAATGAAAGCACCAACAGACTTAACATTTCTAACACATTTATTAATAGCCTTCATGTTTGTGCTATATCTGTTGCACTTGCGAATAATGAGATCAGAGAAAACAATCTTGCAACCAGGAAAAAGC
>QEPC01008291.1:260261-284704 GCA_003113815.1 Sphenodon punctatus | reverse complement strand
CATCTTCATGAATGTTAGACCCCTTGTCTCTCCCTCTGTTCCCCTTCCTAAGTCTCTCCCCCAGCTCCTGTCTCTCAGATTGTAAGCCCTAGGGGCAGGGACCGACATGCCAGATGGGCCCTCTTCTTTGCCCGTTTCGATTTCCGGATTATCTATTGCCCAGGAAGATTAAATAACCTAGCGGACGCCCTGTCACGCTACTACGAGAACCCTTCCGATACAGGACTCCATCAGGACAACCTCTTGCGCAAGCAAGCATTTCTAGCAGGAGTTTTAACAGGTATGCAATTAAAAGCCTTGACGGCAAGGGATCCCGAGTTAAGCCAACTCATATCCTTGGATACGTCGGACTTTCTGAGGCACCACAATGCCATCGTCGTCCCATGGGCAGCCCGCCAAAAAATTCTCTGGGCTCACCATGATGCCCCGTTAGCAGGTCATCCAGGACAAAGACGGACCCTGCAACTCCTGCAATGACACTTCTGGTGGCCAACGATACGACAAGATATGAAAAAATACGTACAAGGATGTTCTGTCTGTTGACGAACCAAGGTACCCAGAAGGCGGCCCGTTGGCCTCCTTCAGCTCGCCTCCCTGCCCAGAGGGCCGTGGCAAAGAGTCAACATGGATTTCATCGTGGAGCTACCTCCGTCTCAAGGACACACCACCATCCTCGTCGTCGTGGATCAGTTCACAAAGATGGGGCACTTCATACCCTGTAAAGAACTGTCAACGGCCCCCCAAACCATGCAGTTGTTCTTATAACATGTCGTCAAACACAATGGCCTCACCGTGACTATCATTTCCAACTGCGGACCCGTTTGTAGCACGCTTCTGGTGTGCCTTGTTTACCTCAGTAGGAGTCCAGTTAGTCCCAACCACGGCCTACCACCCACAAGCGAATGGACAAGTGGAGAGGGCTAACCAGACATTAGAACAATATCTCCGTTGCTATGTGGATTATTTACAAAACGATTGGGTTTCCTATTTACCGCTCGTCGAGTTCGCCTTCAATAACACCAATCACGCAGCCCTAGGTACCTCCCCCTTTTATGTAAACTATGGGTTCCACCCTCGGCTAGCACTTCCAGAGGAACCAGCAACAGAGGTCCCCGCTGCTGGGGCCATGATAACAAACTTGCAGCGCTGCCACACTCATGCTCTTGCTATGTTACATCTTGCCAGGCAACGATACAAGGACACTACTGATCACAACCGCCAACCGAGCCCAAGCTACCAAGTGGGGGATTTGGTATGGGTCGACAGGTGGCACTATCTGTCTTTTCGTCCATCAGCTAAGCTAGACAACTGCTATATGGGAGCTTTTCCTATTTATAGTCAAGTAAATCCCGTGGTATACAAACTTGCCCTCCCAGATTCATTGGGGATTCACACTGTTTTTCATGTATCAGTCTTGAAACCTTTTCACTCTCCTCTTTTCCCTGACCCCTCTTCCCCAGGTCCCGTGTGCAATGTCCAGGGAGAACCAGAATATGAAGTCAAAGCCTTACTCGATTCCAGGGTTCGACGAGATAAACTCTTTTACTTAGTCAATTGGAAGGGTTGTGGGGTGGCTGAGCGCTCTTGGGAGCCCGTCTCCAACATACATGCTCCTCGCCTTGTTCGTGCGTTCCATGCACGCCACCCCGTGTGCCCAGGACCTCTGTGTCCCTCCCGCGGGTGTCGAGGCCCCTGGGGAGGGGGTGCTGTTAGGAAATGGGCCTGGAAGAGGGCGGCACAAGCACGCTCCAGCCGGGGAATAGGGGGGTCAGGGAAGGGTAGGAGGCCACCGCACAGGGGATCCTCCTGCCTGACACGGACTCCCAGCCTCCCCAGGTACAAACCCCAGCCCCCGACTGCATCCAGACCCCAGAGCCATCCCTTTTGAGCAGCGAAGTGGGGGCTGCCCCCGCACCGCATAGGGATGAGGGGGCAGGTCCTTCACATGCACTTATGCCAACTGGAAATAGGGGTGCAGGGAGAGTACAGCCACCATGCTCACCAAGGGGGCGAGGGCTGGGAAAGTCTGGGCGGTAACAGCTGGGCGGAGGGGAAACCCTGAACAGATGCCTCGGCGCTCAGCACGCCTGCAAGCACGTGAGCAGGCGGGGCTGAGTGTTCATAAGGAAAGGCACAGCTTCTCGCACTTGCCGGCGATCAGCAGTGCTGTGAAGCTGGCCCACTTGCAATTCTTGTGACTGAGCTTTTGGAAACCCTTGTGTTGTGTGAGACAGTGTGGGGCGTGGAGTGAGTGAGGAGTGAAAGGTGAGTGGTTGAACCGAGAGTCTTGTGTGTTGTCCTCCTGTGTTGCAATTACCCTGTTCTTCCCTCTTTCCCTAGTGCCTGGTGGTGTCGGCTTTCCCTTCCTTCCCCCTTCCAAAGGTGTTAACCCCTTCCTCACTGGTCAGTTCACGAAGGTGAGTTCTCCTGAGCACCGTATACGTGGGTGTGGGTTTTGGGGGCGTGAGTGTTGGGCAGGGACCTGGTCCCCCTGTGGGGGACACTCACTCTTCCTGTTGCTTGCCAGCGCCCCAATGATGATACTGCCTCGCCCCTATTGGGACTTCTAGGGCCAACCTATACCCTGAGGGGCCTTTTTTCTCAGCAAAGGAAAAGAGAATTGGTAGCCTACCTTAGGTGAATTCTTTTCTCTCATATTCTCTGCATACTCCTCCTGCTGGGTAGTTCTACTGTTGGCCGCTAGGAGGCAGCTGATCTAATTTTTGTCTGTGCCTGCGTCCACGGAGCTACCCGGCTCTTCGCCAGTCCGTTCGCAAGCTGAAAATTTCTCTTAATATATATATATAACACTAGAACAATAATGGTTAACAACCCTATTACTATAATCTACTCCCCTAAAGGGAACACCTAAAAAACAGTGAGCAAGGTACCAGTCCCCCCAGCCCCCTGACTAAATTCGTGCTGTTTGGCAGGGAGGGGCGGAGGAGTATGCAGAGAATATGAGAGAAAGGAATTCACCTAAGGTAGGCTACCAATTCTCCTTTCTCCTCATATTTCTGCATCCTCCTCCTGCTGGGACGTACCCAAGCACTCCTGAAAACCTTTAAGGGTGGGAGCCAACAGCACTGGGGGACTCCAGTACCGCTTGCAACACCCTTCTGCCGAAAGCAGCTTCTGCAGATTGAAAGATATTTATTTTATAGTGCCTCACAAACGTGTGTATGGAGGACCAAGTAGCTGCCCTGCAGATTTCCTCGTAAGAGGCTCTTGCTTTAAAAGCGTACGAGGTGGCAGCGCTACGCACCGAATGTGCCCAAATCTGGAGGGGAGGAATCTTCCCTTTTGCCTTATAGGCCTCAACAATACCCTGCTTCAACCACTTAGAGATCAGGGTTTTTGAAGCTTTACGCCCCTGGTAACCTGGTCTAATGTTGACAAATAGGGCCGTGGAAAGCCGGAACCCTTTTGTCCTAGCCAAATAGATTCTAAGGGCTCGCCTGAGGTCCAGAGTATGCCATGCCCGCTCCCTTGGGTGGACAGGATTTGGACAGAAGGAAGGCAAAATAACCTCCTGGGACCTGTGGAACATGGTATTAATTTTAGGGAGGAAGGCCTGATCCAGACGTAACGTGACCGAATCCTTTTTGAAAATACAAAAGTTGTCCTCCATGGACAACGCACCCAGCTCGGAGACCCGTCTCGCTGAAGTAACTGCAACGAGAAAAATCACCTTTAGTGTTAATAAATATAACGATATATGTCTTAGAGGCTCAAAAGGAGGTTTTGTCAAGGCCTCTAGGACTAAGTTCAAGTCCCAAGAAGGAACTCTATGTACCACAGGAGGACAAATTAACCTAGCTGCTCTAAGGAATCTACGCACATTCTTGTGTGAAGATACTATCCTGCCTGATACTGGCCTAAGGACCGAATCGATGGCAGCTGCCTGTCTGGCTAATGTGTTAGCCCTAAGACCCTTTTCTAAACCCAGCTGCAGGAACTCCAAGACTTGAACTACCCCTGCCCTGGTAGGGTCCCTATTTTGTTGAAGTGACCAGGCAGCAAACGTTTTCCAGGTTGCTTGATAACTTCTTCTTGTTGCCGCCTTTCTGGAACGCTGGATAGTATTCAGGACTGCCTCTGAATATCCCTTCTTCCTCAGTGCTGCCCGTTCAAGTTCCACACTGTTAATTTTAATGTCTGTATTTCTGCAGAGCAGACTGGACCTTGGGAGATCAGAGTTGGGATCAGTGGCAGCCTGTGGTATTGTGAATGGCTGCGCTCTATAAGTTCGGAGAACCACGGTCTCCTGGGCCACCACGGGGTGATTATCAGCAGATGAGCCTGTTGCCTGATTGCCTTGGCTATGGTTCTCTGGATCAAGGGAATTGGAGGAAAAGCGTACAAGAGGCCTTTGGGCCAGGGGTGGTTCAACGCATCGAAGCCCTCTGCTTCCAGACACCACCGCTGCGACATGAATCTGGGGACCTGAGTGTTTTCCCTTGTAGCAAACAGGTCCATCACGGGGAGACCGAACCAGTCTACTATCAGCTGGAACACAGATCTGTCCAGGGTCCACTCGTGGGGGTCCAGAGTCTGGCGGCTCAGCCAGTCGGCTCTCTTGTTTTCCAGACCCTTGATGTGCAAGGCCTTCAATGAAGATAGGTGTGATTGGGCCCACCTGAAAAGCTTGACTGACTCCCGATGTAACTCCCTCGATCTCGATCCCCCTTGGCGATTTATATACGCCTTCGCCGTTATGTTGTCTGTGTAAATCAGCAGATGATTCGAAGGAAACGTTGGCAGAAGTTGGCGCAGAGATAGGCGGATCGCCTTGAGCTCGAGGAAGTTGATTGACTTGTTGGAGTCCATCTTGGACCACAATCCCTGGGCTGAGTGAATCCCCGAGTGCCCTCCCCACCCCTGGAGGCTGGCATCGGTTGTTAACACTGTTCTGTCTGGCTCTGAAAGAGGCACTCCTGCCTGGAAGATTTCTGGGTTTAACCACCAGGACATTGAGTGTTTTAATCCTGGTGGAACGGGAACCCATGGGTTTAACCCCAGAGTGAGTTCTCTCTGCATAGTGCTTAGCTGCTTCTGCAAGGGGCGAAGGTTGAAACGACCCCAAGTCACCTGCCCTATGCAAGAAACTAGGAGACCCAGCAGGCTCGCCAGTCTTTTGAGTCTCATCCGTGAGTTCTGCTGGAGCAATGTGATCAGGCTCTGGATTTTCTTTCTCCGCTCCGGTGGTACGAAAGCTCGATCTGAGGAGGTATCTATTAGGATACCTAGATGCTCCAGACGGCGGCTCGGGATGAGATGGCTCTTTTCCCTGTTTATGATGAAGCCGTGTCTTTCCAGGTATGCAATGGTCTTGTTCAGGTGCATTTCCACCACCGAAGGGGAGCTGCCCCTGATCAGTATGTCGTCCAGGTAGGCATAGATATGAGTGCCCTCGCTGCGGAGGTTGGCAATCAATGGAGCCAAAATCTTTGTAAAGGTTCTGGGGGCCGAGGAGAGTCCGAAAGGGAGGGCCCTGAACTGCCAGTGATGTCTGTTGTATGAGAACCGGAGCCATCTTTTGTGTGGATTCCATATCGGGACATGGAGATAAGCTTCCCTGAGGTCCAGGGAAGCCATCCAGTCGCCCTTCTGAAGGTTCCGGCATACTGACAGGGCTGTCTCCATTTTGAATCTTTTCTTCCTTACCACCTTGTTCAGGCCTTTTAGGTCGAGAACGGCCCTCCATTTTCCCAGCTTCTTCTCCACTAGGAACAAGATGGAGTAGACGCCCAAGAAACGCTCTTGCTTGGGAACTCTCTCTATAGCCTGAATCTCCAGAAGCCTGCATATCTCTGATACCAGGGCTAGGTGTTTCTCTGGGTTTTTGGAGGTTGGGGAAGCAATGAACCTTTGCCTTGGGGGGCGTTCTACCTCTATGCGGTACCCATCTGTGACGCAGGATACTACCCAGGCATCGGAGACCGAGTTTTGCCACTCCGTCTTGTATTGCTGTAGTCTGCGTCCCACTCCTGGGGCGGAGTAGTCAGGAATCCTGTCTGGTCTGGGAGGAGCTGGCTCCCCTGGATCTCCGTCTGTCGAATCTGCCCCCCCTAAAGCCTCTCCCACGAAAGGAGAAGTTGGAAGCAAACTCCCTGTGGCTTTGAAAATGCCCTCTCCTGTTAGAGCCAAAACCCCTAAATCTAAAGGGCTGGCCTCTAAAAAAAATCCCCTTCTGGGGGTCACTTGTTGGAGGGTCTTGGGTTTATCCTTCGAATTTGCTTCCTCCAGGACTTTCTCAAGGCAGACCCCAAAGAGTTTTGAACCCTTGTAAGGGGCAGAGGTCAGAAGATTCTTGGCTGTCGTGTCTCCCTGCCAAGAGCGGAGCCATACCCTTCGTCTGGCCGCTATCCCATTTGCCATCGCCCTAGCTGACCAAGAGAGGCCATCTGTGGTTGCATCCGCCAGAAAGGCGGTGGCCATACAGATGCGGGAAGATAGCTTTTGTGACCTTCTATCTGAAATCTCGGGGTCCTGTGCCTCTTTCATCCACGCAAGGAGAGCCCTTGAAACGTAGGATGCCACTATGTTTACTCTCAGGGAGGCAGCTGTAGACTCCACAGCCCTCCTTAGTGCTGAGTCTACCCCCCTATCTGTAGGATCTTTAGGATGACAGTCCCCCTCCGTTGGGAAAACCGTCTGTCGGGCTAGTGAGGCAGCAGCTGCATCTATCTTTGGGCTCTTGAACAAAGACTCTTTTCTCCTAGAAAAGGAGTACAGGGCCTCCTGGGTTCTATTCATTTTGAAAGCCTTATCAGGGTGTTTCCACTCCTCCAGGACAATTCTTTCGAAAGCCCTGTCGAGGGGCAGGCCCTGATCTTTACCATGCACTGAAGGCATGTAATCCCTAGTCTCTTCCTCCTCCTGTGATTCGGAAGAGTCCTCCTTGGTTTTTTTTTCTTTAAGTTGGAGCTTTTTAATTACTTGAGAGAGTAACTCCTCTCTATAGCGGGCCGGGAATTGACGCTCCCTATCCTTGGGGTCTGGGGTAGACTCTACCCATTCCCCTTCCTCCATCTCAGACTCCCCCTGAGAAGAGTCAGATGCTGAGCTAGACAGGGACTGCGATTGAGAAGTGCAGGCCTGTTCCTTTCCCCACCTCTGTTCCTCCACCTCAGAATCCTGAGAAGAGAAACTCTGTCCCCTAGCTCCCCCTAGTGGGGCTTTTGCCTTCCTGCTAGTCCCTGAGGACTTTCCCACCCTCAAGCGTTTCTTTACAGGCCCAGGCTCGGGGGAAGCTAGCTTTCTTTTCCCGCCTTTTTTATGCTGGGCCTGGGTGAGGGTCTTCAGGGAGGCCAACATTTTCCCCATAGTGTGGGCTAGGGAAGCCATCGAGGGATCCTGAAGGGCCTGTGAGTCCTCTTGCAGGGACCGATACTCCGACCCACCTACGGGGGTGGGAGGGGGGGGGCTGTTTGCCCTTCAGCAGAGCTCATCCTCCAATTAATTTTATTAATTATCTGTGTATCCTTCTCTTTTTCTTTTCTTTTTTTTTTTTTTTTTTTTTTTTTTTAAATGGAGGGGCTCTTTTTTGTCGGGAGGGCCCAGCGGTGCTGCCCCTGATCCGACAGAGGCGGGGGGATCGCTGCTAGCTGGGTGGCTTCCCGCTAAGCGGGAAGGAGAGAGGCAGCGTTCCCTGATTCCCGTCAAACTGCGAGGGAGCCGGCGGTGGTTTTTTTTGGTTTTTTTAAAAAAAGAATTCAGTTTCTTGCGGCCTGGACGAGCGATACCCGAGACAGCGTCCGGGATCGCTAACCCCAAGTGCCCCGCCAAGTAATAGGCTCTAACCACACTCCTACTGTCTTTCCTAGGTTCCTGGAACCGACACACGTCCTAACGGCCCCAAAGCAGACGATAGACTGGCGAAGAGCCGGGTAGCTCCGTGGACGCAGGCGCAGACAAAAATTAGATCATCTGCCTCCTAGCGGCCAACGGTAGAACTACCCAGCAGGAGGAGGATGCAGAAATATGAGGAGAAAGTGTGTTCCCCTGTACCGCAGGAGTTCCCTGGTGTGTCTGACGTACTACCCAAGGCTAGGTCTGTGGGTCCCCTTCCTGTACTCCATTGCCCTCACAGCCAGAGCATACTACTTTGACTTGCGTGTGTCTGTTTTATTAATGCTCTATACAGGGTCAAGCTTCCTATAAAGAACATACCAGATTTAGTGTTTGTCTCCCTCTTGCCCTAAACCCATCTTGCTATTGCAGAGTTGTCTCCTCAGTGTCCTCACCTGTTCGCTGCCATTTTCCAGCAGCTGCAATGGATTCCATTGAGTCATAGATTTCAAACTGAACACAGACCTTTGTGACCCTGAGGCTGCCCTAATGGTCCATGTGCCACAATTCTCTCAGTGCTTCTGCATCCAGGCCAGGTGTCGGGGACCAAGCTCAAGCATTTTAGAAGGGGAGCAGTCCAGTCTCTGGGAAGGGACCCAGGATGGAGGATGCTTGCTTGCACCAGCAGGTCACTATCCTCTTTGGCAAAACTGTGCCATGTTAACATTGCCAGAAGTCGCACAGAACACAATGAGCTAAGAGCTGCGTGGGGCACAGGGAAATGCCCCATGCTTTAGCATGGCTTGGAAGAGCCACAGCTAGGGGATCTTTCACACAAACACCTGAAAGGAGGAGGAGGAGAAAACAGAGTCACACATACTGCAGCTGACTGTGTGAAAAGTTATGTTGGCAAGAGTGAACATGGACAAAGCAAGCCTGGTAGCAGAGAGCTGACATGCACCGTTTTGTTCATGCAGCAAATGGGAATGGGTCAAGGAAGAAGAGGCACTAGGCAGGCACCAGGGAAGCTCCTTTGAGAATAGCCCAACGCTCAGCCCAGGGTTGGGGTAATGAACCTTGGGGCTTCAAAGCACTGATTTACTCACCAGTTTGAACACAGAGGAGCTACTTCAATTGGAACAACCACCAGCTATTCTATTTTAAAAGCATTTCTCCTGATCTCAGTGAAATGACAACCAAAAGTGGAGGTTGGGGTGGGGGGGGAGGCTGTCCCGGTCTGTGTGCACCAAATGTGTGTCGAAGGGGAAGGAAGGACAGGCACTCATAGGCACTTTTAGAAGTTTTATTTTTCAAAATATACACTATTTACTTACAATTCTGCCCTGGCTACAGTTTATACAACTTTATGCCAAACCTTTAAATAGCTCTGCAGTAAACATTAGGGTAAGAAATCATGGGATCAGGAGGAAATAGCATCTTAGCAATTACTTTAAATTGGGATGTAAGCAAAAACTACATGCAAAACATTAACCGGAGAGTTTTGGTAACAACAGATGAGGGTTAAAAAAAGATACTAGCCTGCAAGCCCCTCACCTGTCCTGCTGCCCTTCTGGAGACCCTGGCACCAGGGAGGGCAGAAGCAGGAGTTAAAATCCCTTAGACATAAAAATAAAAGCCTCTTTGAAGTATGGTCTGGAAAAAGGAAACCCAGCACATACTGTTACGTGCTGGTTTCCACTCACTTTGTTGCCGTGGGGCTGGAACAGAGACCCACAGATAATATGAGCAGCAAGCAGTGGAAGGCTTGAAGCAAACCCCAGCAGCAGCTACCCAGACACTAAAGTGACTCCACACTCCTCTTTAAAAAATAATTAGTCCAATTCCTCCTGTGGAGCTAGTGCACGAAGAGGTTGCAGTAGTGCCTTTAGCCCCATGGGGCAGTGAGCACACACCCTGGAGGTGGCTTTGGATGCAGCTTGGGTGTGTGTGTGGGGAGAGCAGGGTTTATTTCCTCCAGCCATGGAGTGATGTGCGGGATCAGGAACCGAGAAATTGAGCATGCAAGCAAAGCAGGTATAGAGTGGTACAGGCATTCCCATTGCTTCCTGTCAGATAGGCCATCTGTGCAAATAGGGGTGAACAGACCAATAGGGGTAGGAGCAGAGTTTGGCCCTTCATTGCCAGGTGGCTACTGTGGCACAGATTCCACCTGTGTTCAGTGGCACAAACCTCAGGTGGGGCTCACACAGGACACTTTTTTCCAGGTGAGGAAGAGAAAATGAGTCCAGGGGAAGAGACAGAAACCAGAATGGCAGCAACACAATTTGCTGCTCCTCAGAGGAGCCAGGGGGCCCTGGGCATGGAAAGCCATTGGAAACCCAGCTCTTGCCAGTGAGCCTCTGCTTCTGCTCTTAGTAGCTGGCACCAAGCAGAAGCATAGGCCCTTTTTACACGGGCGACACCCATGTATGAACACCCAGGGTATTCATGTGTGGGTGCTGAATGTGTAAATCCCGCAGGGCTGGGTGTGCACGCTCCCATGCACGTGCATCCTCACGCATGGAGGCACCGGTGAAAACGGTGGGTGTAGATTGGTGTGTGCCCGTCTAAACCCTCCCCCCCATGCAGCACACACAGACACACCCACCCCCGCCCGCGCTGCAGCCTGTATAAAAAGGGACATAAGGTGATGCAGGCAGGGCCCAGTACCGAAGGTGGGAGGTCACCCCTCCTCAGTTGCTCAGCCGCACAGAGACAGGCTCTTGGAGTCACTGGCATCAGTACAACACACAAAAGGAATATGGCTGGGGTGAAACCCAGAGCTTGGAGCAGAGATGGGAGCCACAAAGCTGAACTGACAAATTCATCCTCCAAAATAGGAGACACTAGTCCCCATTCAGGTCTCCCCTCTCACTGCAGCACTATATTCCTCCTGTGGAGGAAAGGAAGCTCCTAGCCAGGGGAGCCACCCCAGGGACTTGACACACAGCAGTATGTGCTACTCCCACCTCACAACCAATGGAGAACCTGGCAGAGGCAGGAAAGAATTGGGGAGGGCAGAGGCAGGCGAGGGGAACAGTCCCCCATCTCTGCCTGGGCTTGAAAAGGGGAGGAATGGGTGGCAAGTGTTGGGGAGCAGGCTGCTCTCCGAAGTGCACCAATTGAAGCCCATTCTCTGGCACACAAAGAATGGATGTGCCTGGCAGGCTGCCAATTGCTGATTAGAGAACAGGAGAAGCAAGAGACCTGAAGGGAGAGGGACGCTAACTGCCCTCTCCAGGACTCTCTAGAAATCACTTTACAGCTCTGCATTGTCCCAGCATCCTTCCCGACTCTCCAACCCCTTCCAGGGTGAGCGGCAGCTGTGCAAGACATGGAATGGGAACAGAGAACCTGTACTGCTCAGCGGTTCCTACTTAGACCACTTTCAGACATTCCACCCTCACCACGCATTTTCTGGCTGCAGGGGGGAATGCGCAGCCAGAATACGCACAGGGATCAGTCAGTCTGAAAGCCGGCCCCCCTCCACCCCGTGGCTTTTCTGGCAGAGATGTGCAGGGATGCAGAGCTTGATTTCCTGCTCTGCATTCCTGCAGATGCAGGGGGTAGACACGGGACTGTCGGACTGGCCGATCCCCACGCATAGCCTGGCTGTGCATTCCCTCCCACAGCCAAAATATGCGCAGGGGGGAGGGGGGAAGGGAGTGTCTGAAAGCAAGGCCAGTTGTTAGCATCTGGGAAGCTAGTGCCACCACTGGGCTGGAAAGGGTGCTTAAGGGACTAGCACCGAATTGTGCTTTAGTTCTTTCCCATTATCAGTACAAAGATCTGGCCCATGAACAGTCCCTCCCTGCATGCAATACTTCATCTCTACCTAGCCAGACTGCTTACCAGGCTACTACTCCGTGCTTTTTGCATCATGGGAGCAGTAGGTCCCTCAAGCCACACCTCTGTACTAAAAATAACCCCCACCTCCTCCATTGCACAGAGCATGAGTAAGGGTTGCACTCTGGCTCAGAGGATATTCCCCGTGCAGCTTCTGGCTGCACTGAGCATACCCCTCCTCTTCTGCTTGCACCCTCACTGAAGCACTCCGAGCAAGGAGGATAGCTCCAATCCAACAATATGTGCACAGCCCCCATCAAGTACTATCGATGCCCTTCCACATTAACTTCTGTACCAAAGCGAGTGGGCCTTTGGGGGAACAGATTCCTCCAACTTGCAGATGGGTCCCCTTCCCAGGAGGCTGGCATGGTCAAGGCCACAAAAGAAGAACAGGCAAGTGAACAGCCTCCAGTCCTCACTCGAGCCACTTTGAGTGTGGGTAGCACCATGTTAAGTCCTGCAAAAGGTGGAAGAGTGCTGCGTGGGAGACATGGAACCAGAGCCACGCTAGGGATGCAGGAATGCTAATCTTCCTTCTCAAAGGTTTCCTCTGGGATTAGCGTTTGGAAGTGATAATCCCAAAATGTGCTGGTGATGCCGAAGCCTGGAGCAGAAGGAAAGGGGAAGAAGTGAAGCAAATTAGGATCTAGAGCATCATATAGGCTTGTCTACCTTGTCTCTGCACAATCAGCCACAAGCAGGGCTGGCCTTACCACAGGGTGACCCAGGGCAACTGCCTCAGACTCTGTTATTTTCTCTACTTCTGAGGGCCTCACAGAGCCCCCCATTTTCACCAGGCCAGGGTGTAGGGCCTTCAACCCCCCACCCACCAGTGGGCCCAAACACCACCAATAGGACCTCATGGAAAGTGCCCCCCAAGGCAGCAGGGCCCTGCATTTTATCTTCACCTTGGGTCCCGCCAATTGTAGGGTCAGCCCTGGGAATAAAAGTGAGGGCAGGAGCTAAGTCTCAGAGTTGGCTGAGCCAACTGGCAAAGTCATTCCATGGCACACAAAGGCCACAAGATCAAGACACACCATTAAAAGGGCAGAGGCACAGCCTGTCTTAGATTGCTTCCCATTTTAGAGAGATGCTTATTAGCAGAGACCTGTGTTCACTGCGTTTAAACATCGCAAATGCAGGTCCCTGCTTATTAGTAATCCAGGCAAAGAGGTTTAATGCAGCTGTTCTAAGGTGCTGAGAATGGCACCCTGAAAGCGCTGGATTGTGCCCAGGTTGGACAGAATTGTCCCAGGGAATGCGGGAGTATTTCATGTGACTAGGAGTCTGAAGCAGCCATGAAGTAAAAAGCAGGGTGGGGTGGAGGGGGCAGAGGGGAGAGACCAACTAGCTCCCTGTTGTCAAACATCTCTGGTCAAAGAGGTTCAGGTGCCTTCCATTCTAGTGTAATCTTGGCATGACAGAGAGAAACCAGTTCCCTGGGGAGCAGGACTTGCTTGGAAGCAAGTTTGATATTTGACAGCCAGGTTGGTCCCTCTGTTTATCAGCATTTGTGACACCAGCTAGCATGAAACTCCATGCAATGCAGGAGAAAGCTGAGGTAGCTGCCCCGAGTCTTCGGGGAAGGGTGGGGTATAAGTGTAAATAAATAAATAAATAAATAAAGAGGAGGTGCAGTGTGTGTCCCCTCATTAACATCTATGTGACAAACAACTTTATGAGCCACGCAGTGCAGAGAAGCCTAACCTATGGCAGCAGTGAGAAAGAGGGGATGGTACCTGCTCTTTGGTGCTCAAAGTGGTGCTTGATGTGGTAGGCTTTCAGTCGGTACAGGTAGGAGTCTTTCCGAGGAGACCCATAGTGCAGATAGTAGTGCATCATATCGTAGAGGACATAGCCAAATAGCCCCCCAACAAAAAGAGCAAGACCCAATGCTGTAGGAAAGAGGAACTGGCTAAGACCGTAGAAGAACCCAATGACCAGGGATGCTGGCACAGGTGGGAAGACCAGTCGGGAGCCGTCAAATGGAGACTGAAAGCAGAACAGCACAATGAGCACAGTTAGCTCCTAGTTCATTAAGGGAGGCATGATTTATTCGATTGCATCCCCACAGCACAGAAAAAAACCCATTCAGTAAAAGGAAGCAGCGCTAGCCATTAAGATCATAGACAGAATTATGGATGGCAGCTGCAGAGCAGTTCGACATGGCTCTCAATGTCAGAGAGAGCTATGAGCAGCATTTCTCCAGCCAGCACCACAGGAGCTATCAGAGCAGCTCACTCTGCAGGACTCCCAGTGTTACGAGGGAGCAGCCTTGCTGAATGGGCGCCCGTCATGTTTATGGGTCCAGATCTATTCTGTTATTGATATCTCTTAAAAGGCTTTTGCTTCCAGTACTCAATGCAACCAGAAATCTGGGAGATGGTAAAGCCACTTGTGTGTCTAACAGGGTGTTTTTACAAAGCTCCTTTAAAGCTTAATCTGAGGCAGCCAAGACATCAATTGTGGTCAACCAGCCAGTCATGAGTGACATTTGTCGTAGCCCATAATCCTCAAGCAGGGAGGGGAAGGGGGTAGTAGGACCTCCCTGGAAATGAGCAGGGTGAAGTGGGGCTTCCACACCATTGTGGTCATCATGCTCCTTTCTAGGGCTGTGCATGGGGTCAAGTATTTTTGTATCTATATTTTAGTTTTTTTCTTGTTTATTTGTATCTTTAACCATATTCACCTGCATTTTCCCCATTGCCCCCAATATGGCAAACACAATGAACATGGGGCCTTATGTATGGGTTATTTTGGCACAGAAGTGCTGTGAGGCTCTGCCAGATTGACAGGCCTATAAGGAAAGGAAAATACAATTAAAACTGCTGCTAAGTTTGCTACCAGTTTAAAAAGAGGGGCACTGGTTTGCAGGAGGGTGTAGAATACAGCTGGCTTGGTGGGAAGATGTTAGCTAGGGGAGGAACAGGCACGGGTCTTGCTCAGAGAGGACTGCTAGCTTCGGGAGGGGAAAATGGGGTATGAATCTGGCTCAGGAGGGTCACTGGCTTAGAAGAAGGGTTGTTGGTTTGAGGAAAAGGCATGGGTCATGGGACTAGGCTCAGGGAATGTTGCTGGCTTTGGGAAGGGGAAATGGGTCTGGCCTGGAATGGGAAGTAGTTTCTGACTCAGGGGGAAGTCACTGGCTTTTGGAAGGGGTTGGGAAAGGGGGAATGAGACTGCCAGAGACTCCCCATTTCTTTCTGGCTGGGCTGGGAGGCTGCAGTTTCGAGACAGTGGTGGCCCCTGCAGGTGTAGAGAGTTCACTACAGGCTCCCCAAGCAGACAGTTGAGAGTCAGAGAGCAGTCAGGCTCCAAGCTAGATATATGCTGCAGTTTTGGGGGTCCAGTTCGAGACCTCGTGTCAGGTACCACATTTTCTGAGAAAGTCTGGGTTCACTTGGAAACCTATACGCAGGCCTAGTATGTGTGTTTCGAATATGGAAGCTGAATAGGGCATTTTTAATCAAAACCTGAATGCACAGCCCTAATTCTTTCTGAGTGTTGGGATAATAGCTCTCAGGAAGGGGAGGGGGCATATCAGAAAAAGACAGACTAAGGGGTTCTCCTGCCTCCTGCTGAAGTGGACTGCCCTTGGTTGATTCCCCAGCACAGGAAGTCCTCTCTACAGGGCAAGTCTGGCCAATTCTGCCCTAGACTTTTGGTGCCCAATGACTTAGCTCTGCTGAATTGTTAAAAGACTTGGGCCACTTTCACACACATTACCTGGGAGGTGGGAAAACTTCTATGATGGCAATCACGGCTCTATTCACACGTTAAAGACTTGGACCACTTTCACACGTTATCTGAGAGGTGGAGAAACTTTCATTATGGAAATCTATTCTCATGAAAATGAGCACATGTAGGAACGTGCTACTCTGCTTTTATCCTGTGAGAACACTCACACATGACCGGGTCTCCCAATGTAGCTTCTACAATGATGGATGCTCTCACAAGATAAAAGCAGAATAGCGCATTCTTACATGCGCTAATTCCATGATAATAGAGCTGTGATTGCCATCATGGAAGTTTCCATGTGTGAAAGTGGCCTCAGATCGTCTGAGGAGCTGGCTGGGTATTCACAGGTTCAGGCCAAAGAGCATTTCATACAGTGCCTAACTTTCATAGCTATCTAGTCTACACCCAAGGTGTTTACCTTTCCCTTGCAAGAGCTCATAGCATCCCAGGCATCTACTGCAGCACATGGAATTTCACTCCCCACCCTGCTTTGGGCATCATGAACATGCAAGGAGTCCTTCTTCCATTCTCCTCTGAATAGTCTCAGCCTTGCATCCCTACATGCTCTGCGTGACTCGAGAAGAGAAGTTGGGAGGTAGGCAGATTGCTACTGGAGATAGCAATTTGATGATCCTACATCCAATACAGATCACAGCAAGAGCAAGGAGCAGTCTCCAAGGTGTAGGTAGAAAGAGCCAGTGCTGCCTTATGCCTTCTTGCTTGCCAAGCTGCTGAATCAGGTAGTTCCATGTGCTGGGTCTGTTTGAATTCCAGCTCTCTTGGCAAGCCCACTGCTAAGAGTGTAATTCTTCCCAATAGCTACCGTGCAAACTCCTTTTCAAGAATGACACCACCCATCCAATGGAACCTGCCTACAATCCCCACCTCTGAGCAAGTACCACCACCTGATATTCATGGATCTCTCTGCAGCAGGACAAGCTTGACTTACCTTGTGATGTTGCCCATGTAACATGAAATGCAGGGTGATGAGATAGTAGTTACTAGCGGGAGGCTTCATGTGGAAGAGAAAGCGATGGATGAGATACTCTACGAAGGACCATACACCCATTCCTGCCACGAAGAGGGCTGGAAAGCAGAACCTGCTCACAGGAATGGAATACTCTACAAAACAGGAAGAGATGTAGCTATCAGTATCCAGACAATGCTAGGCCAGCCATGAGCAAGGCAGCCAGCTCACAACAAGGCTTCATTCATGTGTACTTCATGCTTCCCCAGTACATTTAACTTCCACACAGCTCCCTCACCTCATGCCAGCCCTGGACTGAGCATACCTCTCAAGTGTCAGAGATTGGGCAGGACATGATGGGTTTCCGCTTTTTATGGCAGATGTCCCACCTGCCCTGCCCTGCCTTGCTGTTCCAATGCCCCAGTTTTGGGATATAAACAGTTCTCCCAGTGGCTTGCGGATGGCACTACTGGAGCGGATTGGGCTCTCTGGACTTCGGGAGAATTCCCGGTGGAGCTGCAAAATTAAACTTTAATTCCAGTCTCCGGATTTCTTAACATCCTGGGTGTGGGCAGCGGCGTTACTGCCGCTGCCTCCATGGCAAATAGAGAGAGAGAGAGAGAGGATGCCGACACCAATTCGCCAAAGCTTTCCCTGCAGGGGCGGAAACTACAACTTCCAGAATGCCCTGGGACGAGAAGCATGCAGGCAGTTCTCAGACACTTCTGGTCACTCAGCCAGCCTGGAAGGGAGGTGAACTTGGTCCGGGGTCTAGACCCATGTAATAAAATAAATAATAAAATAATAATCATCTTTATTTTTATATAGCACCCCCCCTGCCATGGCACTCGGAGTGCTTCACAAAGAACTAATTAACAACAGTAACAGTTGCAGTAACGCTCCCTCAGGGGACCTTGCACGGCCTACAACTCCCTGTTATTGTCCCCAGTAGCTGCTGTCCTGCAGGCCTGCTTCCTTTCACACCAAGGCTGGGGGCCCCTGGTGCTGCTATCTTTGAGCCCTGGGAAGAGCCAAATGGGATGTCCCCAGCACCACCTTACAGTGCCCTCCTCTGCATATACACACTCACCCACTGCATGCAGCTTCCAGTCTTTCAGTAATGAGGTGTCCAGCCAGTCTTGTTTATTAAACAACCCTAATGACACCTATTTCCCCTTATTGGCTTCTGCTTAACAAGCGCACACTGGTCCCCAAGGACAGTTTGTACAGATAGATGCCCTGACGCCCATATCTGGGCCTAAGGAAATGAGACATACTAAAAAGAAAAAGACAAAAAAAAAGAAAAAGACAAGGAATACCTATTGAAAACGAGAGAACAGGAATATCAATTGGAAGTACTAGGGCTTTGCGAATGCCAATAGCCCTAAATAGGCAATAAAACAATAATTATCTTATTTTATTGAATTTATTGATTTATTTATTTCCTTGGTCTTGTACCCCACACCCTCCTGCTCACAGAGCAGCTCAGGGGGGCTCACAACAAACACAGACCATCAAGAATCATCATATAAAACATCCATACACACTAAAATTCAATAAAAATCATAAAAACATACTACGGGCAGACAAAAAACCCCACCCATCGCCCTCTCCAAAGGCCCGGCGGAATAGCCGGGTCTTACACTGTCCTCAGAAAGAGGGGAGGCCTGGGGTCAGGCGGGCCTCCATTGGGAGGGAGTTCCAGAGTCTAGGTGCGGCCACTGAGAGCGCCCTCCCCATCATCACCACCTGGGAAACCCGGGGGACTTCGAGTTGGGCGTCCCTGGCCAACCGCAGAGGCCGTGATGCAACCCGGGGCCTGAGGCAGTCCCGCAGGTAGTCAGGACCCAGGCCATTTAGGGCTTTAAAGGTCATTACCGGCACCTTTAATTGGGCCCAGAAGACAACAGGCAGCCAGTGCAGAGAATGGAGCACAAGTGTAATGTGCTTGTGGCAACCCGTCCCCGTTAAGAGATGGGCCGCTGCATTCTGCACTAGCTGCACTCTCTGGACCATCCTCAAGGGCAGCCCCACGTCGAGTGCGGTGCAGTAGTCTAATCTGTAGTATCTATAATACGCAGTAGTATCGGATGGTTATCTGATACAAAGGGAGTATGGGGACGTCCTTAAATGCAAAAGAGGAGGGGAGGATTAAAGGGTGGGGAACTAAAAAAGATCAGGATGGAAAAACAGCGAGGAAGCCAAGGGGAGGAGATGGAATGATGTTGGTGTGTGTGTGTGGAGCTGGGTGGAATGAGAGATAGAAGGCCACAAGGAGCAGCAAGAATGACAGTGCGATCTGTGGGAATGACAAGGGTTGGGTGGACTGACAGAAAGGAGGCCAGCGGGAGCGGCTGGAGTGCTGGGGGGCTGGAGATGACAGTTCTGGTTTTCTCCTTCCTGTCATTCCAGCCACTTCTGGTGTCCTCCTCACTGTCTGGAATGATGGGGGTCTCAGTAGAATGGCAGAAGGAAGTGGTTGGGAGTGGCTGGAATGATCGGGAAGAGGCAGGGGGAGGGGTGCTGAAACAACCACGGCTGGGTGGGTGTAAATTTACATAAATGCATACAAATTAGCATATGCAAATAATGTCCCTCACTGTTCCTCTTTTTGAGTGCTGCTGTCCCTCTTTTCAGAGTCCAGGGGTTGAGAGCTATGCTGTTGAAAAAAACATGGATCCCTGGTATATCCTGGTAACTGGGGGCTCTCTGCCTTCTATTCCCTCCCCCAATCCATAAGTTTGAAAATAAGTTTATGGAGATCATACTGGTACTTTATTTACATGTTACTTGCAATTATTATTTTATTCATCTTTTAATTAAGACAGTTCTTGTAGTTTTGCACTCTCCCTTCTCCCAAGCTTGGGGCCTGGTACAATTGTACCCCCGTTCCCCACCAAATTCTCCCACTCCTGCTGTGATAATTCATTCCTACTGCCCATTGCAGTCTTCCCGTCTCTTAGCTATGTACCCTCCTGGTTCTTCCCCATACTTTCATGCTGCACCAGCCAGGGTTTTGCCCTTCTGATGTTTTCCATGGCTTTGGCTCTCTTTCAGCACCAAATTAAAGCCAATTTTCACTCTGCCCAGGTCGATTCTGTTACTTCCTGCATATGGCTCCTTCTGATGCTCTATTCAGACATAACAATCAAACATGCCTCTTTCCTCCCTTGCTCATCAGCAGAAGCTATTTAGAAACTCACTTGTGCCATGAAGTCTCCCATTAGAGACTAGCTTCACCCCACACACTGTGCACCCCCCAAACGGAGTTGTAACATAGCAGTTGGACCATCCCCCAGCTTGATTTTCCATACACTGAACTGGAAGGTCACACAGACATTTCGGATAGACTGGACAGTTCTCATATACAAGCAGTTTTGTCTGCCTAACAATAGAGGAAACCATCAGCTGGGTGAAGTGGCTCATGGAAGGGCACGGCTCAGGCACACACCCTTTTTTACATTCTCATTCATTTTATTATACAGAAACAACGCTAGCTTCTTGCTGCAGCAGGAATGCTCATGGGACAGGCAAGCCAGGCAGAGCACAAGTGTGCAGGATTAGGCCATGCTTGTCTATCCACTAGCCCATTAACAATCTGAAGGACTGCCTCCTTTCCTATGTTCCATCACAATCCCCATGGTCAGCTGTGGGCATCCTTGAGCAAGTTCCATCACTGCACCAAATCTACATGGCAAGGGTACGCAGAGAGGCATTCTTGGTGCTTGTTCCGCTGTCCGGAACTCTCTTCTCGTGGAGGTTTGTCAAAGCCTGACCATTTTCCAGAGGCAATATAAGACCTATTTATTTGCAGGCTTTGAGCGGTCAGGGATAGATTTGGGAATAGTTTTAATATGAATTTTATGTAGTTTAGTATGATTTTTATTTTTGTACATTTTACCTAGTCTAAGTACCCAGTCTAATATTTATTTTAAAATAAATATTCAGCTTGCCCTGTCTTCAGGGAAGGACAGGATTAAAATCAAAATTAAAAACAACAAATAAGAGATAGATCTGTGTTCTAGCCAAGAACCCTTTATCCAGCATTTAAGAGGGATGTTGTAGCCATTTTACTTAGCTGGACATTCTGGCAGCTCCAGGGGGAAGGGGGTATTTGGGGGCATCTGCAAGCTAGTTCAGTAGCCCCTTTGTTACCTGCTCCATACACGAGGATAATGCTGGTAACCCATGTTTCCAGCACAGGCTTCCACCCCTGCATGGCCTAGGAACCAGTGTGTCAGGAGGGCAATCGAGTTACCGCTGCTCTGGCACCTTCAGTATTTGAAAAAGGCCCTGGGCTCATAATCAATTCCCTGTATTGCTGGTTTCAACACATTCCAAAACCACCACCTTTGGATCAATGCATGCAGCAGCTGAGGACCAGCAAACTAACTGTGCACAACAGCTCTGAGCATCTGTACTGTAGGTGCCATTCTGAGCAGGCACATGGTCCCACAAGGGGAAGCTCTTTTCCCAACACCACAGCAGATGGGAAGAGCAGCAGCTAAAGTGAAGAATAGCAGTCCAAGCAGTCTGCCTAGTATCCCAAGGCTGTCTGTCCTAGGTTTCCCTTATTTTTAAACAGCATCCTTTATTTCAGTCCTACAAGCTCTATAGAATATAATGGACATCCCTTATTTACAGAACAGACAACCCTTATTCTTAACATCACACTTCCATGGAACACAATAAATGTCCCTTATTTCAGAATTCTCTTGGCTTTGGAGCGTCCTCTTATTTTTCAAATTTTTGGTCTTACAGTCCTATTCTGTCTCAACTTCCCACATAGCTCTGCCAGTGGCCTCAGGCAGTGGCCTTAAAGGACACCTTGACATCTTGGGGCTGCACCTCCCCTGGGAAGAAGCTGCTTATGGTGCCAAATAAACAAGGCTATTGTAACCGGAAGCAGGGTAATACCGTCCGTATTAACCCAATTCACATGGCAGCATTGGGATTCAGCACCCAGTAGGTTCATTCTCCTTAGTGGAATGGTTTTTCATTTGTCTTTTGAAGATGCTGCTGCAAAGATAAGCTCTCTTCCATCATGTTGGCCACATCTCAGCCCTCTTCTTGCATCCCAGACAAGGCAGGTCACAGCTTCATTCCAGTTCATCACTCCAGCCTCAGGGTGATAAACAAAATAATAACCCTGCACAGGTCAGTGTTCTCGATCTTCCCATTTAATAGGTTGTCAGTGTTCACTCACACGTGTTTGTGTTTGTCTCCACGCATGGAATAGCGTTTTAAAATGCAGGGAACGCTGTGTGGGCAAATCCTGGGTAGTCCACTAATGTGTGTTATATTCATTGAATAGATTGCCTAGTTGCTCATACATGGGGGAGGTCCTCCGTGCTACAGAGATTCAAAGGGTGTTTCATGGACCAGTGACTTCCAGTGACACTTGTTAGCCATCCTGCACACATCATGTCTATGTAGCATCTGGCTTAAAGGTGCAGCACAATTTCCAAAAATGCATTTTCTATGCTCAGCGTGGTCAGGGATCGGGCCCTGCCGCTTGCTCTTCCCTAACCACTGCATTGTACGGTACAATTTTGGGAGGTTGGTTATCGGAATGCTACCACAATGAGGCTGTTTTTCTGATGAACACAGCACAGATGCAGAGCCTAGGCTACAAGAGAGACATGAAGTAGTGCCAGAAGCATGCAAAAGACCTCAGGCATGGGTACAGGGGATCCACAACAACAACTTGTCTTTAAGAAGTGGCTGGAAAACTACACAGTATTTTGAGCTCCTTGACCATTTCCTTTGCATCAATGGGGCCATTGTCACATCAAGGCTATGCAGGACAGCATTTGTTTGTGGCCATAAGCAGGTGGCTGAAATGGCATCCCTGCCATCTGCTTTCCACAGACTGCAAAGGAGGACAGATGGCTGAGGTTGTCTGCAGATCGGGGTAACCAACAGAACATAGCTAGTTTGGAATGGGCCCAGGTGCAAGGAATGGAACCAAGTGCAAGGAATGGCCCCCTCCCTCCCCGTCCCACCTCCTCCACTCCTTCCTCACTGTGGTGCCTCCCCCGTCCTCCACCAGCTGGGAATGATCTCATTGAGAGCAATGAGGAGGGTGTATGCATTAAGCATCTTCATTTTGCACGGGAGGGTATTTTGGGATTGCAGTTTAAGTTTTTTGGCTGGGGGGGGGGGTAGAGGGACATCCATTTTATTGGCACCCTCCATTTTTTGTGTCGGCAGCATCTATTCAATGGGTGGGTGGGTAGCATCCAGCAGGCTTCAGAGGCATGCTAGCATGGTACTTATGGTTTCTCTTTCCTTTTCGGCAGTGTTACACCACTGCAGTCACAGCCACCCGTACCTCCCCGTCTCAGTAATGGCTGGTGCTGGGCTGCAAGAGAAGAAAAGGTGTGCTTTCCCACCTCTGCTTGCTGCCACCACAGCTTGGTCTATGGGGAGGAGCCCCAAGGTTTTCATCACACCCCTCTCCACTGCACAGGCTGGAAATTTTGCACTGGGACAGGAAGGGCAGGAAATTTGTTGGGGGGGGAAAGGGATTCTGTGGGAAATCCACAAAACGTGGTCCCGGATTTAGCTCAGGGCTCCGAGTATGGCATTACTTGTGTTCTTATGACCTGAAGGAGGCAGACACTCTCATGGAAGTGTGAGATTTAGTCATGGTGAAACATGCCTTAAAAGGAGTTTGGCCCTTCAGTGTCATTCTAACAGATCTCAAGCTTGATGACAGTGATGGGATACTAAAGAGGGCACGTGGCGTGCATAGAGTGGGTAGTGGCACTACAGATACCCAAAGCAGGAGAAGATGGAACACCGACGCCATAGAATGCGAAATGACTGCAGCAAGGAGGGCACTGCCAGGGCCGGCCCTAGGGTTTGTGGGGCCATGTGCAAGTCTTGGGGCAGGGCCTAATTTTCCCTCAAACCTGCACACACGCCATCATCAGCACTGCCACTTCCCCCTTCGCTTCCCACACACATGGAGAGTGGCGCCCTCTCGTCTCTTCCGTCCCACAGATCCACTCACCACCCCCCTATTTCCCCTACAGAGTGCTCCCCTGTGTACCCCCCCCCCAACTTTCCTCCCACCCTGCCAACACAGGGAAGGAACGGCAGGATGGGGAGGGCAGCACGGCACATAAAGAACATCAGGGGGGACGGGGCTATCTGGGTGCTCAGATTTGGGGAGGAGAGGTATTTTCTTGGCTTACCTCAGATGCTGTTGGGCCTGGGTTTTCCCGGAGAGCTGGTGGTTGTCAGAGCTTAAGCTGCTAGGCAGTAGGGAACAGCAGGAACGTTCTGGTGGGTCTCTCCTTGGGCTGGGTGGTGGTGACTCCCTCCTCCCCTCCAGGAGCCATGGGGGGCAGGGGGCAGCCATGGGGGAGAGGTTGTGGGGGTGGAAGTGCCTGGGAGTAACTCACTCATCTCTTTCACAGACACACTCAGAGTCACACAGAACCTCACTTTCTCTCACACTCACAGTGGGGGGAGGAGGGGAAGGAACTGCCTGCTCATCTTCTCCACCACCATGGGGCTCTCAAAAATGTTTTGAGATTTGCAAGGTGGTTACGCCTTAACTATGTATTTAAACCTTTCGGTTTTAAAAGTTTGGCTAGAGAGTACATCTGACTCAGCGTTGCCTTGGTCTGCTTTTGCAATTTTCTGCTTACAAACCCATGATTCAACAGCCATTCTGTGTATGTAAAGCACAGAAAACCCACCCCCATGTTGTCCGGGGAATTGTGTGGAGCAGATTAACATTGATAAATAGCAATGGAAGACCTATTAAACTGGCCAGGTATTTGAGAGGTGGGGATATAGGGATGCTGTTTTTAAATGGGATTGTTTTTTTATTATCCAACACATCTGCTTCACAGGCCCCATGCTGCTGCTGTGCGTGCACATGCTAGAGCCAGGCTGTCATTTTCCTAGTCTAGCATGCTGGGAAATGTAGTCCCAGCATGCTAGACTAGGAAACTGGATGCTGCGCGCAGGGACACAGGACAAGCTAGTGAGGCTGCCTTTCAATCAGTCTGCAGCAGCACACCAGCACTCTCCCCAGCAGCATCGGGGGGACCAGAGGCTGCTAGACCAGGAAGGAAGAAGG
>QEPC01008291.1:240792-258798 GCA_003113815.1 Sphenodon punctatus | reverse complement strand
TTGGAGGGGAGGGGGGGAGGAAGGGGTAAATGGCGGAAGATTGGTGGGGTGGGGAATTTGAGGGTAGGGTTAGGGTTGGGGTTTTAAAAACATTTTTAAAGTGATGTTGGTTTTTAATGTATTTTACTGTTTTATCGTATTGTTAGCCACCCCGAGATGCCGTGGGCATGAGGGGGCGGCATAAAAATGCTAATAAATAAATAAAACTGGACCTAATGGTGACCAGATGCTGCAGACATGCCACTGCACTCTTTCTTTGAATTGGATCCGCTTGTGTCTTTATATTAGCTTCAGAGCAAATGTGCATGCTTGCCCCCTGCGAGATAAGGCTGTTCTCCTGTGGGTCATCAGCTTAGAAAGTTTTCCAAGATATTTCCCCTCTAGCATTAAGACCTAAGACAGGAGGGGAAAGTGTCTTGTGTCTACACACTGACAGCTGACTTGGTGCACCCAGCAGCAGCATTGTCAGCTGTACACCCCGCTGGCCTCGCAGCAATGAAGAGCAGGAGCTAGACAACAGGAAGATGCAACTGTAAAACCATAAAGCTCGGTGAAGAATGTGTGCATGAAAACAGCACCTAAAAAAACCTTTTTAGTCTGCTTTCATAGGGAAATAAGGGATATGCAATCATGTCTCCCGCCCCGACACACACACACATTCCCCACCATAACTTTTGATCTTATAGGCAAATTGCAGTCAAATTTGGTAAAGGGGCAGGAGGCTGAGAAGGTAAGATTCAGAGTTTCACGACAGGTGCCCCTGGAGGGGAGAGAGCTCCTTCTGTAGGAAGCCATGCTTTGTTCCTATTCCATATGTACCTCTCCCTTGGCCCCATTGAATGGAGCACATGCTGGTACCAAGGGCCCCTGTGGGGCAGTGCTGCATCACCCCAGCAAACTGCTGGGCCAAGCTGCCAACAAAAGGGACAAGGAAGAGCTCCCCAGAAACACAGTCAAGGCTGGTACTAAATGGCACAGCAAGAGGAATTCAGCTACAAGGAGGACAATAGCCTATTAAGCACAAAGCACGTGCACCCCACGCTTTCGGCTGCTGCTGTTGGCGGCTGAAGGGCAAACAGTGAGAGATGCAAAGGAAGGAGTTTTGGGCTGACAAGCACCACATTGTGCAAGGCATATTCAGTCCCTACACTAAGGGGGAAGGAACTGGTTTAGCAACCATGAGGGGCTCCAGGAGGGCTTGCATTCCACTGCAAAACTGGGTGGGCTTTAGTCATGAGCATGCAGACACTTCAAGGGCTGAAGCCTGGGCTGAGATGGAGTCCTCCCTTCTATTCCAAATGAATACATCCTCAGCCAGGACTGGAGATGCCACTTCTGTATAGCTAACCCCTCCCTGCCCATAACAGTGCTAGAGCTCCAAGTCCCAGTCAGAGAAAGACAGAGGCTTGTGCTGCTCTTGTCAGAATTGAACATGCAAAGACTCCAAGCAGTCCTAGTCCCCCTTGTCCCAACAGCAGGCACCTGCCATAGCATGCTGTAAACCTCTGGAGCCAGTCTTGAAGCCCCCAAAGACCACAGTAATGTGGGGAGTAAAGGGGGACCTTGATTGTGGTTTAACAAGTTACACCACCCTTTCCCACCCAGACATTCCCCCCTCCCAAAAGTATGTCAGTTGGAACTGACACAAGCCCCTTCCTAGGGCCAGAGTTCATGTCCCATGGGGTGTGCAGAGCTGGGCTCTGGCTAGACACTCGAAGTCATACAGGGCTATTCATGTTTAAGGAGACTCGGGCCACTTTTAGAAGTGCGAGGCAAACTCTGCATAAAATCATGCTGTGTGTAAATACCAGACATCGAGGTATTTAATTTGTGGCTTTAAAAGAATGTGTGACTGGTTTTAACCCGTGAAATGTCACGTCTAAATCCCACACGTGGGATATTTACACGCAGCATGATTTTATGCAGTGTGTTTGTGTGCACATCTAAAAAGCAGCCTCAGCATCTCACAAATGCTTGGACTGTGGTGTTCATTCCCATTAATTCAGAGGCAGGAGAGGGAGCAAGAGAGATGAGAGAGCTAGCTCTTTATTCCTAGGCAAGCGGGGCAGGAATCCATTCGTTTCAGTCCTGTTGGCCTGGGGTGAAGCACAGCACTTTTAAATCAGTGGCAAAGAATTCCAAGGGCAACTCTGGGGACCCTAGCAAGGTGGCTCAAGACTGAATTTACAGGAGAGAAGTGCAGTATGTTTTACTGGCTTAGGACAATATTTTGTCCTCAACAAGCCCTTTTTGGTACACTTTGCCTCAAACCACCGTTATGACTATATTACAAATCCCTCCAACCTGAAAAAGATGGGAGAGGGGTTGCCATGTTGGTCCCAAATGCAAGAGATGGAGACAAAGTAGTTCAGAATTGCTATATACTGTTGGTGAGAGTAGGCAAGCTTTCAGTTCACACAGGACCCTTCCTTGGGCATGAGAAATAATAGTTAACTACTTTTTACATGCCTTAAGAAGGGCCCTGTGCAGCCTGAAAGCTTGCACACACAAACAGAAGTTGGTCCAATAAAAGATATCACCTAAAATCATCTAGTGTCTCTCCAGTCCCTGGGGCAAGAAATCTTGCCTGGCTCATGAGCTGGGGGAATGTAAGTTGGAGAGAGCAGTATGGAGGGTGGGAGAGATGAACACAGGGGACTCTGACCAACGTGGAAGCCACTGAGTGGCAGCAGAAATGGGTGAAGCCCGAAAACCCTGCTGGTGAAATTGGCACACTGATGAAACTGACAAGTCTGAAGCCCCACTGCTGAGCAGATGCTCTTTCTGTGGTGCGTTTTCAGCTGCTCCATGTGTCTTCCTCAGATTTGTTCTGGGGAAGAACAAATGGGACCCTGGGCAGGAACACGGGTTTGTTCTCTGGAACATATACGAAGAATGCCTCAGCAGACCCATGAGGTAGTTGAAAACACACCAAGCAATTACTGTCTATTTGCTGCTGCACAACATTGATCAGACAACCAGATGTCATCACCAGTGCTGGACTCTGCTCTAGTCAGTTTCACCAGCAGGGCTTGCAGGCTAGTTCCTATTTATGTTGCCACCCACCCCATGGGCTCCTGGCCCTTCTTGGTCAGAGTCCATACGGTGATAGCATACAGCAAAGGTGGCAGCAAAAAAACATGGAAAAGCATGAATGTTTATTTGCTACTCCAAAACTAGATGTATTAATTTAATTACCACGGGGTAGATTTTCCCCAGGTGTCACATAACATCTTGAGCCACCCACTGTCCATTTACAACAGGCTAATCTTTGTTCAATAGTTGTCTCAGGGTCAGTGTCTATCACTGCCCTTCCACGCAGCTTACAGTGTCATTGGATGTGTCTTACTGGGACACAGGCACAAAAAACACCAGCTGTCCCCACTCCCCTTGGTTTCCTTAACACCTAAATGCATAAGGGAAATGAGGACTTGGAGATTTGGTAAGTAAACGAGTGCCACTATGTTTTCCACAAAGAGGCAAACCCAAATCCAGTTTCACGAATGCTTTAAATTTCTTTCTTTATGTAACAATTTCATTCTTCAGTTATCTTTTAAACTATTATTATATTCTTTTGTAGGCTGCAGTGATTTTAATATTCTACTTCATTATAATTATAGTAGTTTGCATTTACTCAACTGTAGGGATTTATTTTACGTTTTAGTAAAGATTTTAAATTGAATATTTTGAACCTGGCTTGATTATTATTTTGGAACTGGGAGGGGGGAAAAAATCACTGTCTCAGCATCTACCTGATGGATTTATCTGCTATTAGATCTAATAAATCTGCCAAAAAGGGGTTCGTGCCAATGTCATACATACATCTAGAAACTGGAGTGTCTCCCCCCACCCCCCCGGCACCAGGGAGTGCAGGAATTTCTTTTTGGTTGTTTCTCAAAGGCATCAGTTTAGGCTCGATCCTGGAGTTCAGTACCTGCTGTGAATGAAGAGAAGAGCCTGGTGTTTCCCTCCTCGAGAGACGTGTAGCTGACCCAGCTGAGGTACAGCACCACTGGGATCCAGACAGCAATAACCACGTACCTGGGGAAGAGAAGTCAGTTTGTGCTCAGGAATTCACCTTCCATGTGCTGGGCAGCTAACCACTTGTGTGAACACAACAGGGTATGAACACCAGAGGGAAGCCTGGCCATCTTGTATCAGGGGCTCAAGGACAACATGGCTGCTGCAGGGGCAGCCAAGACTTACACATTTGTTGAGTGTGCAAAGTGTCACTTGTTGAGTGTACACCATGCTTCTCGACAGTGCACCCAGCAGGCAGGGGCTAAAGGGAATAGTGCCTTTTGCTGCTGCTCCTCCTTTCCAATGTGTTTCCACAAAGCTCAGCAAGGACTGGTTCACTCCAACGTCAAGCAAAAGAAAACCTTTGAACGGCTATTGCTGCTCCTTTTGTGATGCAGAATAAAAGGCGCAGGCATCTTTTAGCACCACCAATGGCCGAGGGGAAACCAGTCTTGTGGCCAGGTAGCACACAACAGGGCTAGATATTTGCACTTTGCTTCCAGATCTGGTCTCTTGCAGCTTGCCCAGCAAATTCTCTAGAAGGTGAAACCTTGTTCTTGACCTCCAGCACCCTTTCCCCCCACGCTCCAGCCTGATAAATCATGAAGTCTTCTCAAGGACATTCTGTACAAGGCTAGGTGACCACAACCCTGACAAGTGGATAGTGATGGGGCAGGGGAGTCAAGAGTGCTGGGAGACTCTCCAAGGAGTGACATGACTTTGCTGAAAGTCACTGCCAAGTGCCAGGGCTCCCAGAGCTCTGGCAAAAGGGGGGCAGCCAGAGAACAAAAGGTCCCACTCACACAGGCAGGATCCTTTGCAATCTCTTTGTATTGAGAGTTTTCTTTCCCCCGTTCCTACCCAGAGTCCAGACCCCAGACACTCACCAGGCTGTTTTGGAGAAGGATTCTATGAAATCTGAGTGGAATAAACGAATGGGCCGATCCACGGGCTGATGCACCCACTCATCGTATTTCTCCCCCAAATGGCCCACTTGCCACAGCAGTGGTTTGCACCAGTCCACAAGGTCCTGGGAGATCAGAAAGCACAGAATTAAACTTTTGGTAGTTTGGTAGCAAGCTCACTGAGCCTCACAGAGCCATCGTACCTCTCCTAGCAAAACCTCACTGCTTTGTATCACAGGCTTGTCTCAATGGGTGAGGCAGATACCCTGGGCAGAACAGTGTGCCTCCTGTACAAACAAGGCAATTCTTTTGGCACTCTCTACAGGCTAAAGATCAGGGCAGGTGTGGTTTCATGTACTACAAGCTTTCTCAAGGCACAGCACCAGAGTCTGGCAGCATGATGCCACTAGGTTCCTCGAGTAGGTGCCAAGCACGCCAGGATGTTACGGGTTAGGAAATAATTTATCCTATGACAAGAGCAGCAGGTTTTGTAAACTCAGAGACAAACAAGCACTTCAAATGGATAGTAAAGCAGAACTAGGCTCATCTTCTGCCACAGGCAATGCTAAGCACAGCAACTGGTGCTTGGAGACATCAATCCGACTTACACTGCTTTTAAAGCCAATTTAAACAGGTGGGCTAGCCTATGCAGGTTGTCAGGTCAATCAGCCAGCATCTTATTTTGTGCTGATCTGATCAGAAATAGGTTTAACCTACACCAAAATAAGTTACTCTTAGATAATGTAAGTTGCACAGTTCCCCCTATGGATGTGGACAGCTCAAATCCATTTAAACGCACCCTATATTAAACCAGCACAGCTCCCCTTGCAGTAGCTTGGCCACTGTTTAACATTTGCTTTACTCTTAGTTGCACTAGGGCTGGGGAAAATCCCACTCTCAGGAGTGGCTCAGGGGGAACCTAGCATCTGCTGGAGGGACCCTTGATGTTGCTCTTCCTCTCTGTGACTGGCTTCCTCATTGAAACAAAGTGCACAAATTCTATAGGATAGTGAATGCTACGCACACAGTAGCACCTAGGCTACTTTAATGGTAAATTCAGTTACTCTACATAAGTAAAGTGATGCTAATTTACACCATATACAGATCTAACCACATACACTGCTGAACATGAGTCAGCAGTGTGATGCAGCTGCTAAAAAGGCGAATGCAATTTTGGACTGCATTAACAGAAGCACAGTATCCAGGTCACGAGAAGTAGTAGTTTCACTCTATTCTGTGCTGGTCAGATTTCATTTGAAATGCTGTGTCCAGTTCTGGGCACCACATTTTAAGAAGGACATTGACAAATTGGAATGGATTCAGAGGAGGGCAACAAAGATGGTCAGGGGTCTGGAAACCAGGTCCTATGAGGAAAGGTTGAAGGAGCTGGGTATGTTTAACCTGGAGAAGAGAAGACTAAGAGGAGACACGATAGCTGACATCTTCTGATATCTGAAGGGCTGTCACATAGAACATGGAGCAGACTTGTTCTCTGTTGCTCCGGAGGGCAGGATTAGAACCAAGGGACTCAAATTACAAGAAAGCAGATTTCAGTGGAACAAACCACCTAGGACAGTGATGAGCTCTCCTTCGCTGGAGGTTTTCAAACGGAGGCTGGGCAGCCATCTGTCAGGGATGCTGTAGCTGTGCATTTCCTGCATTGAGTAGGGGGTTGGACTGGATGACCACTGGGATTTCTTCCAACTCTAAGATTCTATGACCCATAAAACTTTAACCCAGACCAGTGCTGACCAGCACCACTGTACAGAGCCTTCTCTCAAGGCAATAGAAACAAAGTAGTAAAGTGATATCTTTTATTGGATCAACTACAGTTGGTGGAGGTCAGGCCTGACAAAGACCCTGTGAAGTCCAAAAGCTTGCATACCTCCACCAACTGCGGGCAGGAATATGGTGGGTTTGGGTAGAGTTGTGGGGAGAGGACTAGTGGGGATAAAGGATAAGGTGGCTGGTTGGGATGATGTGGGTTTTAAGAGTTTTTAAATGTATTTGATTATATTTTATATTTCTTATGTTGTAAGCTGCCCTGAGTCCCTGGAGAAGGGCAGGATAAAAATGTAAAAAATAAAATAAATAAATAAATTTGTCAGGCTTGAGCACAGGAGAAGTTTTTCCTTTTTGGAGTTACTGGAAGAGCCCCTGCCAGAACATTTCGTCTGCTGCTTTCTGAGAGAAAGCCCCTACTCCTGTACAATGGCCAGGATGACGCAACAAGTGTTACGAAGCATAACAATAAACACACCACAAAGTCAGTCCGTGTTGAATTCAGTGATGTCATCATGATCAGGTAGTTGACTACATGAAAATAATGGAGGATGCATGTTGGAACCAGCTACGCAATGGTTTCCTCCCACTGGTCAAGTGACTTTTCTCCATTTCTCTGTTCCCCTCTAGCTGCAGCTGCCCCCACTCCTCTCCAGACCCCATAGAACACCAGAACCCATAAGTGGTAAGTCTGTTCTCTTGAACTGGAAGTGGAGCAGCACACATGTCTAGATAAAACAGCAGCTACTTGCAAGCAGCCACGACAGGCTGTTCGTGCCATGTTCTTGTTATGGGTTGTGACCCCCAAAAACCTGGTCACAAAGTGTGTTTGCACATAATGGGCAACACATGTTTAAGCAGAACAAGTCTCGGCACTACTAGATGTGGTGTGACTCTCCATGGAATTAGAATGTTGTCGGAGGGCGATTACTTGACAGCATTGCTTTCAAACTGCTTGGAGATCCCACAGTAGCCACTGTCTTAGTGCAATTACTGTTCTCAGTTGCAAGCAGGAGGTACCCAGAACTGCCTAGACCAGCTGTTCGAGGCAGCACCACAAAAGCATTTTATTGCCATGAAGGGGGCAAAGCAGTGTAAGAAGAGTACCTTAAAGCCTAGCCGAGAGCCACTCAGCCTGGGGTCTTTAGGAGACGTGGCTAGAGACATACTAGTGCTGGAGAAGTAACAAATGGAATGCGAGCTACGAGCGACAGTGGGGCAGAGATGAGCAGTCAGCCAGGACAGAGTCATGAGGGCGTGCACTAGCACCCAACCTCACAGGGAAGTTCTAGCAGGAAGTGTGAACTCTCTCTTCCCAGGAACAGACTGCATTTGTCAGCTGCTTGGCAGGTGAGGAGGCACCACACCCATTGCAGGGATCAGCATCTTTCCTCTGGAAAAAGCAGAACAAGATAAGCCTCCACGTCATGTCTGTGATGACACACCCCAGGAGTGGGTCTTTGGCCTGAGTAAGCAAGTGGATCCAGAACAAAAGAACTACAGCGTGGCAGATGCATGGTGGCTCTCTGAACTCTGCCCTGGCAGCACTCCCAGCATGTCTTCCCTCCTTTCGAAAAAGCTGTAAGACTTGGCTGTTCCGTCAGGCGTTTGGTGGGGGAGAGGGGGGGGGGAGGGAGAGTGAAAGATCCTGTTGTGACAGTGTTATCTCCCCTCCTCAACCTGCTCTGTTGACTAGACAAAATTAAACTAAACTTTATTCCTTTATCAGTGCATCCGGAATGAGACAAGGACACAATTCTTGGGTTTTTAACGGCCGCACTCTTTATTCAAATCAAATTGACCTGGTGGGGGAAATTGCCTTTAGCAATTCAGGGTCCAGTACTCACCAGCTTAACTGTTAACCCAGCAAGCAGGTACAGGGGTCATGGCCTGGATGTGCCCTCCAATTCCATTCCCCAGCGTTATCCATCGTCTCTCCCCTGGCCCTCGGCCTGAGCCTTGGCCCACAGGGGACAATGTCCTTCTGGACAGGAGTGAGGATTCTGGGTGCTGTAAGCTTGGGAACCATGCATGCCCCTGCCCGCCATCACATAACACCCCTCCTTGGGATGCTAACCCTGGCGCTGGCCATGCCCTGCCTATGTGCCCGGTGTTGCTTCCCCGTCTCTTAAGGAGATAACTCCAATGCCCAAACGCCTCTAATGACAGATTACAGGCAAAAGGGACACTGGGTGAGGAACAAGAACCCCACCCCAAAGTGGGGCAGGGTTTCCGAGCCCATGCTCCCCTGATTGGCAGAGCCCCGGTTGCCGGAGCAACGGCGGCAGGAACGCGCTTCAAGCCCCGTTCCGGCCACGTCCCCAGCAACTCTCACTGCTGCAGCCGCTACTCCCCTCCTTGCCCCATTTTTTGGAGGGAGCGTGCTAACCACCCCCACTCCCCATGGCTGCCATTACTGGCGTGCCAGGGGGCCTTCTCCTATAAGCCTTGGCATCAGCAGGATGGGACAGCCTACTCTCAGTCTGTGTACAGAGTAGACACAGGAATCACTCAAGCACTTAGCAGAGACTCACAGTGAAGGTTGCATTACTTCAATGGCCAGTGCTAACTCTCCAGTAGGTAAAAGGAAAAAGCCTGATGCCAGAGGAACCATTAGCAGCCCCTGACATTCCCTTTGGGAATGTCATTCCCTGACAAGCTAGCAGCTACCGCTAATTAGCAAAATCTTTGAGTGACTACTGGGTAGTGGTTCTCCTGCCCAAGGAAAACAGTCACTTAAATTTGTAGTAACAGGAAGCAGAACACAAGGTACATGGGAAGGCTCCCACCTGGGCCCAAAAGTTAGGGCCCAGCGTGTGGCAGCAGGGGTGTAGCTACCATGGAGCGAGGGGGCTCAGTTGTGCCCAGGCCCCAAACCCTGAGGGGGCCCTTTGCAACTGGGCTGAACATTACTAGGAACTTTCAGAGTGGGCAGGGGAGGGAGCAGAGCCAGCACGCCGTACCCGCTGATTCTGAACATTTCCCAGTGGTACTTTGGGACAGTTGCAAGCGACTCCACCAAGAAAGTGTTCTTAGCAGGTGGAGGTGAAGTGCTGCTCCCACTCCCTTTGTGGCAAGATTGCTGCTGCTCCGGGGGATCTACCGGGCGCTTTCATGGGGAAGACCCACCTCCTGACCCTGGAGATCTTACCTCCCCTCGACTCTGGGGGCCTCTCTGCCCATAGGGGGGCCCATGATTGGGACATGAGCCTGGGCCCACTACAACCTTGCTACACCACTGTGTGGCAGACCCAAAAGGGCATTCATGCAGGAAGCTCTAGACACAGTGGGGTTGCTGCACTTACTATAAGTATTCTCTGTTCCAGGATCCCTCATTTCTGAGGTAAATTGCTTCCCCCACAATAAAAACATGGGGGGCCCATGATACTGTGGGATGCTGGTAGCTTTGGGATTGATGTCAGGGAGGGCTGGGAGATGTACCCGGAGCATCCATTTCTAACCAGTATACAACACCTTCTCACCCAGACTGAATGGCCACCCAGCGGTACCAATTCCATTAATTCAATTCACCTTTTATTTGCATCCCGCTCTCTCTCGCCTACGGCGACTCGAGGCGGCTAACAACCAAGGTAGAATATACATAATAATAACTATAATTCAATACAAAAAATAACCCAATAATCCCACAGTTTCTAGTTGTTCTTGGACTTGTTGTTAAGGACTTGTTTCTCAATCCGAGGAGATAAGATCAGCTACTTCTGAGCCATCCTGTGCCTCAGGGACAGATACTGCACTAATGCAGTAAAAAGTCAGACGTCAGCTCTGCATTGCCAAAGGAACTTGGCGCATAGCTAGAAACACAGACTGTGCAAGTTGACCTTTGGAGCAATGGCTGGATGAGAGGCTGACTCAGGGCGCTTTTAGACGATCCCGCTCACAAGCGGAATCGTTCAGTGCCGGCATCAGGCACCCGCCTTCCTCTCTACGTTGTGTCTGATGTTCAGAAGAGCATCAGACACGGCGTGGAGTGTTTGTGCGCATGCACACTCGGGCAAAGAACCCGGAAGTGCGGCGTAAAGCCAGCACAGTGGCGATTTGCCTTGAAGGGGGCAGGATCACCGGGCTGGCTTCACGCGGCAGAGATCCGGCGTTAGCACGCGCCAGGGATTTAGACGAGCGGCAACAATGGCTGCTGATAAAGGGCTCAGCCGCCATTTGCGTCTCGTCTAAAACCGCCCTCAGAATCCCCAGCTGGACTGTTTATTTTCTCTCACTTCCCCGATACCCATCCCATCACACGTCTCTGGTGGTGGGTTGTATCTCATCACGAAAGGTCCCACCTGGGAGTTTCCGCTGCTCATCTCTCTAGGCCAGGAGTGGAGATCCTTTTCCCTTCAGGGGCCATTTTGAAAATTAGTACAAACTCCTAGGGAGTTTGGGACAGGAATGCTTAAGGGTATGCTCAGGGTGAGGAAAGGAAAAGGAGGGTCCAGATCATGGATCTGTGCCAGTAATGCATCCCCTTTCTTTGAGTGCATGCCCTCATCTCTTCTCCCTTCCGCCAAGCTCATCTCATTGTTTTAGTGCTTGCTTGGGGGCAGTAACTTGATCCAGGGACCAGATTCAGGAACTAGAAAGAAGTCAAATAAGAACAAGCTGCGGGCCACATTTGGTCCCCCCAGGCCTAGAGGTTCCCCCACCCCTGCTTTAGGAACAATACTCCTGGTATGATGAGAGAGAAAAGTCATTTGTTAAACCCACTTGCTCCCACATGTGTAGCAGTGTGGTGTTTCAGGAATGCGATCTCTGGTCTTACTGCATCCTCTTGGCTCTGGGGACGTCTTTGCCGCTGGCTACATGTGTTACCTTGGGGAATTAGCACCCACCCGAGTGTCACGGCTCTGGGGTCGGAGCCTAGGGGAGGGAGGGAAGGAAGGTAGGAGGGCAAGGACAAAGGGAACAGAGGGCACAACGATTTACACTAAGGTCCCTCAGTATGAACAGGCTCCAGCAGCCGGAGCCTAAGGAACAAGGAAGTCAAGGAAGTGGCAAGAGGGGGGAACGAGGGACTGTCACGGCTCAGGGACTGTCACGGTTCCCTGGGGAGGGGGGGAATGAAGGAAGGAGAGGTAGGCGGGAAAAGGGACAGGAGAGGAGGCAAAGGGGTAACACGGGGACCTCTCAGTCACTCTCCGATACCAAGGAGACGAAGTGCTCAGCATACGAGCCAGACGAGCTGGCCTAAGAAAGCATACGGCTCATCACTGAGGTCAAGGGATAGGAAGCTAGGGAGGGGGAAACCAGAGTCAGGGAACAAGAAGCCAAAGGCAGAGAACTGGGAACCAGAGCAGGGGGATCACCAGGAAACTCTAGGTAGGGGGTAGAGAACAACAGGGGGTTCAAGGCAAGGAATTAGGGAATGATAAGGGACCCAGAACAGGGGCCCAAGGCAAGAAATGGGGAACCCAAGGCAAGGGGGGGGGGGGAGAAAACCTGAAGTAGGGAATCCAGAGGCAAGGGAACAAGAAGCCAGGGGCAAGGCAACAAGGAGCCAGAGGCAGGGGGGAAGCCAGAGGCGAGGCAACAGGGAGTCAGAGGCAGGGGGGAAGCCAGAGGCGAGGCAACAGGGAGCCAGAGGCGGGGGGGAAGCCAAGGCAGGGAGCAAAGCTCCTAGGACCCAAAGCACAGGGACAAGGAAGCGGGTAGGGCTCTTGTGGATTCAAGGGACAAGGAAAGCTAAGAAGAGAGACAGGAGAACCCTAACAGCCCCAAGACAGGGTGAACAAGACCAAAGACAGAAGGAACAGGACCCACTAGAGGGGGATGTAGAAAATGAGAGAGACAGGCCAGCATAGAGACAGGACAAGGGGCGAATAGGTAACAAACCACACGCTCAGTGCAGACAGATGGAGAGGGAGGGAAACTGGGCAGGAAAAACCCCCAACAATCAAGACTACAAAAGGGACAAGTGTTCACACATGGGGAAGGGTTCACATGTTAATGACACAAAGGGGAAACACATTAAGACTTACCCACACCAAGACACAAAACATACACAGAGACACAAGTAGAGGAAACACAGGCAGAAGTAACAGGGAAGCAGGCCAAGCAAGAGTCGGAAAGGAATGACTCGAAGCTCCGCACCCACCACAGCTCTCAGCAGCCCTAAATACCACAAAGGGCCAATCAGGCTGTGGCAGGTGGGTCCATGCCCACTCCCAGGTGCAGGTGGGACACAAAGCTGGAGGGAAGGGGAAAAGCCACTTCCCTACAGTCTCCCACCTGTAGCACAAGGGGCAAAACACCCTCACACAACTCCTGAGGCCATGGGTTCGAGGCTCAGCCCTGACACCGAGTAGTTCCATACTCCATTCAGATCTCTGCTTGATGGTTCCAGTTCTTGCTGTTGTTCTTCCTATGAGGTCGTCTTCCAGGGAAGATGGTCCATGTTGTTCCTGGGCTGTGCTTGCCAGAGTTCTGTGTGGCTGGTACATCACCCTCAAAATCTCCCAAGTCTAAGGCCTTGCACTCCCTTTCTTTCCCCGCAGCCATTATTACCTGGAGTCCTCACCCTGCCCTGGGTCACTCTAGGGACATGCAGCCTGGCCAGGATGCCTCAAGGGTCCCTAGTCATTCAGGCTACTCTGATTTACAGCCCCTTGCAGCTGGCCCATCAGGTTTGTGGGCTGGTAGGTGTTACTCCCAGGTCAGGGTTTCCCTGTACAGGCCCTACATTCCCTCAGCTTCCCAGTGTGCCATCTAGGCCCTCCCACCTGGAGTCCTAGGGCTGTCCAGGGTCACACCAGGGGCCTGTAGACCCAGTGCCAAGGCCCCACATTTCCTGGCTCCCCCAGTGTGCCAGCTAGGCCCTCCCATTGGGAGGGCTGTCCTGGGTCACACCAAGGCCCTGGAGCCCCAGGATTCTACATTTCCCCAGGTCCCCAAGGGTGCTAGCCTTCCGGGTCACACTAGGGACCTGTAACCCCAGCCCCAGGGTCCCAAGAGCTTGCAAACCCCACCTGCAAGTACCTCTCAGTTGCTTCAACTCCTACTCTCTCAGCAGCAGCAGCTTTCTCTCTATGGCACACTCCTGGGCTGCCTAGCTCTCCAGCAGGGCTTCCCTCTTAAAGGGCTGCTCCCTCCTAGCCTGCCCTGCTACAACATAGTTTGAAGCAGTCCTAGAATCCTTCTTTTCTGGTCAGAAACTAACCATGCAATCAATAATTCACTTTGCACTCTTCCCCAAAATCCCATCCTGGGCTTTGTCCAAGAAAATGGAAACCCTCTGGGTCACAGTCAGACATTCTGGTTCAAAAGGGCAGCTCTGAATGCTAAGAGAATAAATCTGCAGAAGTGGAAGAACCAGGCGCTCCCACACATCGAACACTGGTTTAGGGCATCATCCCAGACAAATCTGAGGGAGGTCCAGTGAAGCAAGAAAGCATCCTATTCTCTTTCATTCCTCCCACCCCAATGCGGGTTGGGCCCACTTCCCTGTGGTGAAGGACTGACGTCTCCAGCTGCTCCTCTCTGCTCCCCCACGGCTGTATTTTGCAACCAAAATCTGGTTCAGTAACATTTCTGGCTCCACTTAGGCTGCAGTGTGGGCTCTGGCCTAGGGGGATTTTGCTGCATTGCTTGAGGAAGTAAGAGACTTTCAAGCCACAGTGATTTAGGTTAAAATGTGGAGAAGCAGTTGTCTAGAAAGCAGAAGTTCCTAAACAGGGCAGCTCCCAACTGAGGGCATTTTTAGACAAGTGCCTTCCCAACCACTATACATGTTGTCCTATGGGTACCCTGCATCACTGTAGCACTGCAACATGTATTAGTGGGTGGATGGTGAGTGGGTGGGGAGGTGCTGGTCTAAAAATACCCTGAGGTTTGATCTACTCTGCATGGCCTGATTGCTGGCTGGGGGTCACATGATTATTTATTTATTTCATTTCTACCCTGCCCCTCTTGCCTAACAGCGACTCGGGGTGGCTCACAAGCAATATAATAAAATACAAGAAAGTAACAGTAAAACATCACAATATAAAAACCAGAACTGCACATAAAACATACCCACCCCATCCCCTCTATTCCATCCCATCCATCACCCCCCTCCCCAAATGCCTGATGGAAGAGCCAGGTCTTACACTGCAGTGGAATACCAGGAGATCTGGACTGAGGCGGATCTCCACCAGGAGTGCATTCCACAGCCATGGAGCAGCGGTCAAGAATGCCCTCCTGTCTGTCCAAACGCGTAGATAACGTGGGACCTCCAGGAAGGCACCCCCAGACAACTGCAGGGCTCACCCACGGACCCAGGCGGTACCTCAGATAAGTGGGGCCCAGGCCATGTAGAGCATTAAGGGTCAAAACCAGCACGTGAATTGGGCCTGAAAGACAACTGGCAGCCAGTACAATGCCTGGAGCACTGGTTTAATGTGCTCTCTGTGACCAGTCCCAGTCAACAGGTGGGCTGCCGCATGTTGCAACAGCTGCAGTCTCCGGGCCGTCACCAAGGGCAGCCCCACATAGAGCACATTACAGTAGTCCAACCTCGAGGTGACAAATGCATGGATGATAGTGGGGAGATCGGAGTCAGAGACAAATAGGCGGAGCCTCCTCACCAGATGTAATTGGCGAAAGGCACCCCTGGCTGCAGCAGACGCCTGCAAATCCAAGCGCAGCTGTGAATCCAGGAGCATCTCCAGGCTCTGCACAGATGGAATCAATGGAGGATGAACACCCCCATAACAGGGGTGATCCCCTCCCCCAGGTACCACAGGCGAGTCACCAGCATCTCATGATCCATGGTATCAGAAGCTGCCGATAGATCCAGCAGAGTCAGACGACCCCTATCCAGCTCTGCTAGGAGGTCATCGCCCAAAGTCACAAGCTCAGGCTCCATGCTGTAACCCGGGTGAAAGCCAGACTGTGTGGGATCAAGAAAACTGGTGTGATCCAGATATGTCTGCAGTTGACAGGCCACCACCCATTCAATAACCCTTCCTAAAAAGGGAAGGTTAGAGACAGGCTGGTAGTTTGCCAGGGAGCCAGCATCAAGTGATGGTTTCTTGAGGAGCGGCTGGACCACCACCCCCTTAAGGCAGTTCTTCAACCTTCCCTCCCGAAGGGAGATTTTAATCACTCCCGCCAACACCGGCACAAATGTGTCCCATGTGACCTTAACGAACCAGGATGGGCACAGATCAAGTTCACAAGTCATGGCCCGAACAGACCTCAACACATAAGCTGCCTCGGCTGGTGTCAGCAACTGAAATTCACCCCACAAATTCAGACCAGACAGGGCATTCCTAACCTCTGGCTCTGCTACTGCCTCCAAAATTGTGGAGTTGAAGTCCTGCTCAGTGTGAGCAATTTTATCCACAAAGCACACCAGAAATGTGTCACAGTGGGCTTTGGACAAATCCAGTTCCAGGCAGAGACAGGCTGGACTGACCAGACCCCTCACCACCTGGAACAGACATGACCAAGCAGATGCTAGGAGGGCAGCAAAGAAACACTTATTTGCTGCTTGCACAGCCATGGCATAGATCTTCAAAAATGCTCTATGCAGCAAATCGATTGTTTTGGGCACAAGTACGGTGCCACTGTTGCTCTAACTGCCTCCCCTCGCACTTCAACAGCCCCAAGTCCTCCGTGAATCACAGAAGCCGGCGATGGTGAAGCGCTGGGAGCATATGCCTAGGTGCCGACCCATCAATGGCCTCAGTCAACCAGCCATTCCAGAAAGCTACAAGGACATTGATTGAGCAGCCACTGAGGCTGTTAAGTCTCAAAATGAGGTTTTGCAGTCAAATAATTAGAGAACCCCCTGGTGCAAAGTCAGGGGCAACTGTTTCTCCCACTTAAACCCTCTGAAGCTCCCTTTTCTGATTCCCCATATCACCCCCCTCCCCCGCAATAGCCCAGTAATTCATCCAACAGGAAATTGTTGCTGGAGCCTGTTGGAACCACAGAGCTGCAACCCTTCCCCCAAGACCCACAGCCACAAAGGAGAGCTTCATTCTGATCCCCGCCAGCATCCCCATTGTCTCCAGCTAGGAGAGTGGTCAGAGAAGGAAAGATAACAGGGCGGATCCAGAAGTGATGTCGATGGGGGGGGCTGAAGTCCAAAGTTAGTACAGCTCCACCCAGGTGAGCAGGCCCAGCCTCCAGCCCCACCCCCTACCAAGTGAACAACAGTGTCAGACCAGTTTATCCCCCACCCCAAAGCCATGGGGAACTCCCCAAGCCACAGCTCCAACAGGGGAGGGGGACTTAGGTTCAGTGGAGCAGTGGATATGATAGCTGGGCTCCAGCTGCCACCTGAAAGTGGGCATCAAACACAGATGGTTAAATAACCCCTTCCCCTAATCTCACCACAGGAAAATACAAAGTCTAGGGGCAAATCCCCATTGTACCCCATGCCAAAGAGGGAAATAAATCAGGGAAGGGCAAATGCTCCCTTAAGCCCAAAGTAGATGAGAGGCAAATCCTCACTGTGCAAAAGAGGGCAATAAAAGAGAGGGGGGAAATGTCCCCTTACAAGCCAATCAGGTAAGAAGCAAATCCCCACTGCACTCCATACCCAAAGAGAACAATAAAAGAGAGATGGGAAAATCATGCCCCCTTGTAGGGGTGTGCACATCATTTTCATTATTACAGTAATAACAAACATTGTTGTTTTAATTATCGTAATTGCAATATCAAAAATGACAAATAATAACAACAAAAATAGAAACAAAAATGACGTTTTGTTTTTGAAATAAAGGGAAAAAACCTGAAACATATTTCTGGCTGTAACTTTTTTGTTTCTTATTCAATTCTGATTAAACATGGGGAGGGTGTACCCCCAGTGGAGGGCACTATGTGTACCAATTTGTGAAATGATTAGGTAAAGGAAACCGATTTCAGAAGCAATTGAATGTTGTGATTTTCAGAAAAGCTCCATACACATTTCCTGGCTACAACTTCTTTATCGTGCATCCAATTTGCATTACACCTGTGAATATTATGTCCCTCCATAAGCCTAACACTCCTGCCAATTTTCAGAAAGACTGGATAAAGGGTCTTATTATTATTATTATTAACAAACATTTATATAGCGCCAGCAGTGTACCTGGCACTTTACAAAGTAATAAAACAGACACAGTCCCTGCCCCTAGGGCTTACAATCTGAGGGTCTTGATGGTATAAGACATTAACTTGGAAAATACATTTCCATCTGTATCCTTTGTATATTCCATCCTGTTTAAAAGGTATTTGGCAGGAATGTATCACATACCATCCCTGCCATCTCTGCCAAACTACAGAACAATTTGATAAAGGGACCAAATTTTATAAGCAA